>CM034706.1:232754742-232765135 GCA_020142125.1 Phrynosoma platyrhinos
CCTCCAGGCAGGGCATGACACCCTCTGTCAAAAAGGCACAGGCATGTGAATCCATGCAAAGTGGATGGGATAATGTGCATTATTACCCCCGCAGATACCCATGGATACTCTGGTAAAACATGGTGATGCCTTTTTCTGGGGAGTTTGAGGTGTTTTGCACACATGCTCCCAAACCCGAATTCCTCCAAATCACCTGTGGAGGGATCACATTCTATTCAAATAGAATAGGAGTATTTTAATCATGTAGACAAGCCCCAGGACTCTGAGAGATCAGAGTTTGAATCCCTGCTTGGCCAGAGGATCCCACCTGGGTGTTGTTTGTTTGTTTGGTGTGCTGCCTTTTTCCCAGGCTGGTACCCAAAACAGCTTCCTTGCCAGGACAAGCTCTCTCAGCCCAAAGGAAGGCAATGGTAAACGTTTGAACAAACATTGTCAAGAAAACCATATAATAGATTCATCATAAGTTGGAAATTATTTGAAAGGGCACAACAACAGCAACAGTTTTAATTTGGGCTGGTTGCCTAAATTGCTTGACCTGGTCCTGGTCCTGGTCCTGGTCCTGCTGGAATACAGCATTAAAACACATTTAGTTTTGCTTGATGACATCTGACACATCTACCATCTTGTCTTGGATGAAGACTCTAGCTCTGTCCTGAGCATTCCTTTAAGGTGTATCCCCAGGAAAGCAATTTAAGAATAACACCTGTTCCCTGTGGTATAATGACAAAAGATCTACAATTTGGTACTGACATTCAGCCAGTCTACAAGCAGCCAGCATGAGGAAACCCCATATTGGAGAGAATAACACAAAAAGGTGGCGAGAGAAGGCAGAAAGGAGGAGGACGGGTGGGCAACTTAGCATCCTCATGTAATTGGGCCAGGCTACACTGATGAATAGGAGTAAGTATGAGGATCGGTGGCACTACCCCATCAATTCATTCTGACTGCTGCGGACCCAGTGGGTGGGAGAGCAATTTTAAAAGCTACAACTCTGCAGGGATTCGGGCTTTCCCTCATCTCCTTCCATTTCTCCTTTGCTCCTGTTTCCATAGAAGCCACAAAATCTGTTTCCATGGAGATGATGGTGATTGTTTTCAGAAGTTCAGTGCAATGAAAACAAATGTGGAGAGTTGACAGAACTGAAAAGGCGGGCGGCATGGTAAGCATGCAGCAGAGGAGAAATAATCCTGAGATGCATAGGATGGGCCAGTCAGAAAGAATGGGCCCTTTATGCCCACCAGCTTGCCCTGCTGCATTTTGATGATGGACATTGGGCCCAGCAGGACTGGGGGGGCACAGCATGTTGCAAAAAATTTAAATGACATGAAATAAGAATAATGGCCAGTACATACACACATTCTGGTTTAGACTCACAACAACAATATGATATTATAATGTGAGCAGTTGCTTATGGCAAACAGGGTCACTGTCACCACAGCAAAAGCTCACCTTTGGCAGGATATCCAAATCCTTTTGATGGGAGTGAGCTGGTGTGTGTGTGTTGTGTGTGCCTTCATGTTATTCCTGACTCATGACAATCCTAATATGAACCTATAATACGGTTTTCTTGGCAAGATTTGTTCCGAGGAGGTTTGCCATTGCCTTCCTCTGAGGCTGAGAGCATGTGACTTGACTAACTGACCCAGTGGGTTTTATGGCTGAGCTGGGTATCGAATCCTGGTCTCCGGAGTCATCGTCCAAAAGGTTCAGTTTGTGAATGCGTCAAGTGACTCATTTGCTAAGGAGGAAATGTTTGTGGCAGATCCTTTAGGGTCCAAGCCAGTACTCCCAGAATATCCTGTTAGCCAGAATTACTCCATGCCAGGATTTATACTCCACTGGAGGCAGGAAGGGAGATTCTAGAAGGAGCAATTAAGAGCCTGGTTGTCACAGCATTATTCCTTTGTTTCAAGTATTTTAATCCACTCTTTACCTGAAAAGGCACCCATCAAGGGCCAATTAAAAACTGCAGCTTCAAATAAACAAGACAGTTTCCATGTGCTGGCTCATCATCTAAAAGGCACAACACAGAAGGACAAAGGGATGAGGAAAGAAGAGGGAAATAAGCCCAACCACGCAGCAGTTCTTGGAGGTGGACAGTGATCTTACAATGACCAACTCCCATAGAAAGAGTTTCAGCGAAATCGTCTTTTACTCTGCAGTAGAGTGACCATCCATATACCATTTTCAACGGGACAGTACCATTATAAAAGTAGATTTTGTTCTGTTTTCAAGAAAAATGCCCTGTTATGTTGCAAAAAACGGTGTGAAGATCTTTATTTGAAATTGTTGCGTCAAATACACACACACACACACATTGTGTAATGGAGTGTAAGATGTTTTATTGTAAGGTGTTGAAAGATCGATGTTTGCTGCATAAGATTACTTCATCGGAGAAATATTCATGGCATGATCGTGGTGGAATACAGTCCCCCTTTACATCGACCTAAATTTTTGTATGAGGTCTGTCACTGAAGAGTAGTTGTTAGCTCAGTATGTTCATGTAATACAACTTTTGTTATTGTCTTACTTTTTCATGAGTACAGAATAGTGCGCAACCCCCATCCCATTTTTGCATCGTTTTTGTCTCAAGGAAATATGGTCAGCCTACTCTGTAGCAACCTGATAGAACTAGGGTGACCAGATGTCCTAACCACAAAAGAGGACAACATGCAGGGCATTCAAGACAAATGTAGGGCATTAAACTCACTTGGCGTGGGGAAAAATATCTAAGTTTTGTCCCAATTGTATATTTGGATCGGAAATGTGCAAAATGGATACCCATCCTTACCCAAACATTTTGCTTTCATTTTACAAATCCTGCAAATGAACTCTGTAATTGAGTGGGAGTTTCAGTTCCTATGAAGTTGTGGTGTGCCTTCCAGTTTTCTGAATTATGGCAACACCAAGGGTGCATCCACACTGCAGAAATAAAGCAGTTTGACACCACATTAACTGCCATGACTCAGTGCTATGGAATTCTGTTTTGTAAAGTTTTTTTTTAGTTTTGTGACATATTTAGCCTTCCCTGTCAGTGATCTCTGATGCCCCACCAAACTACAAATCCCAGAATTCCATAACATTAAGCCATGAACATTAAGGTGATGTCAAACTGCTTTATTTCTGCAGTGTGGCAGCAGTTGAGCTTTTCTTGGCAGAACTTGTTCAGAGGGGGCTTGCCCTTGCCTTCCTCTGAGGCTGAGAGAGTGTGACTTGCTTAAGGTCAGGCAGGGGATTCAAACCCTGGTCTCCAGTCATAGTCCAATTCTCAAACCACTACACCACACTGATGTGCTGCAGTCTGTTTTATTACTTCCAAATTACCCTCTAAAACTCAGCTTTACCATGAAAGCTTGGACAGAATCCCTCTCCGCATTCCTTCCCCCTATTCACAATCTGATATTCCCTTCTTCACCTGTGCCTGGGGATTCGAACCTGGGTCTCCGGAGTCATAGTCCAAAACTCCAACCAATACATTATGCTTGCTCTCCCCAGGAAGCATAGACAGTGAATAAAGCTTGAACTGTGACCTTGATATAACCCAAAGACTAAGAAATGAAAGAAAAGGAAATTATATATTGCAAAGGACAAGCCGTTCTGTACAAATTACATACCAGGCAACTAGCAGAATGGGAATGCGAGTCTGAGCCACCCTGCATGGCCATCCTGCTTGTGGCAGCTACTTTTAAAATATATTTCCATTGATCACGGTAAACATATAATTTGAATTGCATTGTAATTTGAAGCTGCAGTTTTGAAGCGTGTGTTTATTTAGGAATAGGAAGCTTCTGTGAAAGATGGGGAGACATCTGTTTGCTGTAAAGCAAAGAAACACATAAATAAACAGCTGGTGCACAAAGGATTGTACATCAGGCCTTAAGCACCAGTTGCAGTAGCTTGGTAAACCACAAATATATCCTGCCATCCAAAGACTGCATCTACACTGCAGAAATAATCCAGTTTGACACTTCTTTAAGTGCCATGGCTCAATGCAGTGGAATTCTGGAAATTGTACTTTGTTGGGGCACCAGAGTGACAAAAATGTCATGCAGTAAGTATTGCCAGAGGTGCTATTCTCTATATTTAATAGCAGAAAATTATCATGTGATAATTTTCATACAGAGGTTACTGTTAACTAAACTGTCAGATTATTTCTTGGAAGTACCCCTGGGTCACCAGAAGAACTAGATGTGATATTCAAACAAAAATCCACCAAACAGCGATACCTTTATTGGCCAGCCAAAATGCACAATATATTGCAACAAATACATTGTGCATTTCGGTTGGCCAATAAAGGTATCGCTGTTTGGTGGATTTTTGTTTGAATTTGTTAAATGGCCAACACAGCTATCCCTGCATGTTTTTTTTAGGTGTGATATTGTTTCACATCAAACATGGGCTGGCCACAAACAGAGAAAATAGAGTCAGAAACAATGCCCGACAAACAAGCTAATTTATATTAATTTCCCTAATATCACATTTATACTACATTAGCCAATCGGGCTTTTTCATACAACCATAAAACAATCCAATACCATATTAAAACATAATTATTGTATTTGTAGAAGTGGGGATATTGAAGACACCATACACAATATGCTGCATTGTAGGACATATAAAACACCAAGTTTCTGATGAGAAGTTTAGAACTTGTAGTTAACCAAAATGACCCGGAGAAAATTACTTATTTGTTAGCTAATACAGCAAAGTCTGTTATGTTTAACACTGCCAGATTGGTTGTGAAAGCAGCTAAACTTAGATTGGATTTTGAGGATAAAAGCCTGCATGGGAATCTGCAATAGATAGATTATACTAATTCGTATGGATCATGTAACATTGTGATGTGTTTTTGTAATTTTAGTGTAAACAGTTTGCTTTATATGCTATAGAGTCAATTGTGACTGTAAACGTTTTAAAAAGTTCTAATCATTTTTGTCATCTGATGACTATAACCTGTCTATGGTTGTCATGAATAAACTGGACTGTACCATATTAAAACATAATTAAAATGGGACTGTTGCATTGGTAATAAAACAAACAAAATAAGACTGGGATTATATCTTGTTGTTAGACAATTTTCAAGTTTCTTTTTGTGTCTGAGCTAACTTGACGTACCATATTAATATTGTCTTGCTTGTTTTTAGACATCCACTCAAAAAAAGTTTTCTAAAAAAAGGTGCCTAGGAAGCAGATCTATAGCTATATATTGCCCTCTGGTGTCTAATTAGCCACAAGTAACTTCATTCAAATCCAGTTTTGCAGAATGCCTAGAAACTAGGGCTGTGGTTTTCCTTGGTCAATATTCAACTTTATTTTGTGTCAGTGAAAAATTCTGTAGAACTCAACAGGTCATGCCACCATCATAACATTTTAGTAGTCTTAGGATGTTATCACACGTGGCCCAGAAACTGAAAATAAAGTGGAAATAAGGCATCCAGAAAATAAACGGGAAATAGACCTTGTTTCCGCAAACGTCATTACCTTCATTGCGAATTTACAGTAAGTGCATTGAACGTCCACACACAAGAGAAAAAAAACCCGTAAATGTAGTAGAAATGAGTCTCTTGCACATGCGCAGATAGAGGAATGCTCGCTGGAACCATGGCAACAGCAGGGAAAAGCTCCCCAATGCGCATTTGGCGATCACATTACGGTAAATGCGTAATTACCATAATTACGTATTTGCATTTCCTCCAGACAAGTGAATTACAAAAGATCGTGTTTCTGTCCACTTTCTGTCCACTTTCTGTCCAGCTTCTATCCAGTTTCAGTGCGACGTCGTGTGAAAACACGGGGCAGTAATCCAGTTTCAGTCTGGATTTTGTGTGGATTAACCAGCAGATTTGCCCCCATGTGATAACGTCCTTAGTAAAAGGTTCATTTCGATTCAGCACTCTGTGGATATAGCAGCTGTAAAAATCACTGTAACCGCACAGGAAGGCGGTCATTTGCATGCCAACCATACATTGAAGGTTAATCCCAAAAATGTAGCAACATGGGGACAAATAAGGGCATTGCCTCCAATAAGAATTCTCTCCCTCTCCAAAAAAATCATGAAATTTTCCTTCAGTTTTCTCAGATTTCTAGCATTGCAGCACCTTAAAACTTCACTTGACCGAATAGACATCCTATCAATATATCAAATTTATACATAATACTTGCAGGGACTTGGCTGTGGCAGGATTGATGGATTAAAGCATGAATGTTTGAAATTAATTAAGAAATAGGGGAGGAAATGTGCTTTAAATTGTGATAAGTAAAACCAACAAATAGATACAAGATATAAGATAAGGCATGTCTAAATTATAGGCACGGAATACGAAGGGGAAGTAAGAAAGTTTGGACAAAGTGAATGTAGATGCTTGTTGATGTAATGAAATCATGGGTAAGATTTATGTTTTATTTTTTATGGTATGTAAGAATTTAATTTTTTTTTTTAAAAAAACAAGCTTTTATTTGACCATTTAGAAATATAGTTTAGGCATCCCCCCCAAAAAAGGGGGAGCAGGCAAAATTACCAAAGAAATGTTAACAGAGAAAATATAAGGGCTCTAGTTGTGAACTATTTTCAGGATCTCATTTATCCATGTCCACTGTCCTGAACAGCAAGAGATAAACAGCAAGGAGATTACAGTCCAAAACACACTGTAGAAATAATCCAGTTTGAGACTGCTTTAACTGCCCTGGCTCAGTGCTAGGGAATCCTGGGAACTGTAGTTTATTGTGACATCAGCGCTCTCTCGCAGAGACGGCAGGAGGTTTTGCTGCTGGTAGGGTCTCCCACATCACACAGGCTTTTGCTGAGGAATCAAACTAAATGTGTCAAAAAAACTACTGGACATCAGCAGTAGTGGGGCCATGACAAAGGATCTCTCTCAACAGAAGGAATTCCAGAAGAAAATAAGCATGTGCTTTATAGGCTATAGCAAAACCTTTGACTTCATAGACCATGGAATGCCCTCAAAGAAATGGGAGTGCAAATACATATGATAGTCCTGATGAGGAATCTCTAGATAGGACAAGAGGCTACAGTAAGAACAAAATACAGAGAAATAGAATGGTTCCCAATTGGCAAAAGGATAAGGCAAGACGGCATTTTATCACACTGTCTGTTCAACCTGTATGCAGAAAACATCCTACAAAGAGTAAACTTAGAATCTGTCGAAGGAGAAGTGAAGGTAGGAGGAAGGAACATCAACAATCTAAGATATGCAGACAACACCATACTGCTAGCAGAAAACATCACAGACTTGGAACAACTACTAAAGAAAGCCAAAGAAGAAAGTGCAAAGGCAGGATTAATGTTGAACATAAGGAAAACAAAAATAATGACCATGGAGGATTCAAATCAATATAGATAATAAAACTGAAATAGTTAGAGATTTAACATACCTTGGATCAAACGTTGATCAGAGTGGAGACTACAGTCAAGAAATCAGAAGATTAGGAATGGGAGGGGCAGCTATGAAAGAACTAGTAAAGAAATTAATAAATGTAAAATGTAAAGATATATATATGAACACTAAAGTGAGGATCGTCCAAGCCATTGTATTGCCCATCACCATGTATGGATGTGAGAGCTGGACAGTGAAGAAAGCAGATAGGAAGAAAATTAATTCATTTGAGATGTGGTACTGGAGAAAAGTGCTGAGAAAACCATGGATGGTTACAAATGTCAAGTGATAGTAAAAGCAATATAAACAAGCAGCAGTAGAGGATGAATGAAATGCATGTTCTCTGAAAGTTTCTACATAAGGTATGTTTTCTATGTATTTAAATGTAATTTATATGTTTCTTACAAATATATATTGGATACATGAAAAGAGGCAAAGATTTGCTACAGCTCCAGGGCATCTATACCTGACATCTCTGTAGATCGGCAACTTCCCTTCATTGCTTTCCATGTAGGGATACAGTAAGCAGAGAGGATTAACATTCCTGCCACACAACTCCTTTGCAAAATGTGAAGCAGCCTTTAGGCTGTTTTTACACAAAAACCCTTGCTTGGTTTATAGCGCAAATGCAAAATCTATATCAACCAGAGTTCATCTTCTCTGCATTTTCTCCTTATCAACCCCTGCAGAGCACAACAGGTTCAAAGATAACCTCATATTGAAGACCACCCCATGCTTGCATTTATCGAGTGTGTAGGTGTGTATATGTATGTGTGTGTTTGCATGGGTGCCTTCAGGTTGCCTGTTGACTTATGGTGACCCCATGAATTTCATAGGGCTTCTTAGGCAAGGAATACTCAGAGGTGGTTTGCCAATTCCTTTCTCTGAAATATAACCTAGCCCTACAGCATCTGGTAAACAGCCAGCATGATGTAGTGGTTTGTGTGTTAGACTACAACCCTGGAGATCAGGGCTCAATTTCCTGCTTGAGCACAAAAACCCATGGGGTGACCTTGGGCAAGTCACACTCTCTCAGCCTCAGAAGATGGCAATGGCAAGCCCCTTCTGAACAAACATGACAAGAAAACCTTATGGTAGGTTTGCCTTGGGGTCATCTTCACTCAAAAATGACTTGGAGGCACACAACAACAACAGCTGCATCTGATATTCATTGGTGTCCTCCCATCCAAGTACTATCCAGGGATGACCTTGCTTAGCTTCCAAGATCAGAAAGGATCCACTGCCTTTAGGGTATTTAGGTCCTGAGCCAGTGTGCTGTAGTGGTTTGGGTGTTGGACTAGGACTCTGGAAGAAGAGGGTTCAAATCCCTGCTTGTCCAGAAAAAGCCATTGGGTGGCCTCGGGCAAGTCACACTTTCTCAGCCTCAGAGGATATCTTGCTCAGAAAACCCTGCGATAGATTCACCTTAGGGTCACCATAAGTCAGAAATGACTTGAAGGCGCACAACAATTTATCCTTCCAATATTTTTGTTTTTCCGCAGACTCTGCCTTTCTCCCACAGAGGGCAGTGGGCCTCAACTTTTCTGCTGCCCAGTCACAAACCTACCATTCCTATACAAATATCTTCCTTCTGCATAGATGTAAAAGGTCCTTCTACACCAGGGGTAGGCAACCTAAGGCCTGGGGGCTGGATGCGGCCCCCCGAGGCCTTTGGACCGGTCCCAGGCCAGTCCTGCTGCCACCCACCATTATGATATTGATTATTGTTGTTATTACTTATTCTTGGGGTTTTCTTGGCAAAATCTCCACAGGGGTTTTGCCATGGCTTTTCTGGGGCTGAGAGAGTGTGCATGCATTTTTTTTATTTTTTATTTTTTTATTTATTTTTTGGTGCTTCGGCCCCCCCAATTGTCTGAGGGACAGCAACCTGGCCCCCCGGCTCAAAAAGGTTGCCTACCCCTGTTCTAGACAAAGGGTTTATACTCTGATGGGTGGCTTATTCAAGCAGAGAATAAATGGGCTTAATTGCTGCTAGGTTCTCTCTCTTTTGGGTCTCCAAACTCAGATTTTCAAGATAATGAACAAAGAATCCTGTGGCTGCTTCCAGATTAGTGGCTCCTAATGGTTTCAATAACAGCTCTTCTGCTGTAAGCTAATAGTGGAATTGCAGTTTGTTTTCTACACCACTGGGGAAAGCCAGAAAAGCAAGAGGGTATCTCTATCTATCTATCTATCTATCTATCTATCTATCTATCTATCTATCTATCTATCTATCTATCTATCCATCTATCTATAAATTAGCATTTTTAGTATTCTAATCACTATCCATTTCATAGAATCATAGAGTTGGAAGAGACCACAAGGGTCATTAAGTCCAACCCCCCTGCCATGCAGGAACTCCCAATCAAAGCATCCCCAACAGATGGCCATCCAGCCTCTGTTTAAAGACCTCCAAAGAAGGAGACTTCACCATACATTTAACCCAGGAGTGGTCTTCCAAATAACCCTCCCATCATCCCTTGCCTGGCTAAGTCTGATGGAAGTTGCACCCTCACAACTGAGGAGGACTCAGAGGAGGATGGTTTCGGGGAAACCATTTAGTTCTAAAGCCATACAGTGGTCTTGGAAGCCACTTTTTGTGACTGTCTGGTACCACGCACAGTGCCAAAAAATGCCCAATAATGAAAAAGGAAAGAATGTGGCTAGAAGTCCACAAAGTCCATATAAAGAAAACTCTCAGTACTTTTTAATCTTAAACAGAGAGGTCTGCCTGCAACCTATTTGATAGGTGAGTTTTAATTTTTTGGGAATAAAGAGAGGCAATTCATTCATTTCTTTTCTGGCCTGGAAAAAAAGTGGTCTGGGGGCTCCGTGTATGTTTCCAGGACCCTTCCTGTGTTGTACTGTCATCCTTGGACTTGGAAGACAAGTCTCCTGCAGCCCCTCCACCAGACCTTGTGTATGCAAAATGATACAGAATTGGACTATAAAATGTAAGGACGTTATCACACGGGGGAAATCTGCTGGTTAATCCACAC
>CM034706.1:232792888-232807575 GCA_020142125.1 Phrynosoma platyrhinos
CCCCCCCCCCCCAAGGATTTTCTGGTGCTTCCTCTATTTTGTAGCATTTTGTTACTTCAGCAGTACCTAAGAAAACACCTTCTTATTTCTGCACCCATGTTTTAACCCCAGGAAACTAGCAATGGTGTTTTCACTCTTTCTTGTTTTTCTGTCCCAGAAATCTTAGAAACAGTGGCTCAGAGAGACTTCTTTCCTATTCTAGGTCTTTTAAAAACATTTCCTGGCGAGTTTTGGCAACCCCCTTGCTTCTAAGAAGTCCCATGTTGTAGAATTTTGACTTGAAACTAACCACTTCTACTAGGGCAATGGTCAAAAATGCTCTGTCAGATGTTTATGCATCTGCCATGATTTCTCACCCCTTTTCGTTTCTAGGAATTCCACTTGAAATGGTCACTTTTCATGTTGAAACACACTGCAACTTGAACAACAACTAAAGAAATATATTTGTGTATATTGTCAAATTTAAAGGGCTCTAGAATGATACCCTGATTATTTATGGTGACTGAGGGCATGCAGACATCGACCTAAATCCTATTATTTGTCCTGACTAGAGTAGAGTCCTTGAATCACCAGGATTTGCCCTTGTGTTGGCTCACCATTTGACTCAGTAGATCTACTGTAGTTAATCTCAGTAGATCTACTGTGGTTGGGATTACCCAAGGGGATTGTAGTCATTATCTTTTATTAATACTGATATGTGAGTCTTCCCTTTGCTTGATTCTGGCAAGGTTGGAAGGAGATGAGTCAGAAGTATTAAGGATGATATGAGGAAGTGCCACAATGTATTGATACTGTACACATAAACATACACTTCTCTGATGATGCTTGATGTAGTATTCTGGATGTTCATTGTCAAAAATTAGAATTTGCCACAATGTCTTTTTACTGTACTCTGAATTTAGCATTATAAGGAGATAAAATACCTTTAATTTAAGCTGGAAGTAAAATTGTCTCTGTAATCTGAAATCTGAGCTAAGAATTCATGTTGCAGCATGGAATGGGTGCCTGGCCACAGAATAAATTCTGTTCTTTTGCATCATTGAAAGTGACCAGCTCAAACACATCTGATTTTGTAAACTGCATTGATGTATCTTAATTTAACCAAGTAAGTTACAAACCTTACAGTTTCCACAGATATAGTTTAAGCTTGTTTGTTGTGCAAACACGTGAATATGTTTGTTTGGTTCAAAGCAGAGATTACATGCAGATGGTAAGCAGCCTCCTAGTACTAATCTGAAATACAGCATCAGAGGCACTGATTGGGAATAGATGGGAGATAGGGAGGGAGCTAATTAACCCTCTCACTTCTTGCAGCTTTCTCCAAGCTGCTTTTCTACTTAGATACCTTGTCCCTGTAACTTTTCCCCTACAGAGGGTAAAAATAGACTGTGGATTCTGATTTTGAAGGGATCATTGTTGAGCAACCTACCCTGTCTCCAGACTGATCCACTAAAATATAGTTTTTTCTCTACTGGGGTCTTTTAGAGTATATCATTAGTGATTGTCTTATTGTAGGAAGCGAAAATATACTCTTTTTCTGGCATTACTAATGGTTAAGTCAACTCAGTACTGTAACAAATGCTTTTTCTTTCTCAGTCATACACAAATTGCAATATGGGAAGGAGAATTTCTTATTTGAAGAAATAATTGGAATAATCACTAAAGAGCTACTTCAGTTTCCAGTGGCTCCAGGCAATAAACTTTGCTAAGTGTGTGTGTGCGCGCGCACCCATGTGCACATGCACCTTCAAGTTGGCTGTTGACTTATGGTGACCGCATGCATTTCATAGCGTTTTCTTAGTCAGGGAAAATTCAGAGGCGGTTTTGCCTTTTCCTTCCTCAGAAATATAGCCTACAGCACTTGGTATTCATTGGCAGTCTCCCATGAAAGTACTAACCAGGGCTGACTCTGCTTATCTTCCAAGATCCTATAGGATCTGCTGCCTTTAGGGTACTTAGGCAACTGGGTAAATAATAATTTTCTAGCATAAATATTTAAAGGTCTTCTGTGTAAGAGCAAGTATGAAGCCCATGTAGGATTGTAACATGAGGTGACCCTACATGTGGGTTTTTTGTTTTGTTTTGTTATTTGTATATACATGCTGGGGAGATATGAATCAGGTGTAAACACAGCTCTAGGATCAGTGTCATGTTACAGACTATTGGAGGTGGGGGGAGGGAATGTAGCCTATTTACCAAAGTTGGCACCAAGATTTTTTTGGTTCCTCAGGTTTCCCTTGAGCCCCCTCCTTCTAAGCCCCTAGTTTAACTGTCTCAAAATATCACCTATAGTGATGGCAGTATTCTTCCCAATCCCTATCCTCAAATGACCTCAGAAGCCTGAAAGTTAGCCAAAAAAAGAACTGAATAAAAGTGAAAGTACACTTCTGATCACTTCCAAGACTAATTTTAGGCTGATTTTGGGGCAAAAATCAGACAGTGTAGTCCACTACAGTGCTGACAGTTGGCTTCTGCTGCAGTTGCCCATCCCTGCTCATTTGTTCTATATTCATAACATGAATAGCCATTACTTGAGAGCTACTTTTCATTTGAGTCCTTAAATAACATATAAAAGCAAACTTCCATTTCTCTCATTTTGCAGCTATATGTTAAGATTTTAGCCTAAAAAAGGAAATATTGTTTGCTATGCCAGTTTATCACATACCACAGGTTTATTAAATGCTGCTTTATCTGCCAGATTTAAATAAGCTCACCCCAACATTTTGCTTTCTGTGTGTCTTGGACTTTGTTCTTAACTGCCCTCGAGTCAATTCCAACTCATGGTGACCCTGTGGATGAGACATCTAAGTATCCCTATCTTCCATTGCTCTGCTCAGGTCTTGCAAGCCCATGCCTGTAACCCCCTCTGATTGAGTCCATCCATCTGGTCTGCTGTCTTCCCCTCCTTCTTTTACCCTCTACCTTTCCTAGCATTACTTACCCCCTCCTAGTGATCCATGCCTTCTCATTATGTGGCCAAAGTATGATAGCCTCTGCTTGATCATCTTGACCTTCAAGGAGAGCTCTGGTCTGATCTGTTCATTTGTTTGTCTTCTTGGCTGCCCATGGTATTTTGAGTATTCTTCTCCGGCACCACATCTCGAATGAGTTTATTTTCTTTCTGCTTCTTTCACTGTCCATCTCTCATATATGTATATGGTAATGGGGAATACAATGGCCTGAATGGGTTCTGACTTTAGTGTTCAGTTGTATGTCTTCATTCTACAGGATCTTTTCTAGTTCTTTCATAGCTGCCCTTCCCATTCCTGTTGTTTTCTTACTTCTTGACTGCCGTCACCATTCTGATCAATGTTTGATGTTAGGTATGGGAATTCTTTAATTATTTCAATTTTCTCATTGACTGGATTTAATTTATGTATTTCTTCTGTGGTCATTATTTTTGTTTTCCTCATGTTCAGAGTTAAACTAGGTTGAGGCTTTATACTTTGGTCATATCATGAGAAGGCATGACTGACTAAAAAAGAAATAATGCTAGGTAAGGCAGCAGGAAAAGAGTAATACCACATTACAGGTGGATAGACTCTATTAAGTCATGACCCTGAATCTACAAGACCTGAACAGGGCTATTAAAGACAGAGTGTCTTGGAGATGTCTCATTCATAAGTTTGCGTTAAGTCAAGGCTGACTTGAAGGCATTTAATACATACACCAATGTGAATGTATAATGAGTATTAATCTTTTAATATGTTGTCAATGCTTTGGAGAGGGTTTCTATAAACAGATTTAATGTAAGCTTGGGAAAGTGTTTTTTTGTTTTGTTTTTTTGTCTGTAGCTTATAGAGTAGCCATGATATCTGGACAGTTCTAGAAAATTTATTGCAACAAAGTAAGTCTTATAAGCTCTTTATGTAGACATTCTTACCTTGACCAAGGTAGATGCTGAAGTTCTAAACCAGGGGTAGGCAACCTTTCCCCTTTACGGGTCAAGAGACTTCAGCTCCCAGAATCCCAGGAGCTATTGGCCAACATGGGACTATTGGCCAACATGGCTGAGGCTTCTGGGAGCTGAAGTCCCTCGGCCCTTAAAGGGGAAAGGTTGCCTACCCCTGTTCTAAAGGCATGTTGTTGGGGGACGGGATAGAGAGCACTCTATTGTTGCTACTTGATTATTTCTGTTTAAAACATTTTAATGCACCTTTAAACAGATGTGTGAGTAGCATAACTGCCAACATCCCCTAGTCTGAAGAAGGCTTATTTAATCACTCAGGAATTCTAGCTCTGTTTATGCTAATCATATTTTTTCAATGCTCACTTTTAAGCTTATGCTTTCATCTTGAACAATAATCTGAAGTGTAACTGAGGGGGGTTGCAGACTGCCAGAAATAGTGCAAATTCAGTCCACTTTTAGGGTTAGGGTTAGGGAATCATGGGAACTGTATTTTATTGTGGCACCAGACCTCTCTGACAGAGAAGGCTTAATGTCTCAGGAAAAAAACAATTCCCATGATTCCCTGGCACTAACCCTAACCCTAAAAGTGAACTGAATTTGCACTATTTCTGGCAGTCTGCAACCCCCCTAATAGATTATTGTTGTTCCTAGGCAAGGTACTAGTTTTTTTTATAGGCAAGAAACATAAAAACTCATACATTTGATCCTTGCAGAAAGCTCTACATGACATCAAAATATGGAACCAGGACGTAGTAATTAAACCCACTGTTCTCTCTCATTAAGACCGGTGGGGCGAAAGTAGATTTGTAGCCAAAAGGGAGAGTACATTTTATTTAATTAAACATTTTAAAATTCCTCTTCATGCTTTTGGATACCAGACAACTGTAAAACACGAAAAGACACAACATAAAGCAAAACAACAATAAAGCAAGCAATACAGTAAAACAATTAAAATTAAAGTCAGTTAAAATGCCTGAGTAAGCAAAAGGAATATGGTGTAGTACTGAAACTATTTAATATCCTGCTTTTCTCCTGAATTCAAAGCAGCTTACAACATAAATTAAAACAGAGCAGTTAACAGCATGAAGTACAAAAGTTAAGAAAGCATTCAATTAAAACACCATTTTTTAATCGTAAAATACACAATACATATTAAAACAGCATACACAGTTATACTTCACCCTGGTCAGCCAAGGCTGAAGCCCCATTTAAATAAGAAGGTCTTTGCCTGTCACTGAACACAACAGAGAGGGGGCAGATTGAACCCTACTCAGGGGGGATTGCCAACACCTAGGAGCAGCCACCAAGAAGGCTCTCTGCTGTGACCCCACTAACCGAGGTCCGAAACACACTGCAGAAATAATCCAGTTTGTGATCGCTTTAACTTCCCTGGCTCAATGCTAGGGAATTCTGGGAAGTAGTTCTGTGAGACATTTAGCCTTCTCTGTCAGAAAGCTCTGGTGCCACAGTAAACTGCAATTCCCAGTATTCCCTAGCACTGAGCCAAGGCAGTTAAAGCGGTCTCAAACTGGATTATTTCTGCATTGTGCTTTGGACCCTAGACTTGGAAGGTGATGGGATAGAAAGCCCTGCCCTGAAGTTTGTAGGAGTCAAGCATGCTCATATGGGAAGATTCAGGCTTTCAAATAGCCTGGACCTAAGCTGTATAGGACTTTATAGGTCAAAACCAGCACTTTGAATTGTGGCTGGACTCTATTAGTATCCAGTGAAGCTGTTTTAGCAAAGGAGTTATATGCTCTCTATAACTGGCCCCAGCCAGCAGTCTAGTTGCAGCATTTTGAAACTGCTGAAGTTTCTGAACAGTTTCCAAAGGTAGCACCACACAGAGTGTGTTATAGTAAACCAGCCAGAACATAATCAAGGCATGTGTTATCGTGGCCAGATCTGGTTTTTCAAGAAGCAGGTGCAGCTGGTGCACTAGGTTTAACTGTGCAAATGCCCTCCTGGCTTCTGCCAAAACCTGAGCATCCACGTTCAGAGATGAATCCAAGAGTACATCCAAGCTATGAACCTGAGATTTCAGGGGGAATGTAATACAGTCAAGTACAGGTTGAATTTCTGTTTACTGATAGCCTTTTGACTGATCAGGAGCACCTGTGTCTTGTCTGGATTAAGCTTCAATTGGTTTGCTGTCATTCATTCCATTACTAACACCAAATACTTGTTTAGCACCAAGACACCTTCCTTGGAGGTAGATGGAAAGGAGAGACCAGAGTTGAATGTCATCTGCATATTAGTAACACTGAACCCCAAATCTCTGGACAACCTCTCCCAGTGGTTTAATTCATGTTAAAAAGCATATGGACAAGACAGAGCCTTGAGGGTATATCAAATGCCAGAGGAAAGGATGCCAAACAGGAGTCCCCCAGCACTGCCTTCTGGGTTCGTTCCTCCAGGAAGAAATGGAGCCAGTGTAAAACAGTGCCCCCTAGGCCCATCCTGGACATGGTTGATGATATTGAAAGCTGCTGAGAGATGTAATAGGGAGACACTCCCTTTGTCCAGTTCCCTACTTAGGTCATTCACCAAGGTGTCCAAAGCTGTCTTTGCCTTGGAGGTGGGTCCCTGGATGAAATTAGGTTCTTGATATTGGAGGCAGGGTGATAATTGTCTAATAAGATGGGATTCAGTGAGGTTTTTATTTTTTTTAAGGAAAGGCCTAATCACAGCTTCCTTCAGACAAAATGGAACCCTGCATTGCTTCAGCAAGGCATTTACCATCTTGCTTATCCACTTGGCCAGTCCCCACTGGCTGCTTTAATAAGCCAGGAAAGGCAAGGATCCAGCACACATGTGGTGGCTCTCATTTTTCCAAGGTTTCTCCCTACATAATGTATGCAATAATACAGGACAAGCAGGTGCCATGATTACATCCACTGGCGCTGTGTCAACTACAGTATTTCAAGTGAGAACTGATCCAAGCAGTTTTATCTACAAACTGTCATGCAGATTCTTCACAGCAAGCTATCAGGTAGTCTGCTTGGTACTTTTGTGAAGCAGAACATATAGGGCCTCTGACCACCTGAGACAGCTCTACTGAATGATACTGTGCATATGCAATGGTAGCAGAGAAGGGCTGTTTCTTCACTGCCACCACTGCCATGGAGTAGGCTTTCTAGTGGATTCTGTATTTGATTGGATTTGTTGTAGGTTTTCTGCCATTGATGCTCTAGTCTCCATCCCACTGGTTTCACTACCATCAACTCCCTAGTAAACCAGAAGGCTTACTTGCCCTACATAGACATGATGCTTCCCTATTCTGGAAGTCAGCTAGGGCTTGGACAGGATCAGCTGCCAAAGCAACAATGAACTCTACAAGAGCTGTCAGGGATCCATCTGGATCCATAAACCTCATGGGGTGGACCATCTTAATTGGGGCCCTCACCCCTACAGTGGCTCAAAGGTCCACTGAGTCTAAACTCCACCATGTAGTAATTTGTCCATGACAGCAGAAATATAAAAATTTTTGTCCACACCCAGATCATCCTCATCATCCCACCCAACACAGAAAACTAGGTCCAGATTGTGTCCTACAGCATGGATGACACCAGCTACTACATGGGACAGATCTATGGTTGTTATGTCAGACATGAAGTCCTGATCAGCTCCTAATGTGGCCTCAGTATGTAAGTTTTCCATGATGAAGAGTTGTGGGATCACCACCACCACCACCACCAAGACCAACTCAGCTAGCTCACAAAGGGGGACTGTTGAGCAGTGATCTTGGCTACCCATCTTCAGATAAACATGCTCAAACCCCACAGACTGTGGATGGGATACTTGGTGAAGGAGACTGAATTCAGTCGCCTACCAATTCCCCCAGGCTTTGCCTGCTGCTGTACATAGAAACAAAATGGACAGATTTTCTCCTCCAGCTTCATCCCACCAAGTCTCTGTAATACAAACCAGGTTGGCATGCTCATCCAAAATCAAATCCTGGAGCAAAGATGTTTTCTCATTTACCGACCTGGCATTAAGCAGCAGCATTTTCACCCAGGGTATCTGTTGTCAAAGCTACCCAGACTGTTTGCAGTAGGAGAGAGTTTGGGAGCAACCAGCACCATGTAGCTCTCTCCTCTCTCACGGTGATATAACTGTCCCCCTATTACGTATTTCCCTCTGCAACAACTGCAGCGTTTGTATCCATTGCACCTCTGTGTACAGAGTATTTCAAAATTGGGGTGTGAACAACAAGAAGATATTCTCCCCTTGCTGACAGAAAATGCACCCGTTATTTCAGAAGAGCCTTCTCTGATGGTTTTCCATCTTGTAATTTTTAATAAATTTTAACCTATGTCCTTCTGACCTTGGCAGGGTGTCTTGCATGCATATAATTGAATGGCTGATCTTCTCATGGGTTTCCTTCTGTTTACTTGGTCCTATGATTTTAAGAGCAACAGAATGCTGTTGACTTTATCTGGTGTTACTGTGATACAGAGGGTACTGGATTGCACACATGAGCCTTGTTCCAAATTTTACTTTTAATCACTTAGGAATGAGAGACTAGTTGCTACACACTTTTTGCTTGCTATTATTCCCTAGCCACCTCAACCATAAAATAGTGGTCATGTTTTCCTTCCTTGCCATAAAGCATTCAAAATGTGCATGATGTTGAATTGATGTTGTTCATAAAATTCTTCTAAGAATTTAACAGAGGAGAAAGAGAGAAAGAAAACAACAGCAGTCTTTGATTCTTTTTCACATATTTGTCTTTAATAAAGACTTAGGGCCTAAGCAGACTGGCGGCATGGGGCCGCCATGGGAAGGTGCGCCGTGGGACCGAGGCATCCCCACACCTCGATCCTGCGGTGCACCTTCGCCACCCCTGAAAGGAGCGCTTTCGCTGACTTTTCTGCCGCAGTGTGTCCGGACGCTGTGGCGGGAGGTTGCCCTCGGAGCGCCGGCTGTGCGGAGGGCCGGCAGCTCCGAGGGCAACCTCGGGAGGAGGAAGGGGCGCCGAGCGTGTGGCTGCCCCTCCTCTTCCCTGCCTCCAAGACGGCTCTATTAGCCGTCTGCCGAGGCCCTTACTCTAAAAAAAAAGTTGGGTATGCTTTTCATTGGGAACCTGAATGAGGGGACATACTTGATCTAGGATGAAGTGTCTTCTATTCTCAATGACAAATGCAACCTGCAAGTTTTAATGTATAGTTTTGCCATATAGATACTGTCCCTTTCCCCCTGCTTTTTATAGCTAATGTTTTGAAGGATTTAATTTCATAAATTGCATTTCATCAGCGATGCATCAGCCAAAACAGTAACTGAGTAAGAAAGCCAGACAGACTTGCACAATAAGCTCAGGAAAGTACATTGCTCATACTCTTATGAAATTGAAGGTCCAGTTCAATTACTGTAAGTATGTTGTGCAGAAATGTTCCTAAAGCATTTTTCTTAAAGCCAAATAACTAATTAATTGAACTTGCTGTGTGATGGTCTGAAGCAGAGTGAATGTAGTATCAAGCAGGGGAATGGAACCTCTTTGGCATTGATAAGATCTAATTCTTCTGGGTGTACTCTGACCAGGATTGGAAGAGGCCCACGTGTAATGTAATTTGGGCATCTCCAGTACTGTCACATGTACATATGAATCTGAAGTATATTTTCATTCTGTGTATGATTGTCTTACTGTCCTTACAGTATATGTATAATTTGCACAGTATTCCTAAAGAATTTGTATCTGACATAACTGTATTAAGTAGCAGCACATAGTTCAGTTTTCTTTAAAAGAAATTCTCATCAGATGCCCTAGGCAGTGGCTCCTCCTCCTCCTCCGTCTTTTTTCCACTTTCATATTTTAAAAAAAACACTGTACAAGATGAGAAGATGCACAATCACAATGCTTCTTTTCATGACTCCTTAACAATATTCTGAAAATAACTCTTGAGAGTGTTCTTCCCTACCAGTGCTTTTGCCTTAAAAGTGTATATTTGGTTGACTTAACGTGCTTTATGCTATGCATATGCTCACAAAACTTTTATTATAGCCCTCTTACATAATCATTTGGGGCTTATATGTCTGGTTACTAGGGTTTAAACTTAAAATTAGTATTGTGCATGAATACATCAGAAAGGTTTCTTCTTCCATGCACCACATCATTGATCACTGCAGCAACGTAACTTCCACACTTGGGCCATAATTCAGAGGAAACAATGTGGGGAAGATCTTTTCCTTATTCTTAAGAAGTTTACTCTAGCCATTTTGAAATGAATTGGAGTTTTGGAAGAGTGTAACAGTGCACTTTGGGAATTCTCATTCATTTCTCATTTGCTCAGTGTTGTCCAGTGAAGCTATCTTGAGTGATGGGGGCCTTCTACACCCTGTCCCACAAGAAGAGAAGGGAGACCACTAAATAGCCCACTGTGAAGAATTTGTTCAACAATTTGTGACAAAATTATTCTGATCTGATCTGACTTGAATGCTGTAATTGATATAGGTCCAATGCCATTTTTTCTGGATACAAATAATTTTGTGTGGCCTGAGGACCCATTCCCTCATAAAAGCAGTGGGGGCACTGGCCTGATGGGCAAGGCGACTAGCTAATGCTACACTAGAGCAAGTCAGGCTTTGTTTTTGAATTAAATTTTCAAAATAGTAGGCACCAGGCAAGCTTTTCTGGAGAGGGTATTCCATAACATGAGACAACTAAAGAAAAGGTCTCGTATTATCTTAATGGACAGGTTCATATGGGAGCATACAGTTACATAAAGGTCCACTTCATGTAAATTAGACAGCACGGGGACCCCATAGAACTGGATTTTCGTGCCCCATGGAACTGTGACTCATTCATTCTTCATTCTCTGTCTGGGGAATAAGTATAAGTGAATGCCTCATGGCTACATCTGGTTATCTTTCTGAGTTCCCTCATTCTTTCCAACCACCCCCAATTTCCAAACAAGCTAATTTGGAAACAATTTTTGGAAGCTTCCAAATCTTGCACACGTTTATGGTCTTTTAGATTCTCTTAATAAAGGTATTGTCTGACTATAGATTTTGGATTTTTATGTTTGTTGCTCAGCATGCTAGTCTAGCATGCTAGGATGAGTGCTATGATGGGATCACATAGCTTTTTGTATGGGGCCACAAATATTCTTTTAATAATGTATAATAATGTGGACAGCCCCTTGAACTTGGCCATTCAACATACTGAACTGTTGTACAAGAATGATTCTTTGAGGTGAAGTTGCTGCCATGTGGATGGGACCTCATATCTTTACTCTTGATGATGTTTACATGAAGCAGTTCTGAATAGCAGTAATGTGCAAGCATCAATGTTTAGGAGTGTATCACAGGTGTTGGTGTATTTACTTAATTTTCTTATATCAAGGAGGCTCTTTTTCAAATGTAGATACTGAAACAGTCTTATCTTCTCGTAATTGCATGTTCTAGCTTGCAGGTTTCTTATCTACAGAGGAGGTGGAAAACTGGTCTTTCTGGCACAGCTACCTAGGAATGGATGCACTTTGTCTAGGAACAATTTAGGCAGATATTTCCTTCCTCCAATATATAGTTTAGAGGCTGTAACATATATAACTGCTTTATTTAGTAGGGCTGTGTTTCATTTTTCTCCTAAACATTATTTTTATTTCTATAGTAATGCAGAATCCTCCCCCTTTTCACTATGGAACTTCTCTATAGCCATAGCCAAATAAACAGTATCTGGTTTCAGAAAAGTGGTTGTATTACATACTTTCTGGTAGCTTTTTGTGATCTCACTTGGCTCCTCAGAGAATGTATGTAACTTGGACCAACTAACTAACTGTGGAGATGGCAAGCTAGTGGCAACCATAGCTCAGATGGCAAGCATGCACAAAAAATGCAATGAACAATTCTAGGTACTCCCTCCCTTAACTATACTGAATATGGTTGCTCCATTAAACATTTATGTTCGAGTTGAGAGGATATTATAATACAGCTTTATTCATATTTTATTGTGGGATAAAGGGCTATGTTGCCTATATTTCATAATATTTTACCTTACTGATTTTGACCGCTGTGTATTTGCTGTTCTGTTTGTTCATCCTAAGTAGTGTTCACTTTCCAAGTGGAAAAAAGTTCAGTATTTTTCTCTCTCCCATGTAGCTGTTTTAAAGGGCTTAGATCTTCCCATCTAAGTGACTTTTCCTATATCTTGTTCCTCATCTCTTGATAAATTAGGAGCTCGATTTGTACACTCAGAATAGTTTATACATCAAGAACTTGGGTTCCCCCCCCCTACTTAATTTTGGCTTGCTGGCATCTCTTTCTTAAGTGGCGTCCACACAGAACAAACAAGACCTGTATGTATTAAATTATGGTGTGTATCTTTGTTATCTTTCAGAATTCTTTTTTTTTTAATAGACAAGGTGGTTTTGCTTATAAGATCTTGAAGGCTAAAGATTTAGTCTTGGACTATGCCTCTGCTTTTCCTTTTGTACTTGTCGCTAAATATCATTTAACATTGTTCCTTAAAAATGCATGGTGCTTAATTAATCCTGGCATCAGGATTTATGGCAATGCTTTTGGTAGGAATTGTATTTTGGTAGGAATTGTATTTCACAGTTCCACCTAGAGGTTTTTTTTAAATGAAAGTAAACATTGACTTGCACTGAAGTATACATGTAATTTTTGAGATATTTAATGTTAAAATCTTTGTAGAACTTTATCAACCCATTTTCTGGTTGTGTTTACCACATGGCATATTGCCTTGAGCATCAAAGTATGAAGTAAGTGCCCCTTTTGGCCCAGGTTTCAGCTTGTATTAGTTCTGAATAAAGAAGAGCAGGTGCGTACATTTTTGATATATTTGGAGTGTAGCTGATGGCAATTCTAAACAATACTAACAAATAAGCTAGAATGACCTAGAAATTCAGTAAAGCAATGCTGGAAGTTTTTGGAAAAGCTATCATGGTGCAGGGATGCTTTGAGTACTCCTGATATTAGTAATGGTGGAAGGTTTATTCCTGTTGGCTTTTTAAAAAAAGGGAAAAGCAATGCACCTCATAGATTAGTACCCAGAATTTCAGACCTTGCTGCATTTCAATACTTGCAAGTCTAGATTTGTAGACAAGAATACAGTCAGCCTTCCATTATCTACAGATTCTGCATCCCCAAATTCAACAAATCATGGTTTGGAAATATTCACCCACAAAAAAATTCCAAAAACCAAACATTGATTTTGCTCTTTTATATAAGGGTTGCCATTTTACTATACTATTGTATATAATGTGACTTGAGCATCCACGGATTTTAGTATCCAGGAGAGTTCCTGGAGCCAAACCCCAGCAGATACCAAATGGCCAATGTATGTATTTTCTAATGTTGCTGTGGTATATCTATACTACAGTGGAATCTAAAAAATACCTTGTTCCATTTCTGGAATAAAGAACATCTTAATGTGCATGTGTCATTCAAAGACAAAATTGTTTATTTAAGGCTGCAATTTTGTGCTCCCTTCCCTTGAGGTAAGCTCTATTGAACTTGATGGGGCTTCCTTTTGAGTAGACATAGCATTACAAGAGTCCTTGTGAGAGCAGTTCATACTAGGACAAGGTCCAGTTCTAATCTTTTTTTCTTTTTCTTTTTTTAAAACCCAGCTCAGTTGCTCGGTCTTTGTGTTGAATTGGCTCTCTCTTTACAGATGTCTGGGTGGAACGTATTTCTCATTGGCTCTCTCACTCTGCCCAGATGGTCTCATCTTACACCACCAACCCTCATTTTAGCTTTGAGCAAATAGGTTGCTTCAGACAGTGTGTGCCCAGGGAATGGGATTGAGCATGCCATTTGTCAAGTATTGTGTTGTGTAATAGTACATAAATCAAATACAAATACAACTTGTGCTTTGCTTCAGAGGCCAAGCTATCCTGGAATATTCCAGCTGCTACTGACACTAGTGACTTGGGACAGTGATAACTAATGACCGAGAATTTTTAGGATTTTAACATGTCATTTCTAACTATTAACCATCCTGGCTGATGTCTGTGAGGAGAATGGTAGGACTAGTCTGATCTTGTTCTGTTCATTGTGCCATTGTGTACTGCAGGGGTAGGCAACCTTTTTGAGACCGGGTCCAGGTTGCTGTCCCTCAGACAATTGGGGGGCTGAAGCACCAAAAATAAAAAAATAAAAACAATTTTAAATAAATAAATAAATAAATAATATGCATGCACACTCTCTCACCCCCAGAAAAACCATGGCAAAACCCCTGTGGAGATTTTGCCAAGAAAACCCCAAGAACAAGTAATAACAACAATAATCAATATCATCATGGAGGGCAGCGGTGGCAGCGGCAGGACCGTCCTGGGGCCGGTCCAAAGGCCTCGGGGGGCCGCATCCGGCCCCCGGGCCTTAGGTTGCCTACCCCTGGTCTACTGTAAAAGGTGGCTATAGAGACCTCAGCAAAAGGTTCTTAGTTTGTGTTTAGTAAACTTTCTGCAAGAATGTACAAGTCATGTTGTATGGATTTTCTAGAGCAAAATGAGGATGATGCATTTCATATATGGGTGGTGGTGGTCATGCTGTCACCTATATAAAGGCAAGCTATAGATGGCAAAGTTGTACTGCTGTTGTAAAGACTTGAAATAAAAAAAAAATTATAGGTTATAATTATCCAAAATACTTGGGACCAGAAGTGTTTTGGATTTTAGATTTTGGAATAGTTACATATACAATATATAATGAGATACATTGGATATAGGGTCCAAGTCTAACCATGACATTACTTTATGTTTTGTCTATACCAGGGGTAGGCAACCTTTCCCCTTTAAGGGTCGAGGGACATCAG
>CM034706.1:232814832-232835121 GCA_020142125.1 Phrynosoma platyrhinos
GTTTCATGGCAGAGTGGGGAATCAAACCCAGGTCTCTAGAGTGGGTAGTCCAACACTCAGACCACTACACCATGCTGGCTCCCATTCCCATGTACTACCTATGAAACAATTGCAGACTTTTTTTTGTTGTTCTTGTGCGTCTTCAAGTCCTTTCCAACTTATGGCTACCCTAAGGCAACCTTATCATGGGGTTTTCTTGGCATGTTTCTTCAAATGGGGGTTGCCATTACCATCCTCTGAGGCTGAGAGTGTGTGACATGCCCAGAGTCACTTACTTGGCCGCAAATTGTACATACCCCAGAATGCATCATCTAGTATATTGGCAGTCCTTACCCCCAACACTTTCTCATTTCCCCCAACCATTTCATAGTTCTCATAAAAATAATTTTTAAAGCAGCATTTAAATCTGTACTATTTTTTAAAAAAGGTCTAACACACACTGCAGAAATATTAAGGTCCAAAACACACTGCAGAAATAAATGTTAGGGAACATGGGAGCTGTAGTTTGTTGTGTTTATAAGTGACAGTTTTCCTGCTAAGTACCTGCATGTCATAAGCATTTGAATTAAAATTACCATATTGAAACCAAATCTGATTTTTTAAAATTTTATTTGGTGTACGTTGGAAAAGGGGTCGTCTTATACGGCGAATATATCCCAACCGCTATATTTTAATTGGAAAAGTTGGGGGTCGTCCTATACGCCCAGTCTTCTTATATGCCAGAAAATACGGTAGGTTTTTAGCAGTTCACTTTCCAAGGAAAGGTATAATTAATGACGTTACTATTTTAATCATTAATTAATCATTAATTAATCATTAATAATTAATTAAAATAATTATTGTTAATTAATAATAATTAATATTATTAATATTAATTCCATCCTTCTCGGGAGAAAGCCTGGCTGTGGAGGAGGCCTGGGGGGAGGCGTGTTGATTTGCCTGTCCTCCTCATCTGCAGCCTGGCTCTTTCCTGAGAGAAAGCCAGGCGGGGTGGGGGAAGCCTTGAAGTCCTTGTGGGCTGCCCAAAATCCTTTGGTGGGCTGCAAGCAGCCTGTGAACTGTATCTTGTGCAGACCTGACCTAAAGGAATGTGCCAGTGCTCACAGAATTTTAATTGCATTTACCATTACCAATACTTCATTTTTTTTCCTTTGCAAGATGTGGTCTTTCCCCTTTTAGGCACAGAAGGTCATTTTCCTTACATTTCCTTTCATTTCATTAGTAGAGTTCTCTTGCTGGTGTTGGAGATTCAGGAAGAGCTGAACTTCCTAGTTTGAACATAACTCTGAGAAGATTTTTTTTTAAATAACTGTAGTCCAGAAGTTGCGTTCTGATGTTTTCTAACATTTAAAGCTAGATGGACATTTAATGCTAAAGTGTGTGTGAATGTACATAGAATTATAGAGTTGGAAGAGACTACAAGGGCTGTCCAGTCGCTAAATGGAATTAATCCATGAGATTGACTGCCCACCTAGAGTGAACTTATAAAATGCAGCACCATGGGATGGATGCAACTACAGAAAACTGCTCCCATGATATTGCTTTAACTTATGCAGCCACATCATTGTTGACATTTAACTTCTTCTGATAAAATTGTCTACCATACTTAGTTGTTAACTAGTGCATTCTGGCTTCTTGTGCAGTGAGGCTGTAGAACAGAATGTGGAAATCTGTTTTGGTAAATAAATTAGCTGTCTTTTTAAATCAGTCTATAGTGGTGATATTTCTTCAGTCCTATTCTCCCCCACCCCTACAATCACTCCTACGGAAACTATTCCATTTTTATTCTGCTATTCTTCCACAAATAGGGCCAAAGGCAGTTAGTAGGACTTCAGACTACTCTTCTTAACCCAGTGCTGTTTTCTTATAAATAGGGAGAAGAAAAGCTCTTGTTTTATGTTTTTGTATAAAAACACAGATTCTACTATAGGAAATAGTTACACGAGGATGAGAAGTCACTGTTTTTTTCTGCATTTTCATTTGTTATAAATGTCACAGACATTTTCAGAGGGCAATAATTTCTTGGGAAAAACAGGTGGAAAGCACATATCAGAAGCTTGAACTACTAGGAAGAGTCTGTGTGCATATGCTAAAGTGTGTGTGAATGTACATAGAATTATAGAGTTGGAAGAGACTACAAGGGCTGTCCAGTCGAATCCCATTCCATGCTGGAATACTCAATCAAAGCATTCCACATTGACTAATCAAAGATGAGCCTCTGTTTCTCAACATCCATTTCAGCTCTTTGTAGAATTGCATCATTATTGTATAAAGAGTCTGGTAAGAAGGTGAAAATAAAGGATGCAAATTGTGTATCTGAAACAGATATTTTTGGCTTTATTACCACAGGGGTTGATGAGGAGGATTCCTAGCTATCTCTGCAGAACTGCATCACTTACTGACCTGTCCAGTATTAGTATGTCAGCTTGCTAAGTAGAGTGATTTGTGTTGCAGGGCTCCACTATTCTTCTAGGATTTGGTAGGCAAAGGTCATTATTGTAATGTTTTGTTCTTTGTAATATAACCCTGAAATACACTAACCCAAGTGAAGTGTGAAATAAAGCAGGAATTCCACATTGAATTAAAGGACAGGATGCCACTAAGAAAATGCTTAGCCCAATATTTTTTCTGTTGTAACACTGAACTCACCATCCTTTTCTATATACAGCCACATTTGGTTTCCAGTTGGGAGTTGGGAATCTTTGTAGATCTACTACAGATCACCCAGAGGTCTACTAGTAGATTCAGATATCCTTTTGTCTATCTTTTTTCCAGGACTGGAGACCTGCCAGCTCTGTGTGTGTGTCTGTGTGTGTGTCTGTGTATTTTATGTGTATTTTATGTGGATTAAGTCAAGAACCTCAGAATCACAGTGAAGAAGTATATGACAGAAGAGACGATGAAATTTTGTAAATATATAGGTTTGCTTCTGCCATACAGTATGGCTTTGATTAAGAAAGTGGTAGCTTCCTTTCCTTGGTGCCATCTACAGTGTACATAACTAATATGTATTATTGGGACAAGGGGTCTTGATGACTTTATAGAATCTTTGAGTGTTGTTTCCTTCACCTTTAGTTCTGTGTGACCTTTTTTTGTTTGTTCATGAAACGGTCTTCCACAAGACTCTCTGTCAAGAAGCTGGCACAGTAATTTCTTGAAGCCAGAGCATGGTCTGTATTCGCACATGCAGCTGGTCTTGCTTTCTTTATATGGGAAGATAAAGCTCTGAAAGGAACCAGCTGAGAATACTATTAAAGCCTTGAGCCTGTTCTCTGAAGTACTTCCTTCATATCCTAGAAGAAGAGCTTTTCTGCCCTCGTACAGCTGCTCCCCCCCACCCCGCTTTCCTTGCCAGCATGGTATTGAATAAAGGCCCAGTGCAATTTTCCTGCTTCTCAAACCTTATATCCTCTTTGTGTGGATTTTTAACAGGAGAAAAAGACTGAGAGCTCAAAGAAAGCCCATCCCAAGGTATTTACGTGTAGCAGAAGCTTTCTTTCAGCATTCCTCTGCTCTGCTTACCCCTTCCAGCACCGCTCCTTTCTCTGGTCTGCTCTTTCACTTTCACTGCACGGCAATGTGTGGCCTTCTAACTCTAGCACTTGCATGTTAGTCATAGACCTCACTGTCCCAAAGGGTGGAAGGGAGCATCAAGCTACATGCCACTGACTTGGGATTGTTGGGGTGGGACAGTGACTCTTTGTAGCACTAATACCTTTTAGTGCCTCTTGTATTTATTCTAAGGTATAAATAGAATTCCCCCCAGCACACAAAGGCCAAAAAAAAAAAAAAAGGGGAAAAAAAGGTATGTGTCTGAGAGAATCTGCACTTCTAAACAGGAGTATTCCCTCTTAGGAAATGACTAGATTTAGAAGCCAGCTGAGGTCCTGAGATGGAATAATACACAGCATGTTCACACTGAATGGCTTGATGAAGCTTTCGCGAGTTCTCTGTTGTTCAGTCCATATCATCAGTTGAAACAGTCTCAAGGATTCATTAATTAGCTAGTGTCATACTTCTGTCCCAATAGTTGAGCCAGTTTGATTCTTGAACAAGTATCAAATAGATGGTTTTTGTTTGTTTGTAAGAATGATTTGAAGTGTACATGTTGGCTTATTTATTGCAAATAATCTGTCGATGAACAAGCCTTAATCAGATTAAAATGTTTGCCAGTGCTACCTTCTTTGCAGTAAAGTTTTCTTAGAATATGATTTTACAGATATACTAACTTGGCAATCAGCTTTCCTATCCAAGGAGATAGGAGTTATTGCTAACCCTAATTAGTAATTGTGTTATTACTATTTTTTTTAACTTATTAATGATAGCTTCCAAATATAATTGTTTTTTTTTTAGAAAATTAGCTTCATGCTTGATACTTGGAAAGAGTGTGAAGGTAGTCTCCCCTAGGATTCATTCTTCACATAACTGATGGAATCTTCTTTATAAGTAGGAGATACTTTAAAAAGCTAACAAATAAATTTATGCTGTGTCTGCAACAGTTCATGAAGCATCTAAGTGGTGGAAACACTTGACACATTGCTGGCAACCTTTGCAAACCACATGCAGACCACATGCTTCCAATTTTTTGATTCTGTGACTGGATTGAGAACAAAGAAAAGATAGTGCAGGCTTTGTGGACTTATGGGGAAGAGACTGGAAGTACCCATGAGATAGAAATAATGGTGCGATGTGTCAGTTATCATACTGTGGGACTAGAACCTAGACTTTATAGGAGCCACCATGTACAGATCCTGATTTGCTGTGATGTCTAAATTTGTGTTGATTGCAGACAGAAAAGCAAGAGATAACAAAAATATTAATTTCACAAACATGCTAGCCATAGTGCAGTTGTAATGAACACATTCTGGGCAATTCTACTCCCTCCACCCTGTTATCTTCTTGGTTTGAGTGAAGTATAAATTGCTATAAATGATGGTTTCTGAAAAGCATAATTTGCTTTCCTATGGGAATTTACAGCCACTATCTGAAATGGATTTCTGATTCTAGTTGGAAGGTAAATACCTATAAGGCAAATGTTGTGTGCTGATATAATTTCAGCTTCCTCTGACCAAAGGAGTGAAAGGAATTACAGTGCACGAGGAAAGGGAAGAGAATGAACAAGCCTATTCAGTATGGCCAAACTGTAGTTTGTTGATAGAGTCTGAATTGGAACTTGGGTTTTGTAAACATGCTCAGTTTCTGTCGTGAGTCTACTGGCTAGCTGATTAAATCCTGGCTGAGAAATCTCCCAGATCACAACCTCTGTCTGCTCTTTGTCACTCACAGTCACACTTTCCCAACTCCCAAACACATTCCAGTGTTCTTACAGTTAGGTCTGAAATATGCTTGTCCTTTATTTTGCATGTCCTGGAGACTTTTCTTACTATTCCAGTGGCTTTCTCAGAAAGCCCTCAACTCGGTATCATTGGGACTACAAACCTGTTAGAGCCAATTCCTGTATCTCAGCTGCCAGAATCATTCTTGGCATCTCTCATCTCTGCTTCTTCTGCTGTCTGTGCACCATGGTAGATAGACACAGAAATGGGATGCAAATTGACTTGTAGGTGAGCGGTTACATTTGAGAGAGAGAGAAAAAAACAACTAAAGTTCCACAAAGAGGCAGGCTTCTCAAAGGGTGTCCTAGAGGACTTCAACAGAAACTCTTCCAAGTGCTTGAAAAAGTGGATCTGAACAAATTCAAAAAAGCTGACTCTTCACAACGGTGAAGGAAATTGTGGTTTTGTAAGGCGAAGTTGACTTCCTCTTCACATAAAGGAGATATGCAAAAGGAGGAATATTATGGACAGTAAAGCTGCATTGCAGGATAAATGTCTGAGGACCAGCAAGAGTGTGCATCCAGCACCTCCTGTATTGATGATGGTCCCAGACCAGCATTGTCAGCCAGTCAACCAGCAGCAAAACAGATGAAGTGTCTCTGTAAAGCACCATCCTTCTCAAGCTGCGTCAGAAGATTTTCTGCTCCTAGTCAAATAACAGCTGTAGGACAGGAACCCAGATTGGAAGATGGAGCTTCTGTTCCAGTAAGATGTATTGATACTAGGATAGCATCTCCAGCAACTATCCCAGGTGGCTCCTCTGTATATGTTAAACCAGGTTGTTGCTGTTGAGGTTGCATTGGTTCAGGAACTCCCAAGGCTATACTGTTCTGAATGAACCCATCACCACTGTCATCTGGCCCGAGATCAACACTGAGTTAATTGAGCCTGAGGAGGATGTGCTGCAGACTAAGCACAAAGCTGTCCTGTTCTTGTGGATCTCTAGCACTTGTCTGGATACTTGTTCAGTTAAATGCTCAGGATGGCTTCTGAAGACTGCATCCTGAAGATGGCATCAGGGATCTCATTTTGAAGTTATCTTTCTGACTTAAAACTATACAGAGCTGAAATGTAAGTTTCCTTTTCTAATATGCTTCCTGCCTGCATGCTTTCCACGATACTGTTGACTAGTAATGGGTGGGACCAGTCAGCCTGTACACTCATATTAGTCCTCCTTGTGTGTTTAATCACAAACACTGACTGGCAGGTTGGCATTTGTCTTTGGGGAGCAGAACAGAAGTGTCCATGATAAGTAATATTTTTGTGAAGGTAAAATAGGAAAAACAACCATTGTACAGTAATTGCAGAACCACTATCACACATGGCAAAAAGGGGCCTTTTTGGTATATGAGCATTTGTTTCTTTTCCTCATGTGGCAAAAAAGTTGAACCCATTTGTGATTCTGAAATTGCTAAGATGCACCCACATAATTTACTGAACAGTCGTTCCATTTCATGTGATAGTTCCATGGATCCTTAGCGTGGCGGAAGATGGGTGCTCTGTACTTGGAAGATTGTATTTATTTATTTATCTAAAATGTTTATATCCCATCTTAGATCAAAAGCTCTCAAGGCAATGTATAGATAAAATCAGTACTAACAGATTAAAACAATTTAAAATATTAAAATAATTCAGATAGACCAGAAGCATAATAGATACATTAATAAGCTTTAAAACAGGTTTTAAACAGGCCTCAGTCCCTGGGGAGGATGGGTAAGAAATAACAACAACAACAACAAAAAACAGTTTAAGAAACTTATGCATAGCATTTCAAGCAAATCATTGAGTCCGAAGAGTTTTAATAAACAGCCATGGTTTTACTTGGCACCTAAACAAAGCCGGAGTTGGTGCCAGTTGGGCTAGGGAGCATTTCATAGTTGGAGTGCCAAGGTTGAGGAGGCCCTCTCCCATGTCCTCACACAGCGTGTTAACCTCACTGGTGAGAGAAGTCAATGTAAGAACTGGGAGAAAGGGAAGAGAAAGTAGTGCAAATGGGAGAATTGCTACCAAAATTGACAACACAATTCCTAGTGTGGAGTCATCCCCCCCCCCCCATGGAAGAGCCCTAGACGACACTCAGCAGGTTTCCAACAATTAAAATCAGAGGCAGCTGCGTTGCATTCAATTTGCTTGGAAATTTGCCTTTATAAACAGCAAGAGCAATCTGTATGAAGTGGTTAAGCAGTTTAGTCAGAAGTTTTTGAAATGTCAGTGAGTGGTGTCTGAAAATGCCACAAAAGCAATGTCCAAAATCATGAAAGGAACACACTGAGAGTGTGTGCCTTGCCTAAGGTCACCCAGTATATTTCTATTGCTGAGCAGGGATTTGAACCAACTCTTCAGAGTTGTAGTGCAACAGTCAAACCACTGCACTGTCTGTGCAAATTCTGTTGGCTAACTGCACATATAGAAAGGCCACATGCTAGATCAGGGGTAGGCAACCTTTCCCCTTTAAGGGCCGAGGGACTTCAGCTCCCAGAATCCCGGGAGCTATTGGCCGACATGGGACTATTGGCCAACATGGCTGAGGCTTCTGGGAGCTGAAGTCCCTCGGCCCTTAAAGGGGAAAGGTTGCCTACCCCTGCGCTAGATGGATGGACTCTATTAAGGAAGTCACGGATATTAAGGGGTTGCAGGAATTAAGCAGAACAGTGGAGGACAGAAGGTCTTGGAGATGTCTCATCCATAGGGTCAGCATGAGTTGAGATCGACTCGAGGGTAGTTAATAACAAAAAACTGCACATATATACCTATCTGTTGGAAGATTCAAGTTGTGTGCCTCTGTAATAGATGTGACAGCAAAATAGACTACTGGAAGACCCAGATTTGTGCTCTGTGCTTTTCTATAGTCCCTTACTGGGGGCAGGATGAGGGCTTCCATTTATTATCTCCTCTTCCACCATTGTGTGAATTTCCTCTTGTTTCACCACTGTGGCCATCCTCCTTGATCAGGGGTAGGCAACCTTTCCCCTTTAAGGGCCGAGGGACTTCAGCTCCCAGAAGCCTCAGCCATGTTGGCCAATAGTCCCATGTTGGCCAATAGCTCCTGGGATTCTGGGAGCTGAAGCCCCTCGGCTCTTAAAGGGGAAAGGTTGCCTACCCCTGTTTTAGATGGTTCCTCATGGTTCTTGTGCAAGGCTTTATTCATCTTGTCTCTCCACCAGACATTGCCACTCTGTTTCCACCACAGAACCATGTCTGAACTCAAGCTTTCCAATATGTAGTGTTCTCAGAGACTCAAGTGTATAATACAAAAATATTGGTTCATTAAACAGAAATTGAACATAACATCACAGATGTCTTATTTAGTACATGTATATTCTGACTGACACTAGTTCTGACACATCTCCTTCTGTCTCCTTCTCCCTGCTCCTCTTATCCTACATCTACAATGTAGAAATAATGCATTTTGACATCACTTTAAGTGCTGTGGCTCCATCCTATGGAATCCTGGGATGTGTACTTTTATCAGGTCTTTAGGCTTCTCTGCCAAAGAGTGCTGGTGTCTCACAAGACTACAAATCCCAAGATTCCATAGGATGGAGCCATGGCACTTAAAGTGGTGTGTAAGTGTGTTATTTCTACAATGTAAATGCACCCTAACTCTCCTAACCTCTCAAACCCAACAAACGAATCCCTAAAACTTACTCTAAGAGACTTTGTTCTCCACCCCCCAAACTGTTATACATTGCAATTTTCAAAATTCTCTCAAACATTCCATTTTTTCACCCCCTTATTATATCTATTATACCTTGCATACACAACAGTTATTACCTTAATTTAGCTAACAAATCAAACATTTCTCCACAAATGTTTAGAACAGGGGTAGGCAACCTTTCCTCTTTAAGGGCCGAGGGACTTCAGCTCCCAGAATCCCAGGAGCTATTGACCAACATGGGACTATTGGCCAACATGGCTGAGGCTTCTGGGAGCTGAAGTCCCTCGGCCCTTAAAGGGGAAAGGTTGCCTACCCCTGGTTTAGAACATCACAGGCCATTTTCCTGGTAACACACTGTAGAACTGCAAAAAGGCCAAAATATGTCTTTTGAAAAGCTTGTTTTAATATTTGCACATGGACTTCAATAAATTGTGTATGTTGCACGGGTGCTATGCCTTTTATTGTCCTGCCTGAGTGGAGGGCAATATATGATGGCATATAGTATTGCAAGCACAAGTTAATTGGTCAGAGTTTTAAAAAAATGAACTGTGTAAGCAAGCTGTTTCCTGTTCAAAGAAATGGTTTTGTGGCCTCATTTCCAAAGTTTTATGATCGTTAGCACTGAACATTAAAGCTGTTCAAACGTGGTAGGAGAATCCCAGAGACTTGTATGAGGATATCCTGTTCCTGCTAGCACATACTGTTATAGATCCTTGTACAAACTTTCTGTGCCAGCCTTTAGAACACCTAGGTTTCGTGTTTTGCTGACTTTTGTTGTTAACTGCCATCAAGTCAACTTGTGCTTATGGCAACCCTATGAATGAGAGACGCCCAAGTCACCCTGTCACCAACAGCCCTGCTCAGGTCTTGCAAACATGGGATTTCCATGTCTTCCAAACATGAGATTCTTAAATGCAATTAAAATCAGATGCATTTGTTTCTTTCAACAAGATTCCTTTTTTGCCTACTTACTTTTTAATTAACATAGTTTGTTGGAATGAGTTATATCCAAACTGGAGTTTGTGTTATTGCCTTGTTTGTACTTTAATAATCTTTACTATATAATAATCCTATGTCTATGCCAGATATTACCATGAATGAGACTGGATTTAAATACTTATTAAATACTTATTAGTGACTCATGAAAAAAACATGTGGGGTACAGTTTCCCCCTGGAAGTCTATAATTTTTGTTCTTGTACTTCACATATTGATTTTGTAGTAAAGATATGTATCTCAACTTACTCTGGAAAGTACCAAATCTGGGGTTTGTACTGACTGATAGCATAACATTTTTGCCTACAATTGCTTGGCTACTGAGCAGGGACCATAGAGACTTTAACTGTAGTGGGTTTTTTGCTTAGCTATAGTTAGCCCTCCGTATCCACAGATTCACATGGCATCAAATTAAAAAAAAAAAATCAGAAAGCAAACCTTGATCTTGCCATTTTATATAAGGGACATCGTTTTATTCCCCATTGTATACAATAAGATTTGAACATCTACAGATTTTGGTATCCATGGGGAGTCCTGGAACCAAATCCCAGCAAAGGCTCATTGTACTTGCTATTCGCTTTCCTGGAATTTTAATCTGAAGCTTCAGATGCTTGAAGGCTGGTCCTGCAGCAATAAATGGGACTTCCTTTAGTTTTCATTCATGTTTTGGATGTCACTCTGCATCTGTCTTGATAGCAGAGTTGCAGTTTTATGTAACTAGAAAGTGGGGTTAATGATGGAAGAGGTGAGGTTATATAGATACATCTTACTGAACTGTACAGAGGCCTTTAGCTTTTTCAGCCTCTAAGATTCTCTTCAAGGCCTTATACTGACCATCACAAATGTGGTTGATTTGCATCATAGTCTGCTATTTGACCGTCAGGAACCACAGTGTTACTAAAGCATAAATACTTAATTCACACATTTAATTTACATTGAAAAGCATCAAGATATGTATGCATCAGCATGCAAGTGCCAAAACATCTAGTGAATTTGAAGCTTGTTGTCTTGGGGTGGGGTGGCTGTCAATTAGGGGATGGCAGTTTTTGGACTGGCTGGCAGTTGAATATTAGAGAAAGTTGTTTTGCTATAGTAGCTAACATAGAGCTACAAAAATGGAGACGTTCCAGCCTATTTGAATTCTGTTTTTGCTTTTATTCTTGTACTTCACATTTAGAAACTAATTTGAATTTTCAAGTGGTAGTCTCTTAGCCTCAGTGTATATATGTGTGCTCACACACATGCAATATGGGGATATAATACTGCAGGGGGTTGTTTTATTTATTTTACTTATTTATATCCTCCTTTCTCACCACAATTGCTTTCAGTATGAGAATAAAATCACTGCAAGAAAATCCAAACAAATGGCAATAAATATTGTACAAGTCACTCTTGTTTGGATTACAATAAGATATTGTATGGCAGATGTATAGAAAGCACAAGATGCAGTGACATAATCTGCATCTGATACCTTCAGCTGCTGAGGGGTTTTGCTCAGAAAAGTGCCTTGCTAAAATGAGGAGCTAAAATGCATGCTGTCATCTTTGCATGTTTTTAGAAGCATTTGGTTTTCCAAAACTTTCTTGACTGCCATGTGGGCATGTCCTTAGACTTTCCTATAGTGAATATTTGTGTGCCTTAAAACCACAATATGCATGCTAAAAATGCAAGGCAAATTGATATGAATGATGCTGGTCTTGGCAGAAGAAGCCGAGCTGGCATGAAGGACACAACACAAATAAACAAGACCTTTTATTAAAATTCATTGAGCATTTGGTAATCTTGCTGCAGCCAATAAGGAAAAAGTTACACTAAAAGCAGAAATTGTGGCTTTGCTTCATAAAGCAAAATAGGTTACAGGTTCTGTGACTATGAAGTATCAGTTAAGGTACAAGAGCTCCCCAAAATTATTTTTCTAACTTCTCTGTCTTTAACTATTATAGTTTTTACTGTTTGGTTTTCTTTAGATCCCTTGGGATCCAGAAGTTGATGTTTGGTGGCATGATGTTACTAAAAATGTGAGCAAAGAGTGTGAACCTGTCTGGTGTGATGCAGAAGATGAATTATTTATTCTCTATACCAGTGGGTCAACTGGGAAACCCAAGGTATGTTGCTTTCTTCTGGGTTAATATCAAAGTGCAAAATATGGGACTATTGCTTCTTAAATCACTTACAGTTGCCATTCACTGTATGTGTACACTTTGGTTCCATATTATACAGTTTCACCATAATGTTTGGGACAGACTGGTAGTACTACCAGAAGGGAGTGTAACCCTAGAAAGATTTTAGTTTAATGTCACCTCCAGTGCCAGGCACTGTGGATTGTTTTTGGAGGACCCTAGCTCATTGATAGAGCATACACTCTGAATGCAAAAGGTCTGAAATGTAGTTCCTGGTATCTTTAGCCAAAAGATTCTCGGGTGCCAGATTGCTGGACAACTTTTCTGGTAGAGATTTCTGCCAGCTTCTGCCAGTTGGAGGAGACCGTATTGGTGCAAGGCATACTAGTGGTCTGACTTGCTGTATTCATATAGCCCATTGTGAAACTCTTCAATGATGACATAGTGAAGCTCCATTAGGATAAGCAACCATATGTTCTTTGCATTGAAAGTTTACAGAGTTGTAACTGGAAGGACTAAAGAATGCAGAGAATGCCTAGCACTTTTTAGTTTCGCCATTATTTCTTTATTTGATTCCCTCACCCCACAGACTGGATCTCAGGATGGCCCACAATAGGGATAAAACAGGTTCTTCTGTTTTGTGTAAGAACTATAATTTTAATACAATCTGTATGAACTGCAATATGTAGCTCCTCATCCTGAGATACATCTACTTAAAGTTACAGTTGACAGAGTCTCTGTGTATACCATATTGCTGTGTGCTTTCAAGTCACTGCTGACTTATGACAACCCTAAAGTGAATCTGTTATGTTTTTTGGGGGACAAAATTTGTTCAGAGGAGATTTGCTATTGTCCTCTCCTGAGGCTGAGAGAGTGTGACCTGCCCTGGGTCGCCCAGTGGGATTCATGGCCAAGCAGGGATTCAAACCCTGGTCCCCAGAGTAGTAATCCAACACTCAAATAACTATGCCACGTTGGGTATACCATATAGCTCTGTTTTATGTTCTTTGTTTGAGCTGTCATTTCAGCCTTCAAGGGAGGATTCAAGTTCTTCAAACCCCAAATCAAATAGAACCAAGCACTGCAGTAGACTGAATGGTATAAAACATTAGCTCAAGTTGACTCCTGTGTTGGGGAATGATCAGTAAAATCTGGGATGATTGTATCATCATGTATCTTAAGAATGCTATTGCAGAAATTAGCACTGCTCTGACTGTTCCTGTTATTGTGGCTCCATAGTAAACCACAACTGAGAAACTGTTATGGAAAAGACACTTTCCCCCCACAACAACTGAGTAATAGTTGTCACAATTGCATGTCTCCAGTGTCCATCCCCCCCCCCCCCCCCCCCCCCCAGTATTCTTGAGTTGCTTAATGTGTTTTATTGTAGTAGTCTGCAGGCAGGGACAAATGCAACTAGTAAAAATATCTCTCTTGCTTGCTGTTGCTGAGCTGGAATCCTAAATATTCTCACCAGTAACACAGTGAGACCTCTGAATAAAAATGCATTGGTGGTACTTACATTTATCAACAGGCTGATGGTTGTATTTTCATCCACCATCTACAGGTAATTTTTATAGAGAAATGTCACTTTACGATGGAGTTTCTAATAGATATGTCTGATCATAAAGATTTCCCCTTGTGTGAGTGAACTGCAATGTCAAGTTTATTACATATGTTTCCTGCTCTCATTCTGACAACTTGTTGATATATTTGGTCAATGCTATGGTAATATATAAAATAATGGTGCATTTAACCCCACTGACCTTTTCACAAAACAAAACACACCCAAACTCTAGTTCTTCAATGGATCCCCTGTGTTCTGTATTTCAGGGTGTTGTACATACGATAGGTGGATATATGATTTTCACTGCTGCTACTTTTAAATATGTGTTTGATCACCATCCTGAGGACATTTACTGGTGCACAGCTGACATTGGATGGATAACTGGTCATTCCTATCTCACATATGGACCTTTGGCAAATGGAGCAACCAGTGTTTTAGTAAGTTTTGTGATAAGATGTGGCCATATAGGGAAAGGAGATCTAAAGAAACTTGTGACCTTCATACACCAAGTCCAAATGCCTGAAAGCATCTGTGTGGTGTACATTGATCTCTTCAATAATAGGCAAGTAGCTAAATGAAGTACATGACTGAAAATGAATGTAGTTCCCAAAACCACATTTGATTTAAGGTCTAGCACTAATCAGAGCAAAGAAGATTGTCTTCTTATCTGACAAAGTCAATCTGCTCTTCTTTTTGCTGCAGTTTTCTTAAGGCTTCTGGGCTAAGCACCATTGGTGAGCCATAGGAACATAGTTGGGTGGGGGAAAATGTCATTTGTTAGAAGTTGCAGTGGAGGGAGCCCATGCTAGTAACTATTTTTTGCTCAGTTTGAAGGACTTCCTATTTACCCAGATGTTGGCCGTATGTGGAGTGTCATAGACAAGTACAAGGTGACCAAGTTCTACACAGCACCCACTGCCATCCGACTCCTTATGAAGTATGGGGATGAACCTGTCAGGAAGTAAGCATGATTTTTGTGAAATGAAAATTCAAAACTGGATTTTAACATGAATTAGTATAAACTCTGTGCCCTAGCCAGGAAAAGTGGGTTTGTGGAGTAGAGAATACAGCTTGGCTGGGACTCACCGCTTGCTTTGTGCTATGGTGACTGCTGGAGGGGAACCTGTCTGAATCTAATTTAGATAGCTGCACTACAGTTGTTTGCTCTTGACAGTGGCAGTTGCAGTGTATTAGAGACTAAGTGACTAAAATTTAGCCATCTGAGCAGTGTATTGGACAGCTGGCCTTTTCCTGGTTATGTTATTTATAGTTACAACAGGATCTTACTGTTTTTTCCCAACATACTGGTGTCACAATAAACCCTGTAGCTTACATACTCTAGTGTACAATAGTAGTTAATATTCCTTATAGTATATTGTTAATATTTTCTATTGATTTTTATATGTGTCAGATTTCTCTCTCTCTCTCTCTCTCTCTCGTTTTCTGGATGTTTTAGCAAGACATCATGGTTCACTGAAACAACACATGCTTTGACTGTAAAAAGTTCAGTCCCCATCATCTCTGGTAGCCATGCTTGGACTTTGGAGAGCTGCTGGCAGTTAGGGCTCTACAGAGCTGTAATATGATTCAGTATAAGTTCATATGACAATACTCTTCTTAAATTCTCCTTTGACCACACATACATACTATGAATTTCTGGAATTGTCCTTTTGTGATTACCAAGTCTCTCTTGTGTATTTAGGTATTCACCTTAAAAGGAACAAAGCTACAGATCAGTTTTTTGTTTGGAGGATTTCTCTTTTGAAATCCATGTGCTTCTTATGGCAGGTACAGCAGGAAGTCCTTGAAGGTGCTAGGAACAGTTGGGGAGCCCATAAACCCTGAAGCCTGGCTTTGGTACTACAAGGTGGTTGGTGAAGAGCGATGCCCTATAGTGGATACATTCTGGCAGACAGAGACAGTGAGTTGATTCCCTTTCTATCTTCGGAATAAGCTGTGTTCATGCACACATGCTTGATGCATGTTTGGACTTCCTGCTTCCCATGCTTTGGATTTTGAGCTTTCACCTACAAACTCTGTCTTATTACACAAGTGCTCTACCTTGGTAGTACTTTTGTGATACCATTAGAACTGGGAATCTTAACTTTAAAAAACCAAAACACTAGTTACTTTACTCGCTATCACCCAACAAGTCATTACTTAAGTTATCACTACTAATAAGTTGTCATTACTGCTTCTGGTTCCCTCAAATGTCCAGTTCAGATATTACATGTTGGACATTCTGAGAAAAATGTGAAAGATAAAGGATTCCCTCTTAAGTTACAGTACAGAACAGTGACCCATGTGGTCCTTCATTCACCCCACTTCCATCTTCCGACTGAGCAAGAATATACATCCACAGAGTAATGAAAAACAGGCAGACCATACTTTCTACTGAAAAGTACTAAATTGTATCCCTGGCCGTTATAAGCAAACAAGTAACTGAGGGCCTTTGCAGACTGCCAGAAATAGTGCAAATTTAGTCCACTTTAAGGGTTAGGGTTAGTGCTAGGGAATCATGGGAATTGTTTTTTTCCCCCTGAGACATTGAGCCATCTCTGTCAGAGAGCTCTGGTGCCACAATAAAATACAGTTCCCATGATCCCCTAACCCTAACCCTTAAAGTGGACTCAATTTGCACTATTTCTAACAGTCTGCAAAGGCCCTGGGTTCTATCATGTTACTGCAAAAAGTAACTTGTTATTAAAGTAACAAATTAGAAGCAAGTTACTTCATAGCTCTGCCACCAAGTGTATTTCATCTCTTATATTTCAGCTCCTTTTCTTTCTTATCCAACATGCTAATGCTGAGGGAAAACCTTTCTAAATCTCAGGTTTTAAACCTTTCCCCATTCATTTCTTTTTTTGGCCTTGGCCTTCATTTTTATTTTGCCAGGCAATAAAACCTACTTAACTTCATAGCCTTCATTTCTCCTGTACTTAGGAACAAAGCTCTGTGCTTTGAAAACAATTGATGTTCTCTTCAGAGGCACAATTTAGCATTCTCATGACTAGTATTCTTATTCCTGCAGGGTGGCCATGTGTTGACTCCACTGCCTTGTGCCACACCTATGAAGCCAGGTTCAGCTGTAAGTAAAGTTCCTGCTTGTTATCTTCTGATTATATACCTTTTCTTCCTCTGTTGCAACAACAAACTACCATTCCCAGAATTCCATAGCATTGAACCATAGAGGTGAAAGCAGTGTCAAACTGGATTATTTCTGTAGTGTCAATGCAGCCTTAGGTAGAGTAAAGAACCTGTGGCCCTCTTGTTCCCATCAGCCCTAGCCAATATTACCAGTTTTTTGGGGGTGGGGATGGGGGATGAGATTTCAATTCCAACAAAATCCAAAGGGCCACAGGCAAAACTTTCCTGAGGCAATATCAGTGCAGGGCAATAGTCTGTAAAAAAGAGTTTTCCATCATCGAACTCAGCTTGAATGCTAGTCAGACTCTTTAGACTTAGTCTGGAATTTGTAGAAGTTTATTAGGTGAATTCCTTGAGGACTACTTTAATTTCTGGGCTTAAGTTCCTTTTCCATGTCCAGCTACTATGGGGAGAATTTGTTTTCCATTTTCCAGTTATTTAAAATTCTCCTATAAATATTCTTTGGCAGACATTTCCATTTTTTGGGGTGGTCCCTGCAGTGCTGGATGAGTCTGGAGAGGAGTTGGAAGGAGAAGCAGAAGGTTACCTGGTAAGAAAAACCTAATCTCTTGCTAGCTAAACCCAACCAATGTATAGAGTTTCATTGCTGACAACAGTTCCCTTTGGCATAAGTCTGAGCACTGAAGATCTTGCCCTCCAAAGAGTTTCCCTGCTGCAAGACCTTGTTCTGCATTACATAAGTTGTCAGTACTTTGAGGATCAAAATAGAAGGTGATTTTAAAAAATGTGTTTGGAACTGAACTTAAAAAAACAAGCAAACCTTACTATCAGTTATTGGGGACTGGTTATGTTTGGCCCAAGGTTTCTGGAGAAGTAAAACTGATCTTGGTCTGTCCATTATTTTGCTTAGGGCAAAAGTCTGGTATGATACAGGTGCTTTTCTTTTTTGGTGCAGTAGGATTAATATCTGCTTCATGTAGGGACCAATTTGGAGAAGAGGATTTCATTTGCAAAGAGTGCAGCAAAATGGTTACCCCACCATTCAATCAAAATCTGTCCTTGTGGCAACGGCTTCTGTTTAAAACCAAGAAATGTCAAGATATCTAGTTACAGGTGTTCAATACCACAGCTTCTTTTTGGTCACTTTGACACTGCAGAGTTTGGGCTGGAATCAGATCATATTTCTCTAGACCCTGGAGAAGTTACTTATTTGGACTACAACTCCCAGAATCTCCCAACCAGCATGATTGGTGAATTTTAGGAGCTATAGTCCAAAAGCTTTGAATTTCTCATGAAAGGTGAAAAGGATTTGAACTATTTAACCAGATTTTGCATACTATTTGCAAGTAAATTTCATCAGCAGTTTGAAAGGGTGGAAGGAAATATTGACCATAATGGATCACTGCATAGAGCAAAGTCTCAGTGACTATAAAAGAATTTGCATGGGAGGTCAGGAAAGGTGACAGGGTTGCTTGGGTGCTCTCCAAATTGTAGGTCTAATCACTGCCTTTCTGTTTATGCAAGATGCCATTTTGTCTGTTTATATTGCAATGAGGAAGGCAGGTGGCACATGGAATCACTGGGATTTTCAAAGCTTGAGTTTGATTCCAGGGCAGTGATATCGAATTGCTTTCTCCAATTCCTGTTAATGTACACCTTTGAGAAAATTTGACTTTGATTTTTTTTCCCTTTTGCCTTTTCACTTGAGATCTCATTTAGAATGTTTGTTTTACTAATATTTAATAAATCTTTTGCCATTTAACAAATAACAACAAAAATCCTAAACAAAAATAAAACAATTCATCTCACAACTTTGAATTATGTTGCAGGTCTCTTTCTTGGGTTCTGTGCATTCAATATAAGTGGTCATTTTAAAGTCCAATGCTGTCTGTGTAGTTTTAGTCCAGAATGTCTGACCAAAGGTTCAGATAAGATGGAGGTTGTCTTCTCTTTTTTCTGTCTTTGTTTACAAAGTCAATGAGTAGGAACCATTTGTCTATGAAAGGTCTTGATTTTGGTCTTCCTGCATAACTTGCCATTTTGTCAGACAGTTTTTCAAATAATCACAGGTCCCATGCATTTTTCCACCACATATTTAAAGATACCTCCCCTGTTTTCCAGCATCTGGCAATTTCTACATGGGCTGCTGTAATGAAGAAATCTATGAGGTTTTTACATTTCAAATTTGAGTTTGTATCCACATATATTGATAACAAAAACATTTCTGGACATAACTTTACTTCTTGGTTGGTAATCAATGAAATTTATTCAAGTACCAATTGCCAAAACATATTAATTTTGGGACAGTCTAGCCCAGGGGTAGGCAACCTTTCCCCTTTAAGGGCCGAGGGACTTCAGCTCCCAGAATCCCAGGAGCTACTGGCCAACATGGGACTATTGGCCAACATGGCTGAGGCTTCTGGGAGATGAAGTCCCTTGGCCCTTAAAGGGGAAAGGTTGCCTACCCCTGGTCTAGCCATTATGTAGAAATGTGCCATTATCATTACAACCACGCCAACATTTGGAGGAAAAGTTTTAACCATTCCGGCTAGCTTCACTAGAGTCAAATACCACCTGTGTATAATTTTCAATGCATTTTCTCTAATCAGTGCTGATTTGGATTTAAAAAGGGTGGAAGAACAAACTGTAGTCCATTTTGAAATGGGAATTAAAAGATTGAAATCCACTTCCCAGGTTAGTTTTATGCCATGGACATTTTGGCAAGAGTGGTCTATCAAACAGTTATAGATTAAAGATGTTAATCCTTTGGTGCTTTGGGAGAGGGGGACACATCATGCCTCAAATAAGGAAAGTGATCTAGTTGGTTCTCCTATTTCCTTTAATTTGTTTGTAAAAGTAATTATATGATGGAAATGAAACCAACTAGCCTTTAACAGCTCTAAATCTAAAGTTAGTTCATCAATTGTTTTTGGTCTGCCATTACAAAAGAGGTCTCGGACAAAATATACATTTTGTTTGTTGTTCCCATCCCTGGAATTGATTGAATTTGTCAGGGGAAGAGAAAAAATTATGGACAAGGAAAGGACAGATAGGAGAGGGATCTGGTGCTAGGACTTGCTTCCATCATGACCATATATTTACTTATGTTTGTAGCCATGGGTTTTTAATGTTTTTAATTACTTGTGGAGTGGGTTTGTTAAAGAACAAAGCAATATTGATTGGTGGTGGGCCATTCATTTCCATGTTAACCGTGTGTATGCTCTTAAATGAGGGATTTGACTAAGTTGGAATGCTGCAAAATATAGTTTAAGATCAGACATTGCTAACCCGCCCTTTTTGGAAGGGAGGTGTTGTGTGGATTTCCTGAATTTTGGTCTCTTATGGTTAAAAGCAAATGTGTTGATGAGATTTTGCCAAAGTTTGAGCTTTGTCTGCGGTGGTTGAAGCGGGATAGTTTGAAATAGAAAGGGTAGGTGAGGGACAATAAATATTTTAGTGAGGGCTATTCTGCCTAGAATAGAGAGTTTCAATTTCTTCCATTCTA
>CM034706.1:232835221-232850744 GCA_020142125.1 Phrynosoma platyrhinos
AGAGCCCTCCTGTATAAACAGACCCCTGAGCACTGCTTTCAGTGTGTCTCATAGTAGTGCTTCAGAGGTGCTTTCAGGTCTATTTTCTAGATAAAATTTTCTATTGCTTTTTCTATGGTCTTTTGAAAAGGGTCATGCACTAGGAGTGCTGGGCTAAACTGCCAAGACTTTGAAGTCTGGGAATATTCTTCTGGCACCCAGTCTAGTATTACTGGTGAATCATCTGAATAGAAGATTGGATTAATTGTGGAATTTAAAGTTTTGCCTAGTAGGGACTTGGAGATTAAAAAAATGATCAATTCTGGAATATGCTTTATGGACTGCTGAATAGAAGGTGAAGTCTTTCTCTATGGGGTGTAGAGATCTCCAAGGGTCAAGTAATCCTGCATCTTTAATTATGTGCATCAATGGGGTTGGACCTGTATGCTTAGGAGGTTTTGATTTATCAAGATAGGAGTGCAGAACTTCATTAGAATCTGAGAGATTTTCAAACTAAGTGGCTCTAAAGCAAGTGACCAGTCCCATTGTAGATCCCTGACCAAATCTTCTCATAACTTTTCCAGTAATTCTGGAAAGGGAAGGTCTGAGACAACAGGAGATCCAAGGTTCCCCATTCTATTTACCTTATTAGAGCCACATGTCATGTTGGTAGTTATCAGGCCTCTCTCTTCCAGTTGTGGTTATGCTTCTCTTGCAGGTGTGCAAAAATCCCTAATAAGTTGATCAGCTGCCCTCTTTAATGTGGACATAAATACTCACAGTCTTGTAGATTTTAAAGCTGAAATTCTTGCTTTTATTTAGAATTATCAGGATTTAGGCGAGCTCTTCTACTATGCATCTGCCATGTTTGATGGCTCATATTATTTAGATTTTAAAGAGGAAAAAAAATGAAAGGCCTAATAATTGTTAACATACCGATTTTAGCATGCCTAAAAAGTGGTGTCCATAAGTATTTGTTTCTTAAGGAGATTCCCCTGAAAGGAAGCTAGTTACAGCTTTGATTTTAGATTTGATCTGTTTTATATTCATTCCCTATGTTATTAATATTATGAAATAAAATAAAATGTATTATAAAATAGATAATTCCTAAAAATGGAAAAAAAAAGCTTTCTGTGGAAAAACATATCAATGGAAGAGTTTTTACCAACACCACTTCTACATTTTGAGCGATAAAATGTTTGCCAGTGTACTGAATTATTTTGGCCACCGTAGAGCTGTGCTGTTGACATTATTATCTGCATAATTCCATAATGTAATGGTGGTGCACATCTTGACCTTTCAAGAAAGTCACACTTGACCCAATTCAGGTGACATGACCCAATTGAGAGATAGCAACGTGTCTAACCAAGCTTCTTAGATTTGAACTTGAGTCTTTCTGGCTCAAGTACATTGATCTGTCAGCTGCCTGATCTCGATTTAACACCAGTACTTTGTATAAAGTTCCAAAAAGAGAATAATGCAGGAACAGCACATAGCCATGGACAGCCCTGATGGTTCTGTTAGAATTTGGATGTAATCCACAGCAACGTACAATGCTGAATATTCAAGTGTGTTCTCTGTCTGCTTCTATATGTAATACAACTTATCTGTCCTCTCCTTTAGGTTTTTAAACAACCTTGGCCAGGAATAATGCGCACAGTGTACAAAAATCACCAGCGGTTTGAAACCACATACTTCAAAAAGTTCCCTGGTTACTATGTGACAGGAGATGGTAAGACTCCATACAACATTCTGGCCATAGAAGTGTATTGGTATCTTGTGGAGCTGCTTTTCTATTGAGTTTTTAAGGGTATATAAGCACAGTAGTCTTTAGACATTGAAACGTTTGCTTATCAATAAGGATTGGTTTTTGGCTTTGTGACAGCTTATTTTGTAATTGAGCTGGCATTTGTAGAGGTCTAACTGTTGAACATGATCCTGGAGACCAGGGTTCAAATTCCTCCCTCTGCCATCAAAATCCACTGGGTGACCTTGGGCAAGACACATGCTTTCAGCCTCAGAGGAAAGCAAAGGCAAAGGCAAAGGCAAACCCCTTCTGAACAAATTTGCCAAGAAAACCCTATGATAGGTCCTCCTTAGTGTCGCCAGAAGTCAGAAATGGCTTGAAGGCACACAACAGAAATGATTTTGTAATTCTAGTATCAATGTTCTGCTATTGGGAGCAAAAGTATGAGTGCTTCTAATGAAATCTGCAATTCCCAACCACATTTTCCCTGCAATGATAGCTGTGGGAGCATCATTAAAGGTGAGCAGGCTAGCCTCCCTCTGGTTTCCTTGAAATTCAAGCAGTTTCTGGTATTTGTTCTGCATAGTGGATGTCAGCCATGAAATATGCAACATGAAGGGAAGACGTCTAAACTAGTACACTGTGGTTTCCTCCCCATTTTTTCACCATCCATGAGTCTCCTCTCTATTCAGAGTGAGAGTGCAAGGACTTTTCTGGGTGACAAAATATGGCATGTAAAAAGAATTTCTGTGTCACCTTCCTTTTAACAAATTGGGTCCTGTTTTTTGCATACTTTCCTTGTTAACAGATGCATTTTGGTTTTTTAAAACACTTGACTCTTTCTTGCTAATTCAGTTTCTTTTCTATGCTTACTGCATTTTGAATAGATGACACAGTGATGCACTCCTCCTCTTCAACCTTCCCCATCCCTATTTTGGTAGTATTACACAATCTAGATATCTCTTCCTAGTGGTTTCCTTATAATGGCAACTTTGTTCTTCTAGGCTGCAAGAGAGATAAGGATGGTTATTACTGGATCACAGGTCGAATTGATGACATGCTGAATGTTTCTGGTAAGAGAGAGAGCTTTGTGGAACAATAGTTGTTGCCTGAATATTTTTACTCCCTACTGCATAATATAATAGCATTTTTAACATCAGGTCTTGTTGTTTTGTATGAAATATTCTCCCTCAGAATTTGGAACTGTGCCTAGCCATTGCTAAAGAATATAAATTAGGACAAATAAGAAGTAGCCAATTAATGATAATGATCCAGCCAACATCAAGCAAAACTGAGCTAGAGGTTTTTGATTGGATAGGCTTATTGTGTGCTTAAGAAGTCTTAATATTAAAGACTCCAAGAAGCAAATACTAGGGTTCCTAAAAGGGGTTTTAGGAAGCAGTGAGATATTAAGAGGTTAATTTATATTTCCCACAGCTGATCGGTATATCTAGATATATCCAGTGTAGAGTTAGAAAATTTTAATTTGTGAAATGCCAATTTATTATTTCCTATAATGCTTAATTTCTGTTGCCTGATGTCAGATTGGTTTGGTCTAGAAATATCTGCTGTGGGATGGCTTTGATCCTTCAAACAAATCCCAGATTCATACGTACATCCTATTTCATATGGAAATAACTTGTTGAAAAGTTAACTGGCTGATTCTCTCTCTCCCCACCCCAGCTGTATGCCTTTGTTTGGATACATTTCATGCATAATAAGAGGCAATAGATTCTATATCATATAGCCTGGCAGTTTGCATATACACACCCTCAAGATTTCATTAACCCTCCAGTTTTAGCCCTTGCCTGCATTTTTTCTTAATGATTTAAAATTTAGTGTTCACCCCTCCTTTGACTTTTCCACATTTTGTTGTTTTACAATTTTGCACTGGAATTGATTTAATTGGCTCAATCTCTTCAAGAACACTGGTACTTTCTGCTTCCAGGGCACTTACTGAGCACGGCAGAGGTGGAATCGGCTTTGGTGGAGCACTCTGCTGTTTCAGAGGCAGCTGTGGTAAGCCACCCACATCCAGTGAAAGGAGAGTGCCTCTACTGTTTTGTAACACTGAGGGATGGTCACGATTTCACAAAGAACTTGATTGATGAACTGAAGAAACAAGGTAAGGGCGGTAGATGTTCTCATGTTGCTTGAGATACACTGAAAGGAGCGCATTAAAAAAATGAAGCTAAAGTTGTAGAAAATATTTGGATGGAGGAAAGCAGGATGCCACATGTGGAATGTAGGAAGCTGACATCTACCTTGTTACATTCTTTGTACATTTAGGCAAATGTTAGCAAGTCTGATTGGCAGTACTTCTCCACAGTCTCCAACAAAGGTTTTCCCTGTCATTTATAACCTGGTCCTTTTTAAATTGGAGATGCTGGGTGTTAACACCTGGGAACTCTTGCTGGTGAAGGTGTGCTCTATCACTGAACTATGGTCTCTGCACATCAGTTCATTTGATATTGTGTCAGCTTGTAGAAAAGTATTGACCCCTGTACTAACTCATGTGGTTTCCCTCACTTAGAGAAGAGATAATCTATCAGCTTTCCTGTGACCATTTTGGGAAGAACACCTCCCTAACAATTGCCTTTGGCCGTTGGACTGGTTGGCAGACAGTTTTCAAATGAACGGGTCATATCTCAACTTTGCCAGAAGCTAAATTTAACTGCTGACCTTGTTGCTTCCCATGCTGTGCTGTCTATGCCAGCTGGCACCCAGTTTGAAGACATAAGGACACGCTGCATGTCTCATGAACAGGGTGTGAGTTCTGCAAGTATGGTGTGTGCATAGCAGCCCTCCAGTACTGATGGACAGAAATGTTACTGGAGAACAGAGTGGGTTGGCATTGCTGGCTAATCCTCAAATGTTCCTGATAGAGCAAGAGAAATAACTTGATGGACCAATTTTTGAAGGGGCTTGGCCAATGTCCCATGTGAATGAATGTGCATTTAGTATGTGTCCTAGATTATTTTGTAGCACACATAACAAAAATAGATTAAGTCAGTATGGAAAGGATTTCTTGAAGGTAGAAACTTTGAAAAGCATGCTTTTTGGTCATGAATAAGGTATTGGGTGGACTAAAATGAAATAAAATGAAAATGAGCTATTGCTAACTTGAAATGGAAACTGGTGAAAAATAACTAGTGTTGAGTCTGAAGTGGAAATAATAAAGGAAGAATTTGTATTATAATTTCTAAATCTCACTCTTGAAAATATTTTTGTCTTCCATCCCCAGTGCACTTGAACAATCTTTATCAAAATGGTGTGCTGCAGAGTACTATTATTCGGGCTTTCAGCAAGCTGTGCCATTTTTCAGGATATTCCATTCCATTTCCTCCAGTCCTTGTTTTCCATTTTTTTCCACCCAATAGTCAGCATTCCACACTGACTGAGCATGCTCAATCCTTACAGAGTTTCTCCCTCCTAAATACAGGTATATGTCAGTTAACATAGCAAATGTTTTCCTGGACATTACTTCTTTAACAGAAAATTGGATACCACAGACAGAAATAATGTTGAAATAATGATGCTCCTGAATGTGTGCCCACTTTGAGAATAGTATTTTTGAGCTTCTGATGTTAAATGTTTTAACTGAATTTTTTTAAAAAAGATTATTTAATACTTTGCATTTTAGCATTTACATTTTAATATTTCTAGTGTGATTTATTTTTAAAAATTGTACAGTGTTTGAAGATAGATATAAGAAATGGTGCTGTGATGATCTTTGTGGCTCAGGGCCAAACCTGCAACTCAGTTCTGGCTCTTTGCACACAGAAGATCATTAATCCCTAGTCTCCTGAATCCCGCTTCCCACTCCTTCAGAGCTGAATGGGACCTTTTGAGACCATCTATCCAGGCTGCCACCACCTGGTGAATTAAAATGAATTCCCTTAGCACACACCAGGACCTGCTAAGTGAGCTATAGTTCCTTCTCTTGCTAACTTAAGCAAGCAGTAGCCCTAGCCAAGTCAAGACACTTGTAAAAGGAGTGTAAGGAGAAGCCAAATATTTTTTAATGAATTTTTTTTTCTAATTAAGGAATTCTAGAGCAAAGGATATCACTCATACAAAACCTCCTTGTTTTGCAGGTACAGAATATGAGTTACAAAATATAGTCATTTCAGCCAAGCCAAATAAAATAAACAAAAAAAAGACCTAATTGCCACTACCTGGTACATTTCTAACTATTCACAATCTCAGATGGGCTTTGTAATCCTTGATGTTTCTGGATGCTGGGAGTCTGGACTCCATTGCCCAGCTCTGACCAGCATTTGGGTCATGTACCTCCAGGGGAGACAAAGAAAGGACTCAAGACCACATGGTCCAAAGAGGCTTTTTAAAATCTCTGTTGAGAAGATTCTCCAAGTTCCCAGTTCTTCTCAACTGATTGGTTACTTGGTATATCGTCAGCTGTGATGTAACTTCATTAGAATGTGATGTGAAACCTCATTAGCATGCCCCTTCCTCCCAACCTTTAACCCTTTGAAGTTCTCAGATGAATGGAGAACCCATTCATCCCAGGTGCAAAACAATACAAATAAAAATGAAATAATTATAAGTTACAATGACCAGTACCATCTCCTTCCTTTAGGCTAATGGGAGTGTTTTGACCTCATAAGGACTAGGCCTCAGAGAGTTGGGTTTATTCCTAGTGTGTATGATAATATGCAGTGGCTCAAGTGGTTAAGACGCTGACTCTGTTGATTGCAAGATCCGCAGGTTGGCAGTTTGAGGCCCAGGTGCTGCATGATGGGGTGAGCTCCCATCACTAGTCCCAGCTTCTGCCAACCTAGCAGTTCGAAAGCATACAAATGCTAGTAGATAAATAGGTACTACTTTGGTGGGAACGTAAATGTCGTTCTGTGCAATCGTGCTGGCCACAGGATCACAGAGTAGTCTCTGACAATGCTGGCTCTTTGGCTTAATAACAGAGATGAGCACCGCCTCTATGGTCGGACTTGACTTGACAACCTTAATACCTTTACGTTTTATGATAATATGATACTCAAAGTTGGAAGGATACTCATCCTTATATTCACTCATAGTCTTCTTCCCCCAATGATGTTTTCTGTACTATGGATAAATGTCCTAAACCATTTCTTAGTGGGATATCAGTTACTGTTACTGTTGCCTGATGAAGGTATAAATACACTTCATAATTATAGCAGTTTGATAGCACTTTAACAGCTTTGATTTTGCCTTATGGAATCCTTGGTTTGTGGTTTGCTGGAGTACTTAGAATTCACTAGCCTTTTCTCCTGAACTGTAGCGATAGAGCTGTCTGGAAAAGAAATCAGTTTTTTCATGAAATTAAAAATCTCAGAATTCTGTAGTGGGATTTAGTAGTTAAAATGGTTTCACATTGCTGTAATTGTGTAGTATAGGTACATCTTGAGGCAGAGAGACAAGGATTTATGAAGGGGTTTTGAAGTGAATTGTTCACTGCAACTAAAATGATTGTTCTCTCACTTGCAGTTAGAGAAAAAATTGGACCTATTGCAACTCCTGATTATATTCAGAATGCTCCTGGCCTACCCAAAACCCGCTCAGGTACAGTATGGATTTTGATTGCAGGAAGCTTTGCCCTGGTGCATTGAATATCCTGTGTCTTATATTAAGTTTGTTGCTACCACCTGAAATTTCTGTTGTCCTCTTCTTGAAACGAAGTTGTCTAATTGGAAATCTAGTAGATACATCACTTGTGCCCTATAGTTCATATGCCAACATACTTATAGAAAACAATAAGCATACCCTTCTGAAAATGGAAGAGATGTCTTAATTTGGCAGAAGAGGTTCTAAACAGACTACAAGGCAGCAGCCTAGGATTAAGACACTGTATGGGCATTTACTCCAGTACACAGTAGAGTTTGCTGCAGGTAGAACTCATCATAAAAAGTTATTTTTATCGTACATGTTGACTCCAGTGATGTTGGTTGCGTTTACAGTATCTTATGCCCGTATAAGGGCCAGACAAGCAAGAATTAATCCTGAAGTTAGAATTTCTCATGTCTTCCAAGGTCCAGAATCTTGCAGTGCATACTCTTTTGTGAATCTAGTTCATATAGTGAAGAGTATTAAATTGCCAGAAATCCTGCATAATTGCCTTAATATCATTCTTCATCTATCTCTTTTCTCATGACCGAGGTGAAATTTGCTATCGTGTTACCATTTCTTTGCAGGTAAAATTATGCGGCGAGTATTAAGAAAGATTGCCAAAAATGACCGGGAGTTGGGAGATACCTCAACTGTGGCAGATCCAGCTATTATAAACCACCTTTTCAACAACAGGTGTGAGACAATAATGTAGCTGGACTCTCCTGGAAAAACAAAAGTAGTGTAGGAACTGGTGAGAAGATGGCCCCATCCAGACAATGACTGTTCCTCAAGAGGAGAACTGCCCTATGCTGAGCTGAATGTAAAATGCTATTAGTGAAGAGAAGAAACTGGTGCTCCAAGGTCCAGTCCTCTTGTGTTGTAGATATAGCTGCCTGTGCCTCTGGAGAACTGTGTACATTGTATTGTAGACCGATAACTGCATATTTGAAATTCCAGCCTCATTCAGTTCATCCAGAATGAAAATATTTTAATTTTCATGAGTTTGTTTCATGAATTTTCTGTTTTTATTTTTTTTAAAAAATTTTCAATGTATAACAAAGGACAGAGTTTAGAATGCGTAGATAGTGGCATGAAAAATGGTTTTGCTTCTGAGCAGTCATTACAAGCCTTCAAAAGGTTTTGAGAACCAGTAGGCTGAGCAGTAATCCTCATGTTGAGGCAGAATTATTAGAATAAATCTTTTAGAAATTCAGCATTCATCATGGTTTATATTTTTTTTTAAAGTCTGCATAATATTTAGGCTTCATGTGATGGGAAATGGGGAAGTGTTTCAGGGAAATGGCCAGCTATGCAGTTGTGTAAAATTACTTTTCCAATGTTATCTCCCCTGTATATTAGGCTGAAATACCTGTTAGTGGTGATAATTTCCCTCCAAAAAAGGAGTATACATATCCATGTGATTCAGCTTTATTAACATGTCTGTGTATCGATATATGATTCAAAGCTGAATTTTCACATATGTTATTCTCTAGAGGAAAAACTGGTCCAGATGGAGGTTTTTTCATTTGCTGTGGTGGTTTAGTGCAATGCCAATATATTAAATCTAAGGTCGGGATCTTTTGATTTGTGTTGATGGTTGAAAAGTGAATGATAGATAACAAAGGAAAGTGGCATCCAGCAGTTAAGTTACTGACTTCTTTATGTAACTATCTTTGTCATATAAAATAAAGGGATACGTGAATGCTGTTTCCCACTCGTGGTTGTGGCAGCCAGAAAAAGTGTGGCTTCAATAGCAAAAAACACTTTTCAGTTTATTTTACAGACTAACTTATGTTGCTTTCTCCATGTCATCATGGACATATGTATGTATGACCAAAAACGAACTGTGGTTTTTGTGGAGGGGAAAAATAGTGTGAATGGCCTACAGACTACTCTGCTGAGGTGTGCTTTCTCACAGTCCAATGCCGGGGTAGGCAACCTTTCCTCTTTAAGGGCCGAGGGACTTCAGCTCCCAGAAGCCTCAGCCATGTTGGCCAATAGTCCCATGTTGGCCAATAGCTCCTGGGATTCTGGGAGCTGAAGTCCCTCAGCCCTTAAAGGGGAAAGGTTGCCTACCCCTGGTCCAATGAATAAATAGTAGGCCCTCGGTATCCACAGACTTGCCACACATGGATTCCAGCATCCACAGATGGCAAGCCCATGGAGGGGGGGTGGCAGAGGAGGAGGAGGAAGAAGAGGCAGAGGTGCCAGTGGGGAAGAGGAAGACAGAGGAAGGAGGGCCGGTGGGGAAGAAGAAGATGGGAGGAAGAGGTGGAGGGGCCGGCAGGAAGCGGGCACACACCGCCGAGAGAAAGGTGAGGAAGGCACGCCCCTTCCTTCCCTTCCCCCTGAGCCCAGTCGGGCTGGGAAGGCAGCTGGTCCTTGTCCCCCCTCCGCTGCCCACCCAACTGGCTCCTTTGCTCCCTCCTTCCTTTCTTCCCTGCAAGGGCTCTTGGGCTGTATGTTCTGTGCAGCACCAGGTACGCTGGGAAGTGTAGCCCCCCATCTTCCCCAGCCACTCATGGGAAGAGAGAAGAAAAAGGCCCCAGGGAGGGAGGGAGGGAGGAAGGGGGCACCTCTCTGTCACTCCTTCGTGGGCTGGCAGGGAGGCTTCCTGTTCATCTTCATCCTCATTCTTGCCCCCTTCCCTTCCCCTCCTTGGGCGCCAGTCAGCTGGGACCGAACTGGGACCTACCTGATGTCGCAGAGCTGTTGCGTTTCCAGAGGGAGGGAAGTGAGAGAGGGACCGGTGAGGTGGGCTTCAGGTGGCCAGGGCGGCAAAGTGCCATTGTTCCCAAGATCAATTGGACATGAGCATCTGTGGATTTTGGCATCCACGGGGGGTCCGAAATGGATCCCCCGTGGATATTGAGAACCCACTGTGTCTTCATAGTTCATAACCCACTAAATCATTGTGAAGGTTAATTAACTAGACTGTTTTAGGGCATTTTTTCATTGCAGCAGTAAAGGATAAAATTGTCAGATCAGATATAGGTGGACATAATGTGAGTGTATAATGTTGGGGAACTTCTGAATATGTTTGGATCCCACAACCAAATAAACATAAATGACAGGAACAGGCTTCTTGTTCTAAGTAGTTTGTTAAGTTATGCAATTGTAGCACATATTTCAGTGCTGCTGGCCTGAAGATGCCTCTTCTCTGTATTTTTTTGTATCAGAAATGGCTTTTTATCTTTAATTGTCATTACCAACATTTAAAAAAAAAAGTGAGTATTAAATTTTGCCATTGGTGTTGTGGTTTGTCCATATAAATGTAAAGTGGAAATGCTGAAAGCAATGTCCCCCAGATGATATCTTTGACATTTTCTCATGGCTATACATCTCTCATTTCTTACCTGCTGTTAATATTTGAAATGCACTTGTGTGTGGTCTGCAACATTGGTGTGTATTTAACCTACTGTCCTACAGCATTAAATGTGGGCCAATGGCTTGCTGTGTGCTGTTAATAGGAAATCCTACTTTTAATCTTGGTCTGACATCATATTGGTTCAGAAATGGCTAGAAATCTGTTTTAAATTGAAACAAATCAAAGAAATAAAACCCATAAACCAATTAACAGTTGACTGGATTTTTTTTTTGCATTTACCCAATTTGGCTTTCAGTTTCAAATGCATATTCTTTGGATTGCATTTTACAGTGGGTGCATGTTTCTTTTATTGTCTGTATCCTAAGGTGAGATAATAACAGCTGGAGGACTAAGCCAGTTTATTAATTCTTTTGTAATGTTTATTTTTTTACAGAAGAGTTCATTTGCCACACAGCATTTGATTTATTCTTAATTGTGTAGATTTGGGCCAAATATCTGAACTGCATGATTTCCCAGTAAGGTTTGGAGTCCTCATTCAAATTCAGGATGAGGTATGATGCTGATTACTAGATAATAAAGCTCAGGTTATGCTAAACGTCTTCACTCATGCACATTATGGTTAAAATTGCCTTGGAACTGGAACCTGTACTCATATTGGATGCTAAAGGAAATGTGTTGACTGCTTCTCTACACTAGTACTGCAACAATCTAATTTCTTTATGGGAGATAAGATCATTCTTGGACACATTTCTATCAAATCAGAGCTTCAAATTTTTGCTTCAATGTCTTATGAAATTTTGTTACCTGAGGCCATCTGGTGGACATATACAGATGCATGGGAGAAAACAAATGGTTACACATCAAACCATGTTGTAAAATCATCTCTGCAGGTTGTGTAACCGTACAAGACTTAGAAAACATATATGTATGTTTAACATTACATCCTGTTTTTACACAACTTAGATCAATCATATTTTTGCAACCTGTTACTGCAAGTCAAAGGTGATACCAGAGTACATAAGAAAAAATAATAAGCACCAAGTTTTTTTTAAAAAAAAGGTTTTTAGTATTTATAATGGTATTTATTTAGAAAATTCATTTAGGCTATTCAGGAAAGATGTTCTGATATATCATTTTGGTCCCTAATACTGTGCTCTTCTTAATTGAGTCAAGATAACTTTTTAAACCTCCCCTCTAAAGACATGCATTCAATGTATACTATCCTGTTGTTCTTACCACAAAGATTATGCTGAAGCAAAAAACACCAGTGCGTAGAGACAGATTATATTTTAAAAAACTGGAGTCAACCAAGATATATGACTTTCATCTTTTTAAATCAATGTGATTATAACATAGCAAGCTGATGTTCCAAAAACTGAATTTGAAAAAAAGGTTGCCTATTCTTAAAATGGCACTTGGCTTGGTGATGGAGATGCCTGCATTCTTATCTTCAAGTCTGCTAAACAAATCCATGAAATTCCATCATCAACTGTCACAATGTGTTTGACATCAACATTAATTGATTTGGGTTGTTTTATGCATATTGAAGACAGGTGTTTTCTTGAAAAATGAGCACACTTAGTTTCCTTCTTCACTGGTGAAGCTGTTCACTCTGATATTAATCAAATATAGCATAGCACAAAACAGACTAGTCTTCAACCACTTCTTTCAAGCTCAAGTTAAAGGTGAAGTAATAGTGTCCCTTTATCCTTTATCATATGCTAGTGTGTTACAGTCCATATGTGTTACAGTCCATATGTGGCTACAAGTTTCCTTTAAAAGTAGTACCCTGCACAGTAACGTTATAGTGTTGTGTCCTTATAGACAAGTAGATAAACAGGAAGTGCTGCAAAACATGGAAGTCCAGAACAAGTTCTCTTTCAGCCTCGAAAGTTTTCTGCTACAAGGCACTTGACAGTGCATCTGAAGTGGCTTGTGCTGTGATACTGTAGGAAATGTTTTATCAGAGCATTAGCAGGTTGTCCATGAACAATAAAAGGGCACAAGATCCAGAAGAGGCATGTTTGACAAAGGTGCTTCAAACGGGAAGAGGTTATCAATGAAGGTCTACTGTAACTGAATATATTTTCTCTGAGATCAGGAAGGTGCAGTTACTTTAAAAAAAAATCAGTGCAACTCTGCTACTTTGTATCTTGGGATTACATGTAAGAAGAGAGCTTCCAGTATAAACTAGATCTTCACTGCTCTTTGGCAATCAAGGCCTAAAAGGGGAAAAATCCATTTCCAAGTAAAGTGGAAATCTTACTGAGGTACTGCTTTCATATCACATAAGGAGTATCTAGAACAGCTACTCCAGCTGCTACTCCACCATCTGCATGTTCTACTGCTTTTGTTCGCAAGAGATGGCCCACATGTTGGTTCATCACAAGATCCTGACCATGTCTACAAGAGAAGAATGCAAAGCAGAACTGTGATTATTTTAACAATATAGTCAGATATGCTGATCTTGTTTCTTCATTTGAGAGCTGCAGTTATGCATAACTTATCCTGGGGGGTGGTAACCTCAGTTCTCCAATCCTTATAGGTGTACCCTGGCTTCAGAGTTGTGCAGCAACCAGTCCTAGCATTAAAGGCTCTTGCAGCCTTCATGATTAACAACAACAACAACAAAAAAATGTTATCATTACTCCAGAATCTAGTTTTCCTGTTGTGCCTTACTGATTTGTCAGTAGTTTCACTGAAGATAAATATATATGACTTTCCAAATATGCATCAGTGAACACAGCATCTGAATACTGCATTAGCTATTATGTATAGTGCAGAGCCAGTGGTTTGAAATATAAAGGGAGAAATCTTCGTTCAAAGCACGTAATCTTCAACTAAGGTACGGCTTTTCCACTGACAGCTCTAGACCACTTACTTTAGCTATTATCTAACTCAGTATTAACACCATACCTTTTACACAAGGTTGTTCTGCTGGAAGACTATCACCGAAATTTGTTCTTGATGGTAGTAAACTCTGTGATTTGCAGGTGACAACACCATGGCCTCAACATCCTCTCAGTTTAATATACACATCCACTTAACGTCCCAAAGCTGCCTCACAGAGGCATTCTGTACTACAACCTGTGCAGGAAGGATCAGAGGAGTTCTGATGACTCTGGACACCCAGAGACACAAAAATGGCATCAGTGCTGAGAACTGCAAGGGTCCTCGGAGGGGGTAGGATTGCCAGATACTTCTCCAATTTTGTCTGTTCAGGTTGAAGCACTGAATGCCTGTATGAACTGGCTTCATGGTTGGGAGGTGGGCTTTGGGCACTATGTAAAAAGGATGGGAATACCAACCTCTACAATGCCTGAAAAAGTACATCTGCACGAGTAAGGGACACGTATGCATACAGATGTCCCAACTAGAATTCCAGCCCATCTCTCCTACATTTCCAGAGGGTGCCTTAAATTTAGATGACGGAAAGTTCAGCTGTACCAAAAGTCCCACTGATGGAACAAACTCTTCTAATCCAAAGATTTCTATTTATTTATTCATTTAGCTGCATCAACTAGATAATGTGGACTTCATCCATATTGCTGGTAGCATTGAACTGCTTTGAAATGCTGCAGGTGAATAGCTATGTAACCCCCTCCCTCCCCCCAGCAAAGGTGTTAGTCCAGTAAATAAAATTTTTACCTGATGTAGACTCCAAAAATTCCTAATTCAGACACACATTCTGATATTTTCAATGGACTGTGAGCCCTCAATAAGTAATTCAGTGTTGGAAGGGGTTTTATCTTGTCCATGAGAATGTAGGAGGTCCTCTCAGGACTGTCTTTAATTTTCTCCAAAACTTGCTTCAGCTCATTGCCATAGAGATTGTTCCCTGTTAACACAGCAGCAGTTTTCATCAGTCCAACTCAAGTCAAAACAAAGAGATCTTGTAGAATCTTTGACACTAACTGACAGAAAGAGGTTGGTAACATAAGCTTTTGTAGACTTAAGATTCTTCATCAGACTTAAGTCTATGAAAGTTTATGCTACCAACTGCTGCTTCTCAGTCTCAAGGGTGTTATACAGTCCCTTTGGATTCTGATCAAGACTAACACAGCTAAGTTTTTGAACTCTAGTAATAGCAGTTGATGAATAACATTGCATGTTAGACCCCTGAAGCCAACCCCAGAAAGTATAGGACATGAAGGAAAGGGAATAGCTCACCACTGGCACCACTCTAAGTGGTCAGCAAGCCACTTGCTCTGATGATGCAGATACCATTTTCCTATGGAAAGGGGCATCAGATCAGGATTTTCATTCCATGTTCTTTCTTAGCAGCAATCCTCCTGTTCAGGTATTTTTTAGCTATGGTTCTGTGATCACATTTGGCCCAATTCTGTATTTCTGCTCCAAATTGAAATATTCAACTAGAGTAGCTGAATAGTGGGATTTACACAACTGTTGATATCCACAATATTTTATATATTAACTAAATTTATATCTTCTCATGGTAAATGTAATTTTTTTTTGCAATATTCAGTTATGCAGGAAGGCTATTTCTGTGCAGTAAATTACATTTTTCTAGAATAATTAACAAACATGGATTTAAAATTGCTGTGTTCTTGTCAACTGCCCTGATCCCTTTGAGTTCATGCTATATAAAGAAAACTAGTTACCTCCTCCCTCCCGTTGTGGTTTTAGCACAAACCGATCTGGGTCAGCAATAGCCACAGCAACCATCTTATCACCTTCTTCATCCTGCAAGATGAAAGAGAGGAAATGGTACCTCATTTGTGACATTAATCATACCAAACTGGCAAATTTGGCTCCTTCAGCATAATAGAAATGATTCAGGATGCTATAATTTATATCAGGGGTAGGCAACCCGCGGCCCGGGGGCCGGATGCGGCCCCATGAGG
>CM034706.1:232850844-232869659 GCA_020142125.1 Phrynosoma platyrhinos
AGGGACAGCAACCCGGCCCACAGCTCAAAAAGGTTGCCTACCCCTGATTTATATGATACTAGGAGGTCTGAACTAGAGCCAATTTCATACCATTCTTTTCCCCCTTAATTTCTTTGTTCTTATATTATTGCTGAGTGTGGGGAGGGGCAATAGGGAGGAGTTTATTGTTACATTCATATGATACATTGTTTTAAAACAATAACAAGCTTTTAAAAAGCATGCAGAGTACATTAAAACATAGCAAAACAGGCTGGCAATCTTTTAATGACTGAAGTTTAAACAATTATTCAAAAATAAACCACCAGCTTTCAACATGCAGGGGAATATACTTTATTAACACAGTAGGTTTTATAATGCATGCCCTTTAACCTTTTACTTTATTGCATCTTAGTATACATCAAGGAGCCAGAGTGTAGTGGTTTGAGTGATTGACTTTGACTCTGGAGACCAGGGTTTGATTCCCAGCTTAACCATGAAACCTACTGGGTGACCTTGGAGAAGTCACATGCTCTCAGCCTCAGGGGAAGGCAATGGCAAACCACCTCAGAACAAATCTTGCCAAGAAATACCCATGACAGGTTCACCTTCAGGTCATCATAAGTCGGAGGCACACAACAACAACAACAACATAACATTATGTACAAGGCTATATATTTCCCATGATACCTGCTACTCAAACTTTGGTCCTCCAGATGTTTTGGACTTGACCTCCCAAAATCCCTAGCCAGTTTGGCCAACAATCAGGAATTCTGGAAGCTGAAGTCCCAAACATCTGAAGGGTCAAAGTTTAGGAACTACTGTGCTATTGTAAGTAACTGCTACTTACCATCTCTAGAGAGTATAGCCCTGTGAAAGTTGCTCTTAATCGTCCAACTGCTTCTGGTTTATTTGGCAAAAATCTTTCTAGCATTCCTGGTCGACTCAGCTCCTGCTGAACTTTTTTGGTCCCAACAAGCTGTGTGGCAATATCTGGGCACTTGACTGCTCTAGACTTTTCCAGCAACAACCGGGCCTCCCAATTCTTTATGATGAAAAAAAAATATATCAGTCTAGATGGTAACAAAGCATATTAAATATTTAAGTTTTAAAAGTACGACTATTCTATGTTCGATGTTTGCACTATGTGCAGGTGGCACTGGCTATGATCCAAAGTGTCTTCTCTCATACAATAGATTTCACTGGCAGTGGGCAACCTTTCATGCTTTTAATCATTAATCTATGAAGTGTATACAAGACCACAATGAAGAGGCTGAAACTCTAGCTGAACATGCCTCTTCATGACTCCTTGGAAGAGTGGAATTGTATGCTACAAGCTTGCTTGAGTGCAGATATGTATGCCACTGCAACTCAGAGCAGAAAGAAACACCGCAAATTCTGTGGATACTTTCCAGAATATGAACTGAAGCAGTAGTTAGAAGACATTATTTGTATTTACACAAGTCAGCTCCCCTGTTACAGCACTACTGTAATGATTTGGAAGTGGAAGTGAAAAGTTCACAGGAGCTGAGTCTCTATTAACTGGAAAACCTCTATAGCACATTTTATCAATGCAAATCAGGAGTCAAGTTCCCAAGCGGCTATACTGTGCATACATCCCACTCATGTATCAGCTAGATATCTGCCCTTGTAACTGCTCTTGCAATCAGCTATAGTGCTGATGTACTGGCTAGAATATTCTAGGGAAAAGATGTCCAAATGTTAGTAAACTCTCTTGAGGAATTCTTAATATACTGGACTAATATGCAATGAGGCTATTTCTGCTTAGGATAGTTTAAATAAATATATGTAATGCTTATGTGTTGCATTTGTGGTTTTATTTGCTGCTGCATTATGATTTTTTTTAAAAATTGTACACTGCTCTGAAATTAGAACTTTATTGAGGGTGGTATGGAAACGAATTTTTAAATTAAGCTGTATTATTATCTTACAGTTAGGCTTGTGAGACAGTAGTACCAACCTGTTTATTATAATTCTTTGGAACATAACCTTCTCTATAGTATACCACTGCAACCTCCTCTCCATCTCTGGAATAAAGAATATAAAAAAGTAACCTGTCTTTCTACTACTTTCATGTACAATTTCTCCCCACACAATTCACTCTAAACAGATAGTCTTGAAAAATTATAGTGTGTTCTGCAGATCTTATAGTGTGTTTCTGAACTTATCATAGCACTGAGAAGCATTTCTGAAATGTTATTAGAAGGGATTGCAACATATGAATGTTGTTATTCACTGCCCTCAAGTTGGCCTTGACTCATGGAGACCCTGTGGATGAGACATCTCCAAGACCCCCTGTCTTCCAGTGCTTTACTTAGGTTCTGTAGGTTCAGGCCTGTGGCCTTTTTGATTGAATCTAACCATCTAGCATGTGCTCTTCCTCTTTCCCCTGACTTCTACCTTTCCTACCCTCATTGTCTTTTCTAATGATTCATGCCTTCTCATGATGTGACCAAAGTACAACAACCTCAGTTTCATCATCCTGGCTTCCAGGGAAAGTTCAGGCCTAATCTGTTCTAGTATCTATTGATTTGTTTTCTTGGCCATCCTTAGTATTTTCAACACTCTTCTCTCTTCTCAAATGGGTTGACTTTCTATCAGCTTTCCTCACTGTCCACCTCTTACAGCCATATATGGTGATGGGGAATGCAATGGCTTGGACAATCTTCACTTTAGTTATATCTTTACATTTTAAGATCTTGTCCAGTACTTTCATAGCTGCCCTTCCCATTTTATAGTTGTTTAGGATGAATTCTTGTAAATTTCCAATGGTCATTATTTTTGTTTATTTAATGTGCAGCATTAAGCCTACCTCAGCACTTTCCTCCTTGACCTTCTTCAGTAATTGTTCCAGGTCTTTATTGGTTTCTCCTAGTAGTACAGTGTTGTCTATTTTACGTTAATATTCCTTCCTCTGATCTTCACTCCTCCTACCTCTCATTCTAAGCCTGCTCTGTGTATATTTTCTCCATATAGGTTGAACAAATAGGGTGATAATATGCAGCCTTGCCTAACCCCTTTGTCTATTTGCCTTTTCTTTTGCTTCTCATCTTTCTTGAACTGCTTGAAGTGTTTCATCTGTCATCCATTGTTTCTTCTCTTTCTTTTTGGACACAGATATCATCTTTCTGAATTCTTCTTTTACTGTTTCCCTGACTTCTGCCCATAGTTCTTCTGGTTCCTGGTCAACTAGGTTTAATAGTGTGAATCTGTTTTTCACACTCTCTTTAAATTCTGTTGGAATGTTCTTCAGATCATATTTTGTCATGATGATTGATCTGGTATTCTTCAGCTTTATTCTAATTGTGGATATGAGGAGTTTGTGGTCTGTGCCTGTCTCATTTTTGTTGCAAGAATAGAACTTCTCCATCTTCTGTTGCCTATAAAATAATATATTTGGGCTTTGTTGACCATCCAATGCTGTCGATGTGTACAGTCTCTTCTTCGACTGTATGAGGAAGGTATTTGCAATGAATAGATTGTTTCCCTCACAAAACTCTTATCAGTTGCTCTCCTGCTTCATTTCTTGAAATGAGCCCAAATTTCCCTCCTGTCTTTGTTTTTGCTTTGATTCTGAAAGTTATTGTTTTCTAAAAATTACATACATCTATATAGAAATTACCTAATGGAACAAAATAAGCAAATGGACCAAACTCCAGCTTATGGATACACATACTAACTTTTTTCACTAATTCCTCAGTGAAGTTGGTAAAGTTTGTGAAGTTTATGAAGCATCCCATGATCTCAGTTCAGTGCAAAAATGCACAACTGGAAATTCAGAAATTAAAATGCTGTAATGATGGTATCAAAACTTCAAAACAAGAAGATTTGCTTATGTTTTGACAAGCTAAATGTACTGTTTTAAATGACAAGGAAACGTACATTTCATCATAAATATGCCACATAATCAATCCAGCTGAACAGTTTTATACATATTAAGTTGGATAATGTGCTCAAGCATCTGACACTGTTTAATTCTTCAACCCGTTGTGTTAGTTTTGAGACAGATGCCAACACTAAAAATGGCACAAATGTGAAACCATCCTTGAAGCTTCATGTAGGTGATCCATCCAATAAATTATTTAACTAAATTCAGTGGCAAAAGTGTGGAGAATACTTACATGTGCAATCTCCTGTCATTGTCCAAAGATGCTTTTTCAAACACATCTTTAAATCTTCTTCGAATAACTCTGATATTCCTTTAAGAAATGGCAGACAAAAGGCACTGCACTTTAAACTGGACTTATGTTATATGTGAGACTGTTCTTGAAGATACTTGGTAAACCTCAGATTGTTCAAAATGCAGCATGTATTTGGCACATACATTAACAATACTAAAAAGATGGATTCCAACTTGTTCCAGGTACAATTCAAGGTACTTCATTTGATCTATAAATTCCTACATAGCCTGGGACTACTGTTTCTCACATTTTTTTATCAGAGGCCTTCCAATGGTTGCTTCAGCTGTTAAGAGATTTGATTGCTAATAAGAGATGGCTCCTATTTAATGGTGCCTCAGTTCTGAACTTTCTCTGCAAAGATACACGTTGAATGCCAAGTCTTCTAGCTTTTAGATGCCATATGAAGAGTATATTTGGATGACTTGCTTAACTTTTATTTTCACTATTTTATTGATATTTAATTAAATTCAGTTGTTTTATTATATTTTATAATATAATGTAGTACCAATTACAGCAGACCCATTGAATCAATAGGAACTTTGTAATTTATGTGAGTTCCACTGATTCAATAGGTCTATTGCAAAGGGGACTAAATATTGGATTTGAATCCCTGAATGTTTTGTACTTACAGATGATATAGGAATGTTTTAAATAAGATTACAAGTGTTATCAAAAGAGGTCAAAAGATTCTGTACAACTGAGTAGGTGTCTGCCTGGAATTAGGCTGTTGCTAGACTCTTAGTAACACACACATTTTATATTACACAGAGATTTCTTTTTTTCTATTGCATATTGTATAAACCATAAATTATCTTTTGGGGGCTTACATTTAGTAGATTTTAACCCAAATCAGTGCTCAGCTTGTATCAGAAAGAAGACATGATATAGCCATATAACATTAAACATGGTGTGAAGAAGTGGGTAGAAAAAGGTTTCATTCCCACTCTCACAGTAACAGAGTTCACAGTCATCTAATGCACCAAAATGGTAAAAGATTCAGGACAGACAAAAGTTCACTACTACTTCACATGGTAGAATATCACAATATCTTGTGACAGTCACCAAATTGGGCAGCTTTAAAGGGGTTTTTAGATTATATCATCATGGAGAACAAGGCTAGTGATGGTTCTGTACTACATCCAGCATTAGAGAAAGTCAGGGCCGGTGCAGACCGGCCTAAAGGGCTGGCCTGGAGATGGAGTTGGTGTGGGGCGATCGCACACCAGCCGCCTGGCCGCCACTGTCATGCCAGCCGGCTGACCGCATGGCGTCAGGGCGCCCCAATGGTGCAGTGCGCAAACATGCTGTGCCAAAGGGACACAAAAGAGCTGCAGTGGCAGCTTTAAGGGCTGCTTTTTGCCGGCCCCAAAAAGGAGTGGCATTTGCCAGCTCTTTTTGGAGCGGCAAAAAGGAGGATTGGGGCCACGGCATGTGGTTGTCACAGCCCAATCTAGTGCTCCCAGGGGCGGAACAGAGCTGCCCCTTATAGGCCGTCTGCATCAAAGCAAGCAAAGCAGCTTCATTTATATACCACTTCATATCGCACATGGGATGTCTAAGCGGTTTACAACTGAGCTGATTGCCCCCCAACAATCTGGGTACTCATTTTAGCGACCTCGCAGGATGCAGGCCTGAGTCGAGCCTCAGCCCTGGCTGGTAATGAACTCGCAACCTTGTGGTCTATGAGTGAGTGGCTGCAGTACAGGCATTTAACCACTATCAGTCTCTCAGTATTATATGCTTAAACCACTATCAGTCTCTCAGTGTTATATGCTTAAAAAAGAAAAAAGGGGGAAGTAATTTAGTAGCACCCTTTAAGACTAACTAATTTATTTCAACAGAAACTTGCATGCACTTCATCAGTCCCTCTGAAGAAGTGGACTGAAATCCATGAAAGCTCATGCTGAAATAAATCAGTCTCAAAAGGGGCTGTTTTCCTCTCCTTCCTTTCTTTTTTATGCTGTTAACAGACTATGCTATCTCTGAAAGCTATCAGTCGTTGCAGAGACAATTACCTCATCCAAAGTTCATTTTCTACACAGCGTTGATCAAAAATATTTCTCTGAGATTCTTCAACCAGGAACATTACCACTGCTCTGAAACAAAAATGAAACATATATCAGCATGGGAACCCTAGCAGCATCCTTGTGTTAAAATGTGTTTCAGTGTTTATTATTTGGTAACATTTCTAAATTAGTGTCTGATAATGTATCCTTAGGTTTATAAGGAACATATCCAAGGGGGCATCAGAATATCCTAGTATTTATTTTTTATTCTACTTTTCTCCCAAAGAGAACTCAAAGCAGCTTACAATTTAATTAAAACAATAGCTTCTAAAACAATATGAAGTACAAAAATTTAAAGCACTAACCCACACAATCAATTAAAACACTATTATTAAAACATTTAAAATTAAAACAATTATAATACCTAAAATTCACATTATGTATTAAAAACAGAACACTCAATTGCACATCACTCCATCTTGGTCAGCCAAGACTGAAGGCCTGTTTGAAAAATATCTTTGTCTGCTGGTGAAAAGAAAGCAGAGAGCCCGGCAGAACAAACCTCTTCAGACAGGGAGTTCCAAAGCCTAGGAGCAACCATTGGGAAGTCTCTCTCCCATGTCTGCCAAATCTGGGAAGATGGTGGAATGGAAAGCTCGCATCCAAAGATTTTAAGATTTAAACAGGCTCATGATAGAAGCTTTCAGGTAATCTGGACCAAGGCCATAAGGCTTTTCACCATATTCTTTTGACTAAAAGCTCCCTAAGGATAACTCTTTGAACCATAATAACTACAAGAAATAGAAATGGAATGAAATTAATAAGCAGCAGCTCCTCCATGACGGACTTCATACTACTAATCACTTTAGGGATTCTTATGCCTAGCAAATGGGGAGGTAGAAAAAAAAAAAAGCAAGATTGCTTTCTGATTTCTTACTGGAATAAATCTATGCAAGTAGAGATAGTACACTGTCACTACTGAAGCATGTCTTGTATACATGTAGGTAGTGTGGGAAGTTTACATTACATTTCCTGCATTTTGTTTGTTTGTGTGTATTTGTATGTCACATTTTATCAATTATTGTTTACAATATATTTTAATATACTAACTGAAAAGTACAAAACATATTCTGCGAAGGGACCAGTTAACTCAAACCATAGTTAGTTCATTCAGTTCCACAAGCTCTCCAGATCCGATCCTAATAATAAATGCATTCCACCTTGTGTTTGAAAAAACACTCTTATTGTCTCTATCTTTCGTTCCATAAAAGTTTTTACAGAGTGTAAGTTTATTAAAGAGCACAAAATATACCATATCTTTACCTCCTACTTTCTACAGATATTCGTTCTACACGTATTCTTTTCCTGGATTTACCTATTCTTATCTTCTGCTTCCCTCATTATTCTGTAAGTCTCAAAAAGCAGACCTCTGCCTCTGGATAATGTGTAACAACAGAAACACAGAAATGCAAGAGACAATTAAGATAGTTAAATTTAAATGAAAGAAAGTACAATAAAGATCTTTTTATTAACTCCCCAAGAAGTTTATATTACATAAATAAATGCTCAAGAGCAACTCTCATGTCGATAAGAATACATACAGCTGTGCAAATTTTCTGGTAGTTCTCCTCACTTACCTATCTGAGCCATAGAGTTCCCAAGCTTTTGCAATCCCCATGGCAATCCCTTTGGATGGATTATTAGACAGTAATTTTGAGGCTTCCTTTGTCTTTCCCAAAACATTCAACACATGCCTGTGATTAGAAGGAATATACAGAGGTTACATAATTAAGAATAGACAGTTATGGAAACTGAAGAACCAGCCAAAAAGCATATTGTAAATAATGATTCACATAAGCTTTTATCTGAAATGTAAATACAAGCAGGAACAAATTATCACTCCCATGTGTTCTGCAGTAAAAGTCACAATTCATATTCATGTGACACTATGAAAGACATTTACATTTTATATTTGACTGTAGGTTCTAGAATACCACAGATAAAGTTACTTCAAACAAAGCAACATCTTCTGCAATAACACAGCACAGGTGCAGAAATTAGAACTGGAGCAAAACTCAATATTCTTGCAAGCTCAACTTTCATTTTTCTTAACAGTATGAAGGTAAGAATGCAATCCTATTTCCCCTAATTGCTGATAGGATGCTATGTTTGGTTTTATAGAGACAAATGCTGCCACTGTGGAAGCTTTGCTTAGCTGGGCCAAAATCTGCTTCTGGGAGTTCTCTTCCCTCGAACTGGAGCAGGAAGCTTCACATCTACATGGATGTGCAGAAGTTGGGTTTGAATCAGTTTGAGTCAAAGCTGGTGTTTTCTCAGATGGCTCTAGCAGCTGCATCAGCCAAGTTGAATGAATATTTTCTCCATTCCATGTTGTCAAGGGGCTGATTTTAATATATAGATCCACAAGACTGAATAGCCTAGTTAAATAAGATCCCTCTTCTGCCCTGGCCAAAACAGGCAGACATTGCTAGCAGTTCCATCTGATGCTGACCCAGATATCTCACTCAGGATTGCTCTGCCCATCCACTTATATCATAGAAATGTTTGGACTTGAAAATGCTTGGCCATTGCCCGGTGGTGCCTTAAAAGACAAAGGTGAGAGTAAGCAAGATTTCCAACAGATAAGGGACGAGCCTTCATCATTCTGCATGGTCCTTTGCACTTCTCATTATAGCAAGATTTACAGCTCTGCCTAAAGGATAAGACATTCAGAATAAGCAGTGGGCAGAACTGGCTAAAAACAAAGCATAAAGTGGCCAAGGAAATGCCAGTTTCAGTTTACTGGAGTCTTACCGATGCACTGCAGTAGTTCGAGATGTGAGACCTCCAAAGCTGGCAGCAATGGTATTTATTTCAATTTGCTTTAGAGCTGGAAAGCCACCTGTACCACAGTCAAACATGTAATCAGAGCGATTGATTCCTAAAAACACTGTCTGAAGATGACAAAAAGACAGCATAAGGGGTGGCAGCCATCATTCTAAAAAGAGATATAATCTAATTCATTGTGAACTGCAAGAGCTGAAAAGGGCTGTTGATAACAGGGTGACTTGGAGATCTATAGGGTCATTATAAGTCAAAATTAACAACAATGACTCACTAGACAACAAATGTTTACCAAAACTGGACACTTATCCACATGATGATTCACATCATCCACAGATGAATTGTTTTGGAAATAATAAGATAGAGCTTCTCAGGGGCATACCAAGAATGGGGCGGTCAGTAAGGTCCAGCCCAGGTAAAGCAGTTAGGAGGTGCACTTAGATGCACCACTTCCTGAATGGCCCCTCCACTCAATGAATGCAGTGAATGAACAGTGAATGCTTCACTCTAGATACCCCGGCCACAGCAACAATGCTTTGGTGACAATTCATGTTTTGGTTTTCAGTTTTAAGTACTCTTAATGGATACATTATGACTGCCTGACACTATAGCGAAGTAATGGAGAAAAAAGAATTTTCTCTGTTTTACTAATGTTGATTGTTTCTTCTGTTTTTATTGCGGATTTTTTGCTTCTTCAGAAACTGGAAAATGAAAGAGGTTTCTTAGGCATTCCTTACAATTCAGGACTTGATAGCATTATTTGTAAAAAAAAAAAAAATATTTTTAAAAAGTAAACTCATTTTGCAATTGTTTTCCTAATGACCTGTACTTTTAATATATTAAAGATGATAATTGTATGCCTTAACAAGTTATATATACCATTTCATATTCCTAACGTTAAAAAGTGACTTTTAATTTCTAAAGGGTGTTAATCTTTTCCATGTCTTCAACATTTCAAGAAATTTTACAAGTCTAATATCTATTAACAATTCATACATCAAGACAGAAGAGGGCACTTGTAGATTATGGAATACTACAAACTTCCTTCACTATTTAGTAAGAGGCCCTCTCACAGGATACCTGAGTCACTCCTTCTTTCAAAACTTGCTTGTAAATGTTAAAAAGCTGAGCAGTAAATTCATCCACTTTGAGTGTGCTAGGAAGAATAAGAGAGGAACAGAGATTATACATAGTATTCAGTCTTGCAGCGACAAAACAAAGTAGTTTTCAAAATTGTATTTTATCTAAAACTTCTTAAAACAGTACTTCTTGCCAAATACCAATGCTGTGGCCTCACAAATAATTACAACTGATATAGTAAGCATAGTATTCAATGCATAAATATACAGTACTGGTTAAAATCCTTATTAATGCTGGCAGAGGTCCACAAAGGGGCAACCCAAAAGGCCTGGGAGAATGGGCAATGCAGCTGTCCTGGCACCTCCTAGCCAATTAATGACTGTTGGGTTGGGGCATGGGAGAAACTGTGCCCACAGCCATCTGGCTGTTGTTGTGTAGCCTAGAGAAAAGTGGGGCACCAGGCAGCATTTCTTTGTACGCTTGTTCCTCCATATCTATAAATTTAACTATCCACAGCTTGAAAATATTGTAAAAATATATAAATTCAAAAAAGCTAACCTTGATGTTGCCATTTTATATAAGGGGAACAATTTACTTTGCCACTGTATTTAATGGGACTTGAGCAGCCAGACTTTGGTATTTAAGGGGGGGGTCTGGAACCAACCCCGGCAGATACCAAGGGTCCACTGGATAATGGTTATCTCACCCCTTTTAAATCAGCTAAAGACCAAGTGGATTCTGGCCTTTATGTAAAAGGTATTTGTTCTATGCAATCAACAGGACTTATTTCCACATAAATCTGAGACTCGGGGCTTCTACAGACAAGCAGCCATGGGCCGCCCTGAGAAGCTGAGGATTGGGGCTGAGGCTGCCCCACATCTCGGCCCCAATCCACCCTTTCAGCGACTGGGAAAGGAGCGCCAAAATAGCACTCCTTTCCCAAGATGCAGAAAGGGCGCTGCAATAGCCGCCAAGTGGCTCTTTTGTGCCTCTTCCAATGCAGTGTATAAAAATGCTGCGCCGGAAGGATGTCATCGGAGCGCTCGCCATGTGCAAAGGCAGGCGCTCCGATGACGTCCTCGGGAAGGGGTTGAGGTGGCCGGCAGCCCCTCCCCTTCCGTGGTTCCACGACGGCGCTTTGTGCTGTCTGCAGAATCCCTCAGTCCAGTACAATACAAGGTAATTCTAAATACCACACTTTAAGTTATTTGAAGTAAGCGCCATAAAACTTGTGAATAGATATGTATATGATTATACTTAAGGGGAAAAGAGACTAACAAATATAAGGCAAGAAGCAGCCTGTTTGACTTTCAGTTTTAGACAAGATAACTTTAGATCGTTTATGTGTAGGGAAATGCAATAAGGCTGTAACAAGTAACTATCATATACTTTGATTCTTCTGGAAAAGACTTTACCATTTGTATAAATAATTACTTCGTAAAAGGAACAATATTCCTAAAATTATAGTGCTCTTTGTCTGTAAAAATTATATGACACTCTCAAGAGAAGATACGAAACTGGCATTTGAGTGTATCGCCTTTCCACTAGAAAAATAGGAACAAAGTATCTTTCAACAGTCTCTTATAAAGTATCATGCCAGTGTGTTATAAATACAATGAATGCTAGAAGACATTGCCTGTGTTGTATCCTTTATTTGATTTGAGTATGTCAATTCAGCAGTCCCATTTGTAGTAACAGTGGTAATGACAACATTAGTACAGTCAGTGATTGTCAATGAAAAGAAACATTCTTATTGAAACTGGACACAAATAATAAAGTAATCAGCTTATCTAAGTTTTTGTTCTGGTCACACAGTATTTCTTTAGGCAAGTATTGTTAATTTAAAGTCTGTATAATATACTGACACATTAAGCAGGCCAATTTCCCCGTTAACTTTATATTTACACAAAGTATCTGCAACACTCCTAAGGAGGTTACCATATGCACACGTACTTCACACCATTTTAGGTATCCAAGAAATTATCTACCCATTCTGAGTCAGATGCTTTGGAGTACCAATACCCTATTTAATTAAAATATTACTTGTACCATGGTAAACAGAAAAATACCTTTAGTGCTACATTTTTCCTTAAAGACATCCTGTGCTTTTAACAGCTGTATAACAGTCAAACTCTACAGATGGGGACTTGCCTGGCACCCAGATTCAGCAACAAAGGAAGAAAAATCATCTTCTGCATGTCTCCATGTCATGAAATCTCTAAAGCCACAATATGACACCTGGCATTGTGTTAGGGACATATACATGTTTACCTTTCCCTTTCAGGTCATATGTCCTTTTTTGGGTGCTGCTCAGGTTGGTATTTGTTCTCCCCTCTGAAGTGCCTGAAGCCCCCCCCCCTCAGACTACTGAACATCTTTGGAAGCCTCCCACATGACCATTCCCTGCTTCATTGGGAGTGGGCAGGATCACAGAAACATCTCTCCATAGCCAGACATGAAATGATAACATCATTGCTGTGATCCTCCAGAAGTCTCAGTGTTGCTGTAATCATTGTATATCTGGTTATGAGGATGTACTCACTTGCTTCTGTGATCTGGCCTGCTCCCCATGAAACAAGAAATGTCTGTGCAGGGGGCTTCAAAATCTGTTCAGTAACTTGAGAGGGAATGTTATATGGCTCAGGCTAGCATAGGTCTACATGAGGAGCTACTATAATATGCTGAGCCATGCAGGATTGCAGCCAGTGTATTAATACTTCGCACAGCTTTTGGGAACACAAGGAGGGAACATATAGGGAAATCCCATGTGAATTTACACAGCAGTAGGGAAGTAAAAGGTACAGCTTTCGTTTTCCAACCATCTATGGACAACCAGCCAGATACAAATCAAGTGTAATTTATCAAGAGAACATTCAGGAATGCAGATTGACAGTTGGAACTAGATCAGTACTAGGACAAACAAGAATTATATCCATGAATAATGGAAAATTTTAATTCCAAGTAATATATTAAACAAAATATTATGTGAAATACATACCTGGCAAGAGTGCACTCCAGGAATTCTGTATCCTGGCTAACTTTATCTACCAACAGATTAAAATCTTGTTGAACTGAATAGGCTTGCTCAAGCAGATCACTTGGTACTGCAGATGGAAGCAGTGTAAAAGGAGCAAAATTCACCACCTGTCAATAAAAGAGCAATATCTCACTGCCATTCATTCCCTCCTCATAACAATTCAGTTTAAGCCCACTCAAACCATCAGCACATACAGGATGAATATAGGGCAGACAGCACTAGCAGAACTATAGCTACAGTAATTTGCAACTTGAGGCAAGTTAGAAGAGAACAGTTTCCATAAATAACAGAAGCTACAAAGGAAAGGATAAAGGAAACAGGACATGAAAGAAGCACAGATTTCAAGGTATACTCCAGACCACTGAAACCTGTGCTGGACCACATGCACAATGCCAGATTTTTTCACATGAACACACACTATCATATGAAAAAAGCTAGTGGTTCTATCTTCTAACCACATTTGTCAGCAAGCTCAGTTCATACTTATTGTCATATTAGTGATGGACAGAATGAACCAGATTTTCTGGTCAAAGGGTCCTGTAGTTGATCTTTCAGTAGTATGCAAAAATGTTTTTGTTTAAACAGAAATCTGGCTTTGATCTCCTTTCTCTGCTACTCTGCATTTTAAATTGTGTTTTAATGTAATTATGTTTTAACGGAATATGTTTAAAATATTTTTATGTCATGGCTTTCCTCATAGCACTGCAACTCAGTCTTGCTAGTGGAATGTTGTTGAGTGCTGTCTTATGTCTTCCCCATTTTCTGTAAGGCTAAACCTGAGGGAATATGATTATTACTAAAGATCTTGTGTCAAAACTTAGTTTTGAACTTACATCAGATTTATTTGGGTCATCTTTGGTTCTCATCAGAACCCCTTCGAGGAGTGCTGCATCCACGGCAATTGGTGCCACATACTGAATAAGCTGGACATTACGCAAAATGTCTTTCCAAAGAGTAGTCATTGTGAAGACTAAGGAAGCAGTCACAAGGCTGGAAACAATGGAAAAAACACAATTGTTTATTTAATGTATTTAAGGTACTTAAAAGCATATATAGTATGTACAGATTGACTTTGTCAATATGGCAACCTCTAGATGTGTTGCATTATATCTTTCACCATCCCCGCCCAACATGTTCAGCTAGTTATGTGATGTTACAGCTGGTGTTACAACTGGAGGGTGCTAAGTTGGAGTATGAGCATTGTCAGGTAAAATGCATAAGTTAAGCTGCACTGTGAAGAATACCATAAGGTGCGTTAAACAGCCCAGATACTCAAAACTAGCAGCACAAAAACACAGTTGGGGAAATAAAGCCGGGGAAACGTTAGATTTTTAAAACCCACACTGTAACATCCATGAATAATTCTGCTGGAATAGATTTTCATAAATGTGCAGCCATCCTAACTGCTCTATTTCTCATTCCTTCCTGTTGAATTTATCTTACCAGTGGACACATAAGCAAAGCATCCAATGTTTATTTCAACAGGATAAAGATTATACAAATGAGAGTAATTTAAAAGTTAATACTAATGGTATGAAATAGGTCCAAAAACATTTCTCTAGGATAATTTATGCAAAATGTACATCTTTGCCCTCACAAATATACAGGCAGCTGCTTTTTGAGTTCATTTAAGATTTAAATGTTAAGTTTACCTAAAGGCATAAGAACATTTAAAGGAGAGAAAACAACACTTCTTCAAATCAAAAGCAGGGCAATGGAATATCAAAGAGAAAAGTGGAAAACCATTTCTGACAGAAATCGGGCTTCTTACTAGATCCAATACCCAAGAGGTTTTGATATACCATTGAGATACCAATTCCTCCCTTCATCTATCTCCCCTTCATGTACTACGTGAAGCAAATTATATCACCCTGCATCTTGAAGGCAAAATGCCTGAAGACAAAGTTAAAAGAAAAGCTTCATTTTTGAAAGATTCTTGTTTTAAAATTTGATTTGTTGAGATGCCCAAGCTATGAAATACTCTAGATCAGTATTACTCAAAGTGGTGGTCCATGAACCAGTGCGTTTATGATCTCTAGAGTTTCCAGGAATGAAAGGAACAGCTCCAGCCAAAGGGCATAAACACAATTCACAAAATAAATAAAAATTACTGACCAAAAGGACCTTGAAGCAGCAGTACTTGCCCTGGTAATCTTTCGTTTGGACTTCTGTAATGCGCTCTACATGAGGCTACCTTTGTACCAAGTTCGAAAACTTCAATTAGTTCAAAATGCAGGAGCCAGGTTGGTCGCCGGTACATCTAGGGTGGACCATATTACACCTGTGTTAAAAGCTCTTCACTGGCTACCGATTAGTTTCCGGGCGCAGTACAAAGTGTTGGTCGGTACCTTTAAAGCCCTACATGACTTGGGTCCGAGTTACTTAAAGGAATGCCTCTTCCTACATAATCCGCCCCGCACTCTCAGAACATCAGGGAAGTATTTGTTAGAGTATTATAATACTAGATTAACGGTTACTTCCCAGAGATCGTTCACAGCAGCAGCTCCTAAGCTATGGAATAGCCTGCCGGAGGAGATCCATCTTATTAATACATTAGAAGCCTTTCAGAAGGTGCTTAAGACGGAGCTCTTCCGGCGGGCTTACCCACCTGACCTCCCTAATTTGTAGAAGATTAATTGTTTTATTGATATGAACTCCTGAATGCGTGAAGATGATGACCAACCTGTTCACCGGATAGGGTACAGGTTTTAATTGTAGGGATTATGGGGTTTTATTGCTGGGGGGGATATTGTTGTCATGATTTTATCATATATTTTATGTCTTGTATTTTTATACTACTTGTAATCCCGCCTCGATCTGCAGGGACAGGCAGGAAAATACAAATACAAATTATTATTATTATTATTATTATTATTATTATTATTATTATTATTAAATTTAAGGAATTGTTTGGGCAGATAAATAATGAAAATTAGGGGTTCAGTTCAACTTTTACATCCAGGTATTTGTTTCATTCTCCTTTGTAGGCCTAAATATTCTCAAGACACCAGATCCTTTCTGATCTTGGAAACTAAGCAGGGTCAAGGCTGGTTACTACTTGGAAGGGAGACTGCTAAAGAATGTCAAGTGCTGCAGCTCGTATTTCAGCAGAAGGCAATGGCAAACCACATTTCAGTATTCCTTGTCTAACAAAACCATTATGAAATTAATGGGGTCTCCATAAATTGAAAGGCAACTGAAAGTACAAGCATAGACACACTACTTTTCAAGGATCCTAAGCGCTATTTGGAAAAAGGCCACAGAGAAGATTCACCCAACAAATACCAAGGTGAGAATCCTTTGTTGTATTTTGCTGTATGGCCAGTGTGGCTACTCCTGGATATGCCTGTATGGCCAATATGGCTACTCCTGGATACTGCACTTTAGCCACAACAGGGGAATCCTAAAAAAGGAGCCAAGAGATTGGGACTTTTTACTCCTTGAGGTTTCTACCTCCAACAAAGGTTCTTCTTCTAAAAATAAAAATGGAACTGCATTTGGCATGTTTAACCTAAACAACACCAGACATTTACCTAAGCAATAGCATAGAGGCTTCTTGAGAAATTCAGTGTATAAAGGGGGCTGGTAGCCTGGAGGCAACCTGCATGTCAAAGGAAGCAACTCTTTGAGTTGCTAATCGAATTTAATTCCCTGCCCCCCCCCTTTATGATCCTTTGTCTCCCAAAACCCACATGGACAGGAGAAGAAATTGCCTGCCTGTATGGATATTCCTCCATATCATCTTAACTGAAAACAACATCTTGACAAAATACAGGCCTGTGACTCTAACAATGTCATAATTTTCTTTCTCCTCTATTTTTTTAACACTTTTATCTGATGAAGAAACCAGTGGAGCTTCAAAAGCTTGCAACGTGTATTTTGAGCATTTGGTTGGTCCAGTAAAGGTATTGCCATCTCGTGGATTTTGGATGTTATTATTACCTGTCTGAGAATAACTTCAGTCGAGGAACTTTCAAATAAACATGCACAGTGTTTGCAAATCATGCAAAGCCACTTTGAACTTCACAGTTGAACAGGGATACGAACCTTAATTTCCCATATCTGACTCCCAAACATGTTCTTCTGTGCTACCACATTAATTCATTTTAGGCTGAGAGAACAGAGATTTGTCTAAAGCAAGCTATCATGACTGTGTTAATGTAAAAAGTGTACTTAAGAATTGTGGCTCACAGATAATCTCTTTTCCAAAAGAAGCTGTGTTTAGTTCATTGTACTGAAACACATAGAAAATATTTACTGTTGACAAAGAGATAAAATAAAAGTATTGTAAGTAAAATCAGATATTTGTTATCACTGGAGAGCAGAATTAACAGACAGGATGGACCACAATCCCATAACCAAACTACAAACTTATTTGAGAATTAAGCTTCCACAGGTCTGAAAAATTATATATCACTACGTTTGTTATAAAGGTGTAATTTTCTATTTAAATCCTGAGAAAAACAACAAAGGGTAGAAATTAACTTTATGAAATTATCTCCTTCCATCTACCCTCCTAATGCACATAAAAGTGCAGCCCACATTCTGTTGTTTATTTGTGTGAACAAAGCTGCAATGCAAATGCAATATGATCATCAGTTTAACAACAATGTCCTTTTGTAACAACTGACTATATGTCTGCATAACCTGCATCCAGGCGTCAACAATATGAGGGTGACTCCCAGAATGCAGTGAGCCATTTATATTTATACATATTACATAGGTAAACAGTCATATGGGGGAGGGAGGATGTATGGATACAAGCATCTAATTGTTTCAGTCTGTCAGATTTCAATTATTTTTTAATGTAGTTCTAAATATGGAAAGCAGTTGCAGTTGTACCTCTTGGGTAGGGCTGTGGTTCATTAGCACTGAGGTATGAATATGAAGTGTGTTAATGTTCCAAGAAAGAGAATAATTAATCCCCAAGGGCATAAATCTTTACAATTTAAGTCGGAACAGCAATCACATTCTGTGATTCTGTACATACTGCAATGTTAAAAAAGTGGCCATTTACCTGTAATAGTCACAATGACAACTGACATTTGGTGGAAAGGGTGTTATAATTAAACATTATTCATGTTATTGTTCAACTGCTTTTAAAAGATTTTGAACTATTTAACTGAGCATGCTAAAACAACTCCTAAGCCACTTACCTCTCGTATACATCAAGGGGGGAAAATCCCTTCCTCATTCATTTCCAAGGCATGCTGGGGAAAAACATTCCTATAATGAATGCTCCATGTGTGCCACAAAGAGAGGCCCCCAAAATAATGATACCAAGAACCTCTTGAATGGTTAAGAGAGTCTCTTATGCCTTTAGATGAAATCTATGTGAACTAAGAATGTTTAACTTTCCCTTAGAAATACTAGGCATTTCTGTGATATTTGAATCAGTCAGATAAAAGATGGTTGAGGATTTAAGGAAGAAAAGGTCTCAAAATGTCAGACACAAGGAAGTAAATGCTGAGTCACTGGTGTCTTGCCTCCAACACAAATATTAACTAATCAACAATTCAGCAGTTCACAGACAATCACTAGATTTCTCTCAGTAAATTAATACACATGTTTTAGAATAGATTCACCCCAGTTCATGCCCCACCATGATCAGAAAATCAGAGCTGGGAAGAGACCACAAGGGCCATCCAGTCCAACCCCTGCCATGCAGGA
>CM034706.1:232873654-232893707 GCA_020142125.1 Phrynosoma platyrhinos
CCTTCCTCTGAGGCTGAGAGAGTGTGATTTGCCCAAGGTCACCAAGTGGGTTTCCATGGCTGAGCAGCAATTCAAACACTGGTCTCCAGAATCAGTCCAACACTAGAAATGACTACACCACGCTGGTTCTGCATGAGGATATATACTAATTCACATACTGTTCACAAGGTAAAATGCAGTAGTGCATTTTTTTAATGTGTTTCGGGAAGAGACACAGCACCAAAGCACTGGCAGAGTGTCTTTAGTAGATACAAAAGGTGTTTTATACATGTTCATGAGCTGGCGAAAACTATTAACCTGTGGAAGTCCATTGTACAAAAATGTATTTGGAACCACAATCTCTAATGTTTATCTGAAATGGGTTCAGTAGTTCCTTGTTGTGTGTCTCCAAGTAATGTTTGACTTATGGTGACCCTAAGGAGCAAGATGGTTATTTTTAACAGGAGTATATAGCAGATAGACCTTAAAATTAATTTGTTTTCCCATAATGGTGTATACTATATTTGTGTTCTAGGTGATATGTCAAGCAAGAATTCAACAGCTTCTGACACAGAAAGTGAATGTGATTTTTATTCTGCATGTTGGGAAGAAAATATTGTACATACCAAAAAAGGTAACTGGATGGTGTTTAACAGTACTTTGGTATTTTCATTACTTGGTCTAGTTTTATCAATTATATCAAATGAGAGCCAGCATGGTGTAGTGGTTTAAACATTGGACTGTGACTTTGGAGGCCAGGATTTGCTCAGGCATGGAAACTCATTGGGTGACATTGGGCAAGTTAGCAAAGGCAAAACCCTCTGAACAAATCTTGCGAAGAAAGCTCTGTGATAGGTTTGCCTTAGGATTGCCATATATTGGAAATGACTTGAAGGCACACAATAACAATCATTACTAATATATTTTAAAGTGAAAATTTTTGCTTGTGTAAGCAAGTTTTTAGAAAATGAGTGCCCTGTTTTATGTATTTGGGAAAGTATATTCTTGAGATGATGGGGATATTTCTTCTTTTCCCTAGACTCAGTTGACTCTGATAGTGAAAGTGACCTCTATCTTCATCCAAATAGTCATCACAGTTTATTTGAAAAACGGAAAGGAGAAAGCATATTGGGGAAGGCAGTACTGATCTTGGAAAACAGTGAAACCAACTTTACAGATTGTTGCAGACACTGTCCCCTGCTGCAAGCACGGAAAATTGATAACACTGAAGAGTTTCAGGTGGACTTGTTCCCAGAATCTGTACTGCGTGTAAACTTTAAGGACGGTTATACAAGTGGTCATTCATCAAAACCTTATTCATCTAAAATATCCCAATCCAAATGTGATGGATGTAGAGATGATGTCTGTTTAAACTGTAAAATTCCTCATGTGTTTATTACTGAAAATTCAGTAACTGGAAAAATCTTTCATCCAGTAAAGGAAGCTGGATTTGATAAGCTATATCAGAAGCAGTCATCATTTGATTATTCTCAAAGTTCCAAGCATAACAAATCTGTGCAAGTTTCCTTTCCTTCTAGGGAAACAGAATCTGAAGAAGATTTTGTCAGTGAATGTTTCAAACAGTCATCAGTACATGCTGACATAAACAAAACATCAGCCAATAAACCTTCAATATTTCACAGTGCTGAAAGTCAACTGGCAGACACCCATTTAGGCTCTTGTTCCAACCATTCTTACAAAAGTGAGATTCCCCAAACTACTGAGCAAATCTATTTTCCCACCTCTTCAGGAGAACTTGTAATTTCTCTCACTTTGGAAGCAGCTTATTTAGATCCAGATGCTTCATTAGCAGACAATATTATTTCTTCAGAAGTTAGAGTGGCAAAAGAAGATTCGGAGAGGCATGATTCAGCCTTTAAATGTAAAGGCTCTCAACAAAACCAGCTGGTCAAGAAGTTGTGTATTTCTATTGTCCCATGTCCTGTGCAAGTAGATACAGGAAAGCAGAAACATATTACACCTTCTACAAAGCAGGTAGGATATTCAGATATCCTAGATGCTGAAACTACTGAGTTCTTAGCAGCTAATGTAGAATCATCTGAAACTAGCCAATCTCTAGCAGCTGATACAGGATCTGCTGAATCAAGTTGTTCAGATTTTCATTTTAATCAAAGGTTGTCTACTCTGAAACATTGGGCTCCCTGTTGGTTCTTTCCACCCATTAAGCATATACATACACATCATTCCCCCCATTTCTGTGTGGGGTCACTTCCTGTTAATAAAATTACATCTGCTTATAGGACTCCTGAAGTTGAGAAGGAGCAACCAAAGCCCTCCAGATGTGTCAAATCTATTGTGTTTACAAAAAACAAAGCAGCACAAAAAGATAAACAATTTAGAAGTAGAAGGCATATTCCCAAATTTCATTGTCCCAAGGCTTTGAGTGTTGAACCTATAAACAAAAATACTCAAAAGGCAGAAATTAGTGAAGTGTGTTATGTGCCTCTAACACAGGCTACTAAGTGTTGCTGTAGCCCATTACTTGATTTGACTGTTGACCTGCATTCTGCAGGAAGAGACTCGGAGAGGTGCCTAAGTATTCGTAGAAAGCCTCACAAACGAACCAGAGGTGGTAAAGCAATTCCTAGATTTTCCTCTCATCGTCTTCTAGATCCTATAAGTAATCTTGACAGGTTACAACATATTTGTCCAGTAAAAAGAAAAAATAATTTGAAGATGCAGAACATACTGAACTATTGGTTAGGGTGGTCTGGACAGAACACACAGAAAAACTCTGAAGGGAAGATTTGTCCCACTCCAAATAGTCCATGTTTGCCAGCTGATGGAAAGACTTCTATTGATCCACTTCTCTCACATTTGAGGAATAGTTCAGTGCCACTTTCTACTGCAACGCCTCTTTCAAATGAGAGGAGGCATTCTCCTCCCTCTTTACAAACTGTGAGGAGTCCTGCAGCATTATATCTTCTTCCAAAAGACCAGAGGCAGCCATCGGCCACCTGCATACAAACTGGCAGAGACACTTGGAGTTCTGAAACATCTTATTCACATGGCAGATGTGAGATCTCTCATTTTCCTCCTGAAAATATTGTTAAAGTAGAGCAGCCACAGAATGAAAGAAATATGTTTACAAATACAGGTGTGGAAAGGTTGAATTGTGGAGCTAAGTATCTGGCTTGTGGAGGTTCAGCCACAAAGAAGCCCCCAGCCTGCCCATGTGGAAATATGCCACAGTGTGGCTTATTCCCTAATGGAGAGATTTCAGAATTAATGAAGAAGAAAATTAAGGCAAGTCCTAATATTCACCGGAGAGCCAATATGCATGAATCAGATAGGATGTGTTCCCCTATAGGAAGCTGCAACACAGAGGATGCCTGCTGTGGTAGCTGCCATCATGGTTTTCCACCCTGTTGTTACAACACAGGCGGACAAGGACCTTCAAGAAACCAGATCATTCAAGTAGCATCCTTCTTTGAGAATGGATTTTCCCCAAAGAACCTGAAAAAGGATGGCATAGAGAAAACTACTGAAAGAAAAAATGTCAGGTTTCATGCTGGGCCAGATGCTTTGCAAATGTACCCATCAGGCACACAACCTGCTTCACCTTTGAATGATGGCTCTGAGATACCAAAACACTATCACCATGAATGTTCATGCTGCAGGCCTGGCACTAAAGAGCATCTTGCCATATCAGGAGAAAAACACTGCTTTGGTGTAGAACATAAAAGACTCAACGGCTGTATAAATAGGGAGAGTATTTTTCTAGTGGATTGTGGTCAGGAGACTAGAAGCCAGTGCACATGTTCCCAAGAAATCCCTTTATTCAGAACTGATCATACGGATATGTGTAATGAAAAGAGATCTGCAATTTCCACACAAAAGGAATCTGACTTTCAGGTTTGTACCAGTTCATGTGTACAGTATAGCTGATATTTGTGTGACTGACACAGTAGTGGATGAATGGTGGGGGCAGCAGGGAGGAGCAGAAGTCCGTGCACAGCGTTTTATGTCATCTTATAATGGCAGTCCTGTGCAAAGTTATTCAGGAGGTTTTACATCTAGAATCATTTGCTATGCACAGGTTGCGCAAAGATTTAGAGGGGTTGCAGACTGCCAGAAATAGTGCAAATTGAGTCCACTTTTAGGGTTAGGGTTAGTGCTAGGGAATCATGGAAATTGTTTTTTTTCCTGAGACATTGAGTCTTCTCTGTCAGAGAGCTCTGGTGCCACAATAAAATACAGTTCCCATGATTCCCTAACCCTAACCCTAAAAGTGGACTCAATTTGCACTATTTCTGGCAGTCTGCTACCCCCTTTAGTTTCTGCATAGTTACTGTAATGTAAGTGTGTTTTCTTCTTCAGTGTTCTTTCAGAAGAGACTTTTTTCCTATTCTGTTTCTTTTCTTTTGCAGAAAAGATTTCTTGCACTTGGCTATATTTTTAATTTTTAAAAGCAGGATAAAACATAATAAATTTAAAAGTACATTTAAAAAAATAAAAGCATTCAAATGTTCTCTGAAAGAGAATTCTGTAAGGATGTATTGGCATTTTTATAGACATTATGCACTATATCAGTCTACCATAGAGATGGTGGCATTTTGAAAAATCATACACTTGTAACTATGTAATTAAAACATTTTACTTTCAGCCCAGCCTACTTATTAAAAGCACTTTTGGGTTAAAGATTATGCTGATACATTTAGCATTTCGGTCTGATTTGCTTTTTCTCTGTCCTTTTGGTCAGTTGCAAATTGTTGAAAGACTTCAGTTAGCTCAGGGGATTCTAGACTTAATACATGTGACAGGTTATTTTTATGTAATAATAAAAAGAAAAAACCCAAACAAAGCCAATATTATTATTTGTTTGCCAGTTACCTAAAAGGAAAGATTCCAGCATGTTTTCATATTGATTTTAAAGTAAAATTAGCCACCTGAGTAATTTACATGAAAGTAATACAACAAAACCCCATAGGCTCACTAAAAGTTCCATTAGAACCATAGCTTCGCAGTGTATGGTAATAAGAAAGTTGCATTAAAGAAATAGTGCGGTGTCATCAGTGAACCCTAGCTTTGAAATACTTTCTGCTGTTTGCTGCCAATGAAAGAATGTGAAGCATCCCTTTTTGTAGCCAATAATGAAAAGAATTTAAGATGGCTAATATTTTTTTCATCTCTCATTTTTCCCTCTCAAAATTAGGATTCATCGCAGATTGCTGATGGCTGGAAAAGGCTTCATGAGAAGCACAAATGCTGCCACAATAATATTTGGTACAATCATTTGCAGTGAGAAGCATGTTGAAATGTTCATGAATGTTGCTGCTTCCATCATAAAGGACCTCAAAAAATAAAAGCACATCAAAAGACAGTTTTCATGGACTTTAGTGACCCTCACTCCTTGTACTGAGACAAAATGAAATGTTACTTTAAATGGACAGGTTAATATTATCTAACAGATGAAGATCAACTGTTTCCTCACACAAAAAAGGCAGCTCTGCAACAAACAGTGAAAAGGATGAAATGGCAATCCTGCTTCCACTTACCTAGGAGTAAATCCTATTGAATGTATTGTAGCCATAATGGATCCTCTTCACACTTAATACCAGAGTGGTAGAGGACATTACTCTGTTAGAGCAAACCCGACATCAGGTGTCAGATTCATAGAATAGATCAGGTGCTTTGAGCTAGTCCTGTCTATGCTGTATTTCAGAAGAATATACCCTTGTGTGCCGTGTGCCCTCAAGTTGTTTCCAACTTATGACTACCCTAAGGTGAACCTGTCTTGGGATTTTCTTTACATGATTTGTTCACAGGAGATTTACCATTGCCTTCCTCTGAAGCTGAGAGAAGGTGACTTGCCCAAGGTCACCCAGTGAGTTTCATGGCTGAGCAGGGTGTCCAGAGCTGTAGTTCAACACTCATACCACTACACCAGGGGTAGGCAACCTTTCCCCTTTAAGGGCCGAGGGACTTCAGCTCCCAGAATCCCAGGAGCTATTGGCCAACATGGGACTATTGGCCAACATGGCTGAGGCTTCTGGGAGCTGAAGTCCCTCGGCCCTTAAAGGGGAAAGGTTGCCTATCCCTGCACTAAACCATGCTGGCTCCCACATCTCCATGAACAGAACAATCGGATGAAAAACAATTACCTTACTCACAGCAAAATGCTGTAAAACTACATCAGTTTGCACACAGTCACTGTTTTCTGTCTTAAGTGCTCACTCCTTGTAGCCTGCTGATCTGTGCAGAATCCTATGAATTTTCAGTAAGTTCATTAAACCTCGATGCAGAACTTCTGAGTACCGTAGGTTTCTCTGCATGATCTTTCATCACCCACATGATGGCAGTGTATTAAAGCAGTATCATCACATCTTTGGCATCCTTGTTCTCTCTGAAGATTATGATTTCAGTTTAATTTTATAAAACATTTTAGTTCCTGTTTCAGTCGTTAAACTTTTATCTTAATTGAAACTAAAGAGAACAACAAAAAGCTCCAAAAGGATTTTTCCAAACTGGGAGTATGAGCATTAAACTGGCAAAAAAGAAGTTTTTGTTTGTTTGTTTGTTTGTTTTACTATAAAAGCTGTTAAATAGTGGAACAGACTGCCTTGGGAGCAGGGGTGGACTCTGAGGGTCTTTGAAGCAGAGACTGGATAGACATCTTTTAGGAATGGTGTAATTGTGTATTCCTGCATGGTAAGGGGTCGAAATAGATGGCTTTTGTCTCTTTGTCATCAGCAGCCTTGCTCAGGTCCGTCAGGTGGAGGGCTGTGGCTTCCTTGACTGAGTCTATCCATCTGTAATATGGCCTTACCTTTTCCTACTGCCTCCCACTTTAACAAGCATTATCAACTTTTCTTGTGAGTGATGTCTCATGATTTGGTCAAGGTGTGATAGCCTCAGAGGCCTAACTATCCTAAAGGCACCAGATTCTATCTGATTTTGGAAGCTTAGCAGGGTCAGCCATGGTTAGCACTTGGATGGGAGACTACTAATGAATACCAGGTGCTGTAGGCTATATTGCTTTTTTTTAATTGCAACTAATGCCTAATACAAAAATAACAGGTCAAAACAATCTTGGAACAGTGCAGAAATTTCATTACGTTTTAAGAGAGCATCAACCATCACTTCTATTGCTTAGCTACAACCATAGGAAAATAGCATAACGTCTCAGTCCTGATACACAAATCACATTTGCATTCAAAATTACAGATATTTACAAAGAGGAGGGGGCAGAACACCATGGACTTCATAGCCAGCTGTTGTACTAGCTGCAAAATGAGGTAATTTAAATATAATCAAGTTAAGCCTAGCCAACTTTAGGGTCCATGCTATCTACACTTAAGTACAGACTCAGTGATATTATGCAATGCAGGGAGAGAAAATCACTAGATCCAGTTAAAAGTCCTGCCTTGTGCTCTAGATGCAACACTGACGAAATTCTCAGAAGTCTTCCCAGCTTGATTAGACAAAATCTGTCTTTCAATAGAAAGGAAGGAATGGTAAATCTGTGATCAGTTGGTTTCATCCCAAGAAGGATCATTCATACTTTTCAGAACTTTCTGGACAAATTTTTCAAGCTCCTCACAAGCTCTTTGTTCTTCCAGGGACAGCTTCATCTTTTTCATCTTCATAATCCTGTCTTAATTCTTGTACTTCATCCTTTAATGCATATACTGTGTCAACAAGACTTTTTTCTTCTATCACAGTCTGACCATTACTTTTTGTTTCTTCTACAATAATAATTTCTTCTCCTTTGGAAGGATCAGATTCTTTATTTGAGTATGCCTTGCCTAAGAAAACCCTATGGAATTCATGGGGTTGCCTTGAAGGCACATGGACACATACACATACTCATTTTGGTCATTCTGGCTTCTAAGGAGAGTTCAGGCTTGATTAGCCTTAGGACCCATTTATTGATCATTTTGTGAGTCTGTAGAACTCTCCCCCAGTACATTTCAAAGGATTCCATACTATTCCTGTTAACTTTCTTCACTGTCCAGGTTTCATTGATTTATTGGAAATACAATGGCATGGGTCAGTCTGTTATTAGTAGTCATCTTTACACTTGATGATTTTGTCTGCTTGTAGCTGCCCTTCCAATTCCTAGTCTTTTGATTTATTGACTACAATCTCCATTTTTGTTTTGTGACTGAGCAAAGGTATAGAAAGTCTTTTGATTATTTCAGTGTCTTTGGGCCTCAGCAGACGACTTAAAAAGCCATCCTCGGTGCAGGGAAGGGGAGGGACAGCCACACGCTCGGCGCCCCCTCCCCCTCCTGAGGTCATCCTTGGAGCAGCCGGTCCTCCGCATGGCCGGCACTCTGAGGAGGACCTCCTGCCGCAGCGTCCGGACACGCTGCGGCAGAAGGGTCGCCGAAAGTGCGCCGCAAGCTTTTGCGGTGCACTTTCAGCGACATATAAAAGGAGCGCTATTTTAGCACTCCTTTCCAGGGGCGCCGACGGTGCGCCACTGGATCAAGGCATGGGGATGCCTTGGTCCTGCAGCGCACCTTCCCAGGGCGGTCCGCGGCTGCCCGTCTGTTTAGGGGGTGTGTCAACAATTTGTGTAAATCATCGCTCTTTCCTGCTCATAGTATGGTTTCATTTACATATTTTAAACTGTCGAGATTCCTTCTTGCAATTTTCATGCCTCCCTCCTCCAAGTCTAATCCTGCTTTCCATTGGGCAATTAAAGCAGTCTCAAACTGGATTATTTCTGCAGTGTGTTTTGGACATAGGTCTTTGAATTACATATGACATGTTCTTCATATAAATCAAACAGATAGGATAATAAAATGTTGCCTTGCCTGACCCCTTCACCAGTTCAAACCATTCTGTTTCTCTATATTCTGTTTTTACAGTGGCCTGTTATCCTGACTATAGGTTTTCCATTAGAATGATGAAATATTCTGGCATACTCATTCCTTTTAGAGCAATCCATAGTTTTTCATGGTCTACACAATTACAGGGTTTGCTGTAATGTATAAACCACAGGCTGATTTTCTTCTGAAATTGTTTGGCGCACTTCGCAAGCCAACATACAGGTTTCCCTTTTCTTTTTAAAGAGCCAGTTCAATGATCAAAAACCTGACCTGGATGAAATTTGTAGTGTGAAAGGGAAGGAATGGTGGGAGAAAGTTGAAATGGGACAATGTGAAGATGTAAAGGAAAGACAAAAAATGTTTTAATTGTTGTGCATTGTTTTACATGTTTGTTCAGTGGAAACAGTTCATAAATATGTCAAATAAAAAGCATCAACCTGTCAAGCGCTTGACAGATTAATCTAAAATGTGACCCACTGGTATTGGTAATGCTTTACTACTTCATTTAAAGGGGACCAGTGTGGTGTAGTGGTTTGAGCTGTTTGACTAGGACTCCAGAGACCAGGGTTGGAATCCCTGTTCAGCTATGGAAATCCACTGGGTGACCTTGGCAAGTCATACTCTCTCAACCTCAGAGGAAAGCAAAGACAAACCCCCTGTGAACAAATTTTGCCTTAGGATTGCCATATGTCATAAACACTTGAAAGCGCACATCACCTGCAATAGCAAACTTTATATAATAAAGGTATGCTTTGTGGTGGGTCATTTTTCCTGGGAAGTTATGCATTAATTTTGTTTTAGAAAATTCACTTAAATCTTTAGATGTCCATGTACTTTTACACTGCATCACTGCAATGTGAAAATTGTCAGACAATCAATGAAAATGGGATTTGTGAGCCTTAATAGTTGCAAATATACTTGTACCCCAAGGTTAGAATGTTGAATACCTGCCATCCCTCCTTCACTGAATATTTTTGAATATATATTTTATCATTGTCCATTGTTCCTGGACACTTAGGCCTAAATCCTTCTTTTCGTCTCATTTAGAGTAGGGCCATTGGAGTTTTTCGCAAAAAGTGGCTTGTTGAGCACAGATTCTAGCCAGATTTTAGGCAGGATGCAGCCAGAAGGTGGCATTGGTGGCAAAATGTGAGTGATAGAACCTGGCTGCATCCCGGAAGAGGATTCAAACTGGGAAAGGTAAGTCACATTTTTTAGTTGTGCAAAAAACTCAATTGAATCAATGGTCCAAAACACAATGCAGAAATAATCCAGTTTGAGATCACTTTAACTCACCTGGCTCAGTGCTAGAGAATCCTGGGAATTGTAGTTTATTGTGACACCAGAGCTCTCTGACAGAGAAGGTGAAGTGTCTAACTACAGTTCCTGGAATTCCCTAGAATTGAGTCAGGGCAGTTAAAGTGGTCTCAAACTGAATTATTTCTGCAGTGTGCTTTTGGACCAATGAGATTCAACATTCAACAACTGATCCTTAGTTGACTTCTTATTCAACACTTTTCAATACTCTACTCAGTAGGATTAACTAACAAGAGCCAGGCATTACTGTGATAACTGGATGTTAGAGTATTAGTAACTATATAGTATATTGTAAATAGCAATATATACATATAACTATATCAGCACAATAACAAAAAACACAACCAGCAAATGTGCATGAACATTTAATAAGATATAAGACAGGGGTAGGCAACCTTTCCCCTTTAAGGGCCGAGGGACTTCAGCTCCCAGAAGCCTCAGCCATGTTGGCCAATAGTCCCATATTGGCCAATAGCTCCTGGGATTCTGGGAGCTGAAGTCCCTCGGCCCTTAAAGGGGAAAGGTTGCCTACCCCTGATATAAGATATAATCATATCTACCTGTGTAATACAAGTTTGTTTTCATGCCAAAATGTTTAATGCTTAGATTTGTTTTACTTTTAATGGACATATGCTATTTTGTCATTTAGCAACGTTATCAAAACACCCTAGGCTTAAAAAGCTATAGGCATTTTATTTGCCATAAATATGTGATGACCATAAGCATATACTGTCTCTCTTATTTTTGCTTTATTATGTAAGAAAAATGAGCATGCTCTGGAGCAGTGATTCCCAAATTTTGGTCTCCCAGGTGTTTTGGACTTCAACCCCCAGAAGCCCCAGCCAACTTGGCCAACATTCAGGAATTCTGGGAGCTGGACTCCAAAACACCTGGAGGAGCAAAGTTTGGGAACCACTGCTCTGAAGCTTGGACAATTGCACTGAAACTTTTTGGGGTCTTGGGGCTGCTACACGTGGTAGCCGACACAGTTGCTGGGGGGTGCACATGAATTTGGGCCTTTTTATTGTTTTGGGATAGCCCTCCAAAAAATTTTAATGACTAATCCAGCAGAGAGAAGTGGAGTTTTTTGGATGAAAATGTTTTTCCCCTATTGATTTTGTTTGTTTTGTTTTGGCAGGATATCAAGGGTTTGATAAGGTTAGAAAGGTTCAGAGGGGACAGAAAAGCTATGCTGGAACTTCAGAAGAGCTGCATGGTTCCCAACCCTGTTTTAAAGTATAAGAAAGGAACAGTTACTTAAGACTTACTCTGGATAGAGTAACCAAATGAGATGATGTATTTGTAGACTAATTGGTCAGTTTAAAATCTTTCAAAAATTTCCCCAATGCTAATTAGTTTTAAACAAAGCAGTTACAAATTGATGAGTAGAAAGCACCTTCTTATTACACATGATGTTCTTTCACACATGTGTGAGTTATGGTACTTCGTATAAGGCGCACGCACATCATCTAAAAACAAATGCATTTTTTCAGAACTTGTTTATTTGTATGCATTTTTACAGACATAATCTAACGATTAAATCATTTTTTGACGGTTAAACCTCTTTGACTGTCAGCCCTAGATTCGAATAAGAGAAATGTTTTAATATTTGCTGTTTTGGTGACCTCTTGTTCAAATTCCTGCTTCAACAATGATTCCTCTTTTGTTTCTCATGGTTAAACATAACAGTTTTGAAAATGTTCAAGGTTCCTGGAAAATTTTTCCCAAGAATTTTTAGGACAGATAATAAAAGCAATCAAAATTAGTGGCAAATGGTCCTATTGACAATTATTAAATCTGATTGAAATAATCTAGTTAAAGCAACATTGTTTCAATTTACTGTGAATAGCATCTGCAGTGGGCATTGTGGGGTAGGGGAATAAAACAACAATAGATTTTTTGACTTCCAGGTTAGTTTCTTTACATGCAAGAATTACTAGTTAAATAATAACAGCATTGCCTTATACTTTAATCATTTGTTTTATAGTAGCCATTGAAAAATCTAAACTCAATACAGTATAGGCTAGTAACTTGATCCATATAAAGGCTACCATGCAAAGAAAAAAGGCCTCTACTGTAACAATTCTAAATGTCACAAAAGTTTTTATTCAATATTAGCTCAACTGTTGGCTTTTCTGTTTGTGAATCCTGTTGATTTGTTGCGAGACGTTTCACTTATGGGTGATACTGGCTGCAGACTGTTTCTCTGTACAAAGAAATATTCTTAATCCATATAATCTTCATGGAAGCTGTAAATGGATTGAATGTCTATAAATAGACTTGGCTATATCCTTATTAAGTTGACATGGAGACCTCTGATATGCTACCTCAAGGGGTGAGCAGAACAGACAAAGAGATACTGTTGAGTGAGTATGTAAAGATAACAAGCCATTTAGAGAACCAGACAGGGTGCCTAGCATTGTTTGTAACGCTAATTCTAGTTGGGTTACTGTGGATGAGGCTGTTTAGAAAGAGGAAGAAAGTTGATCTACACATCCTTTTTGTAGTGCTGCATGAAAGGAAATAACACACACATTGTGAGATCTTGTTGTAGTGTAGAAGCACATGAAAAAGAAACGTCTAGGTATTCAAAAGTATAATTTGTTAGGCCACTTACTAGAAATGTATGACAAAAACATTCTGAATTCAAATGCCACATTACAAAGTATCAAATAACAGAGTATTTGAAAATCACAGTGTTTTCCTCTTCATAAAGTAGTTAAACCAATAATTTCCATTATTTCTCTGTGTATAGATAGATAAAGATAGTATTAACTGGATGTTGCAGAAGGTTTTTTTTCAAAATGGAGGAAGCTGTACTCCCCCCCCATTTTTAAAATAGTTTTTAATGGACTTTATTAATAGCTTTGCCCAATTAATCAATAAAACTTGTTCTATTCTATTAATAGCTTTGCAAACAATCAATATAATCAACACAAAATACATTCTGTGAGCCTTGAAGGTCAACAAAAAGAGTTTTACAGGAAGATAATTTATCCTGGTATAGCAGTAACACTCGGAGTCCAGGGTGTCATCTCTCCAAAAGATAGTTTGATGGGTTGGAGGTCCAATATTGATCATGTTGCTATTAATATATTTAATAAAAACAGACCAATCCTCAAAAATGTGTGTGCCTTCCTTTGTCTATTGCAAAACCTGAAGGTGTAGGAGAGTTTTTCTGACAACCATGTGTCCCATATCCTCTTCCACCAGTTGCTCAGTTGAATATCTCCTGTTTTCCAACATCTCGCAATTTCAGCTCTGGCTGCTGAGATGTGGAATGTGACAAGTTTTTTATTTTTCAGGTGGCTATTGTCCTTGCTGTAAATCAATAGCATTAGAAGACCTAGGCAAAATTGCACAGGTTGCTTCACGATATCAGAAATTTGGGTTAAAACAGCATTTCAGAAAGCTCTAACCTTGGGACAATCCAACCACATGTGTAAATAGGGACCAAGAATCTTACAACCTCTCCAGCATTTTGGGGAGGCGTCTTTCGCCATTTTTTATAATCTTATGGGTGTTAAATACCATCTATGTATGGCCTTTAATGTTCCTTCCCTCATCAATGCTGAAAGTGATTTATATGGGGGAGGGGAGTCCAAATGGGTGACCAGGTGGTTTCAGAGATATCCATGTTTAGATCAGATTGTCAAATTAGCCTGGCATGTTGACTCTTGCCATAGATTGGTTGTATTATATTTTTATATATAATGGCTGCTCCACATTTGTCCTTTTGCTATACAAATGTAAAAAGTCAAGGGACAGGGGCAACTGTCTTTTATCAATTTGCTTTTTGCAAAAGAGAGCATTTCCAGTATTTGGAACCAGGAGGATTTGGCGCGTCCCAAGGCATTGAGCAAATTATCTGCCGTTTTGAGCTTTCTGTCTTCAAATAAATCCACAACTCAGTATAGGCCACATTCCTTCCAACATTTGAATTGAGCTAATTTATCCACTTCATAAAAATGGGGAGGTATAATAGGAATGGGCAAATAAAAGAAAGATCCAGAGCTAGTATGTGAACCCATTGCTTCCAAATAAGGAGGGAGTTGTAGAGAAACAGGTTTCAAATCTTCTTCAACACTCTCCATGTCCTAATAGAGAAATGAAGATTAAGTTCAGCTAAACTATTTCTAGTTCCATGGCTACCCATTTGGTGGAATATTGCTCTGTGACAAATTAGGAGAGCTGGTTTAGTTGGAAAGCATGATAATAGAATTTGACATCTGGGATTGCCAACTCTCCTTCTCCGGTGTTAGTATACCTAACAGATTTAGGGAATATGGGTCTTTTTCTGTTGAATATGTAGTCATTAATCATCTTTTGCCAGAATTTAAATTTGAAGGGAGTTGGACAAATAAGGTATAGATTGGAATAGAAAAAATAAGCATGGGACAAGAAAATCTTTACAATGGCAATCCTCCCAAGAATGGACAGGTTCAAGTGTTTCCACTCCCTTATTTTTACTTTCATCCATTAGTGACAGGGTTATAGTTCCTGGGCACCAATTGAGATAAATCTTTTGTGATAAGAATGCCTAGATATGTGAATCCAGAGGGACAGAGTTGTAATCCAGAGACATTTATCAGCTTGTCCTGTTCTGAAGGTAGAGCATTCAGATACATCAGTTTAGATTTTTGGTAATTGATCTTAAGCCCTGAGTGCTTCCCAAAGTTGTCCAATATCTTTTTTTTTTTAATTTCATGAAATGATGTTTCAAGTTTTTGCACTGCAAGCAGAATGTCATCCGCATACAGCAATATTTTTTGATGGTGGCTATTGATACAGGGCCCCACAACATTTGAGTTTGACCTAACAAGTTCCGCTAGGGGTTCAATAAAAAGTGTGAACAGTTTTGGTGAGAGGGGACATCCCTGCCTAATGCCTCTGTGTAAGTTGAAGTGATCTGAATCTACCCCATTAACCAAAACTGTCGCTTCTGGTGTTTGTATAGATGTTCTAAGATAGATTTAAATCTATTGCCAAAATTCATTTCCTTTAGTATACTGAATAGGAAATGCCATTCAACCCTGATGAATGCCTTTAATGCATATGCCACCAAAGTGGGATTGTTTTCAGATGACTTCGAATAAAGAGGCAAAAATCGCACCACTTTTTACTTTCTGGAAAATCCCAAAAGTAAAAAGCAGTGCAATTTTATTGCTTTATTCACAGGTTAATGTTAGGATAATGCTGAATTAGCCTGACATCATCTGAAAACAATCCCACTTTTGCGGGATAGTCATGGGATTTAAACCCTGTTTGTCCATGAGATTTGGGTGATTTGCCTCCCACGTGATAAACTCCTAAGACTTCGTAGTTTTTTGTGGGTTTTTCAGGCTGTGGCCATGTTCTAGAAGAGTTTCTTTCTGACGTTTCACCAGCATCTGTGGCTAGCATCTTCAGAGAAAAGACTTCCTTCTAAGACTTCGTTCACATCACCACCAATGATAACTTTATAAAATGCATTGTCTTGAAGGATCTTAATAAAGGATTGTAAAAAAGTCTGTTGATCATTATTGGGAGAATAAAAGGTAACAAAGGTGACTTTCCTGCCTGCAATAGAGCTCTGAAAAATTATAAAATGCCCTGCTGGGTCTCTTATCACAAGTTCTTCTGGAAAAGGGTATGACTTATCAAGCATAATTGCAACCCCTCTGGCTTTCATAGAGTCTCCCACTGTGTATTGGGTTGGGAACACTGAATTGGAGACTATATTCCCTGTTCCCTTCTTGTGGGTCTCTTGCAGAAATTGTGACATTGGGTTTTAATTTCTTCAAGTAGTTTGTCATTCTTGTACATTTAGGGACAGAGCCCAGATCCTTAACATTAAGTGAGACTATCTTAAGGTAAGGCCTTTGCAGACTGCCAGAAATAGTGCACATTAAATTGAGGCACTGCCCTGGCTCAGTGCTAGGGAATCATGGGAACTGTAATTTATTGTGGCACCAGAGCTCTCTGACAGAGAAGGCTCAATGTCCCAGAAAAAAATTACAATTCCCATGACTACCTAGCACTGAGCCAGGGCAGTGCCTCAATTTAATGTGCACTATTTCTGGCAGTCTGCAAAGGCCCGTAATCAAGGGCAGGCATGGCGAGGTTGCATAGAGAGCCACATTAACACAAGTCTACTCCTTACAAGTGAGTGGAGTTTAGCATACTTTTGTACAACCCCATCTGTATTTTATCCCAGTTTCTTGTAGAAGGGAGGTGAGTGGTTTGAGATCACATCTTTGCTTCACCGTCTCAGGTGAGAGATCCTGGTATACCTGGACTTTGTGACCATTGTATGATAAGACCTTAATACAGGGGTAGGCAAACTGTCCCCTTTAAGGGTCGAGAGACTTCAGTTCCCAGAAGCCTCAGCCATGTTGGCCAATAGTCTGGGATGTTGGCCAATAGTCTGGGATTCTGGGAGCTGAAGTCCCTCAGCCCTTAAAGGAGACAGTTTGCCTACCCCTGATGAGAGGTTGCTCAAAACTAGAGATTTTGTGGGGTAATGTGCAAATCAGATCAGTATATCCTGTGGCTGCATGGATGTTCTCAATCTCGGGGCAAGTGATCTATGAATCCATTCTATGTCTGCGTTTTTGAGGCTTAAATTAGGGCAGATGTCATTAATCCACATGATCATGAGGGTTAGAAGATTAACTGATCCTTCATTCTTGTCCACACTTCTCAAGCAGATGTTGAGGTGGTGGTCTCTGTTTTCCAAATCTTCAATTTTTGTTTGAAGGTGATCAAGAGAGTTTTCCATTTCAATCCTACTGGAGTGGGATGAAGTTTGCTGCATAGCTGCATTTTCAGCCTCTTTTATGTCTCCAATCCATCTTGTTAGGCAGGGGTAGGCAACCTTTCCCCTTTAAGGGCCAAGGGACTTCAGCTCCCAGAATCCCAGGAGCTATTGGCCAACATGGGACTATTGGCCAACATGGCTGAGGCTTCTGGGAGCTGAAGTCCCTTGGCCCTTAAAGGGGAAAGGTTGCCTACCCCTGTTGTTAGGGCTAATAGCTTGGCATCTACCAGCTCAAGGGCAGAAGCCCAATCCTTTTGGAGGTCTTTCACTAAGTTTCTCCAATAAGCGTGGAAAAGAGAGGTCTGGTGGTGTGGGGTGTCTGTTCTTCTCTCCTTTGCTCATTCTTTTGGTCCATGTGCCATCTTTGGTTCCTCCAATGAATCTGTCTCATCTGAAGATTGTCTAGTATCGTTTGCTGAAATGCAGAATTCTGCAATCTTTTGATCTGCCAATTGTTTAGGGATCCCTTGGCAGGTAAATGTTTTAGGATCTGTTACTGAAAAATGCTTCAATTATTCAAAATGTAATTGAAGCCAGGCTCCTCTCATTAGTAGATGTCAGCCATGTTGGATTTTTGGCCACGTCCCCACTCCCCCCAATGTTATTGTTATTATTAACTTTATACTCCACCTTTTTCACAAAACTGAGATTCAAGGCAGCTATTATATTTTGTATTGTTTTAAATCAGTGCTGTTTTTAAAAACGAGATAGCTTATTTTAAAAATTCCTATAATTATTGTTGTTTGCTGCATTTTGTTTTAATCTATGAGTTTGAATCCCATATGGTAAACTTCTGAGTTTCAATTTTTTTTATTCAAAGTAATTTCTCTGTTTAAACAACTAGATTTATATCTGGACAGACACCCCTGTGCTTGCAATACATAGTTTCTGTTAATTTCAGTCAGGTTGATACAACAGGATTACCCACTAAATTGTATCTCAGCATGTATCAGACTAAAATATCTACCTAGTACTGCATTTGTTTCCAGCAGTGAGGTATATAGTATATATTCTTTTCTATCAGTGATTGTTTACCCTTTGCTGTTTGTCCCTTGCTTCTGATATTCAAAAGCCAGGCACAAACCTTACACATCGAGCTTCTATATACCATACATACTAGTGTCTGTAATGGTTAGAGCAGGGGTAGGCAATTTTTTTGAGCCTGGGGCCGGGTTGCTGTCCCTCAGACAATTGGGGGGTCGAAGCACCAAAAATAAATAAATAAATAAATAAAAAAAAACATTTTCAAATAAATAAATAAATAAATAAATAAATAAATAAATAAAAATATATGCATGCACACTCTCTCAGCCCCAGCAAATCCATGGCAAAAACCCTGTGGAGATTTTGCCAAGAAAATCCAGAGAACAAGTAATAACAACAATAATATCATTATGGCGGGGGGTGGCAGCAACGGCAGCGGCGGTGACAGCAGGACCGGCCTGGGGCTGGTCCAAAGGCCTTGGGGGGCCGCATCCGGCCCCTGGGCCTTAGGTTGCCTACCCCTGGGTTAGAGTATTGGAATGGAATTGAGAGATCTAGGTTTAAGTATCCAGTCAGCCAAGAAATTTACTGAGTGAACACAGGCGAGATATTCTTTCTGCCTGATCTACCTCAAAGGGTTGTTGTAAGGATGACACAGGGGAGAGAAAAGTCATGTACACTGCCTTAAATTATTTGGAGGAAAAACAGGATATAAATATAGCTTATGAATAAAATATCGTTTGGTGGGTGCTCCTGCTTATACAAACACTACTGTTCTCTCTCCACCATATCTTGACAGGAATTGAAAGGTACTTTATCAAAACACAAAAGATATTCTATATGGAGTTCTTGCATGAAGGGTCCATTAATGAATTCCATTTCCCTCTCTATTATACTCTATTATATTATACTCTATTATATTATACTGTCCTGCAACAGTTCAGTGAAGGGTAGATTTTTTTTAAAATGCCAGATACAGTAAGTATTTGGCACATATATGCTACAAGAGATGAACAAGAACAACTGTGGCATTGTCTTTGTTTACTAAAAATAGCATCCTGCAAAGTTTAAAGAAAAGTGCATTATGCTTGTTAACCTCTCCCGTGTCTACTGCAGGACCTTCAAAGACGGGCTTTATGGCATTAGGATGTAGCATCCCCTTTCAAGTGGACAAGTGCCCAGTGGTAGACAATTGAAATTCAATACATCCCCAGCAACAAACAGGGAGGAATAAATAGTTATGCCATGGTCCTACTTTTATCAGTAGTGACTGAGGCAGCAGTGTGAACACTGCCTTGCGCACGCGCATACACACTGTATTTGCTATGTCTGATAACAGCTAAAATTAATAACTATCATAAACATTTCCTCCTATTCTGTTTTGTTAATATCGTAGGATGAGGTGATACGATCTTGAAATAGTATGTAACCTTTTAGATGAGATATGGGGCTACTTATTTTTAAATACTCTCCATGTTAGAAATACCCTGCAAATAGAAAATCAACACAACAGTCAAATAACCTTAATTCCTCTATTGCAATTTTTTATTTGAAGGAAGAGTTTTAGGTGAAGGGCCATTGTTCAAAAGGGACATCACTTACCTCCATTGAGCCTGATGTGGTATAGTCCCTTCTACCACAGTGTTATTCTACCTCATTCCTATTTGATTTTGCTCACTATTTGCAGACAATTAAATGCATTGAGAGGGAAAGATTTAGAGTAAATTCAGAGGGAAAAGATTCTTCTAAAAAATTCAGAGGGAAAAGATTCTTCTTTTTCTGGTTGAAAAGTCTATGAAAGCTCATGCTACCAACTTCTTTCTTTCAGTTAGTCTCAAAGGTCCCTTTGCATACTGATTTTCCAGAACAACAAAGCTATACCTTTGAATCTCTCTTTTTTTCCTGTTAATAGGTATATTATGGTGGGTTTTGTTTCAGATCTGCTGCTTCCTGCTTTCAAAGAATAGTTCTTGGAAAAGGGACTGAACTAGCCTGCATGATGCTAGTATTTCACTAGTTTCCTTATCTGCTAGATTAAAAGGTTGAAGTGCAAAAATCCCAAATTTAAATACCACTGGTAATATCTTGCTCCTCAAAGGGTGACTACAGTGTGTGCTTTATTTCCTTCTCATAGGACGTTATCACACGGGGGAAATCTGCTGGTTAATCCACA
>CM034706.1:232917798-232949959 GCA_020142125.1 Phrynosoma platyrhinos
TTCATAGCAGAAAGACCTGCTAACATTTATGGTCCATTCTTGGTGCTTTTATGCTATTGTATGCTATGTCCCAGGAACAAGCCAATACAGCAAAATGGCTTTGCTGTGCATCAAAGGGGAAGTGCGTCTGTCATAGTCACAGTCTAGAACAGCAATGGGGAATCTCAGACCCAAGGACTGGGACCAGTCTATTCAGTAGGCAATGTGAGGCAAGATGGCAGCTGCTGTGAGCTGGAGTGGCAGCCGCACAAAGATTCTTGCTGAACCTCCTGACCATTTTTCTGTCATGGAAGGCATCCCTTTTACTATCCCCATAGCCTTCATGTGATGGAGGGCTCTCCACTATTGCCAGCCTAGTTAGCTTCTCTAGATGGAATGTGGAAAGAAGCCATTTTGTTCTTTGCCTCAGAAAACACAATCTCTTTGACCACTATTCTCTTTGAAGCCTATGGTTCGGCTCATGTACCTTTTACCTTTTCTTCCAATTACACTTTGAGAGCTGGGTATTGGTTAGAGACCCAGGTTCAAATTCTCATTCAACCATAAAGACCACTAGAAAGAACACACAAGCCAAGAGAGGTAACTGCAGTTTGCTTTTGTCTGAGCATACTTGGAAAGGCAAGATTCTGCACCATGCCTTCCTCTCTTCTTGCTGAGTTTTGTAGATCACATACTTCCCTCCATACTTCCCTACAAAAAAAGATTTATTGCCACCAAATGCCCTCAAGTGGCCTCTGGGGTGTACAGGCAATTTCACCATTTTAAAAACTCTCCTTGGCATTTTAGGCCCAAAGTCACTCCCTGTTCACTTCCTGTTTTGTTTTTGTTTTTAAAAAGGCCTCTTCTGAGTCTAACATGGTCCAGGCCCCCATCCAAATGGAGTGAAAATGCCCCCGAGACCCCTAGGCCACATTTGTGACATTTTAGGGTGTCCCTGAGGACCACATGGAGTTCACAGGCCACACTTTGCCCACCATAGTATAGGAAGGGATGGGGAGAACACAGTCTGTGGGATTTATGCATTCCCTGAAGACCCTTTCTACAGCCCCCTTTCCCCACTTTGTTTTTGTTTTTAATTGAGATTCAAGTTTGCTGGCAATGCAAGGCCCAGCTTGTCTATTTTGAAATATCCTTTGTCTCTCCCATCTCCCATGGTGTTAGCACTGACTCAACCTCATCCATCCTTATTGTCAGTATATATTTAAGTGAGCCCCAAGGTTAGGTGCAGCCGTTTTGTTGCCTGTAATGGAGGACAAAGTGAGGTATCCACACTCCCATTCTGTGCGCAGAAGCTATCCAAATCTTCAGCGCTGGCAAAGGGAAAGTATCCTTCACTGCACTTGGAGGCAGCAGCCTGCTTAAAGCCATTTGGCACATATTTCTCCATCCTCCAGCAGAGTGGAATAGTCAGAAATTTGAGGGGAAATGGTCGACCAAGTTGTCATGGCTGTCCCCACCAAATCCTTCAGTGTTGGCTGCTTAATTGCCCTTTTAGTGTTCTCCAAGATGCAAGAGCCAAGATTAAGATAATTGATGTCCTAGCCCCTGAGAGTCTTCCTTTTTGAAATGATAGCTTTGAAATGATGGTTCCCCGCTTCTTCTCAGACAGATTTTTCTGGAAATCCTGGGTCAATAGATTGTTGCCATTGTTGCCATTAGCACAGCCCAGAGTGGGAGAATCAGCACACGGATATAACAGCCCTGAACACTTCCCTATAAGTGGCTCGGCTTGTAGAATGGAAATATGCCTGAAATAGCTACTCTGCTGATTGTCCCTATCTAATCTATGAGCTAGCCTTCCTTATTCCATTCTCTTCTCCCACCAGCTGATAGGAATGATGGTGCTGAGTGCAGAATCTTTCAGCAAATGGCTCAACAGCTTGCAGTCATCTCCCTTCCTGCCTCTAATCAAAGCTTCTTAACAGAGAAATATTTCTCCAGAGAGGACTCTGGTAATTAACAATACCACAACAGCCTCTCCTGGGATTTTTCACAAGCCAGTGTAACATGAGATTGAATTCTGCAGTCCCTCAAGCTGCACAACCTCTTTGCTCATGGTTGGGTATTTCACAAAGCTTGCTTTGAAAAAAATTGCCATTGATTTGACACAGTATATGAAGCACACCCACATGTACATGCATGCACACACTCACATGGGCATATATTGTTTTAATGTGGAATTCCAGGTCATTCCCAATCTGGTTAGATGACTGTATACTCTTCGATATTTATCAAATGAAAACTGGAACACATGTGGCCAAGCAAAACCAGAGTGCTGTCAGGCAAATGTTGTTAATGAGAAAGAGCACACAAGCTATGAAAGGCTGGAGCAATTTGCTTTTGCCTGAATCTACTAGGAAGGACAAGGTTCTGCCCCTTCCTCTCCCACTGCTGTGTTAATTGAGTGCAAGCTGTTTGACAGTGGAACACACTCCCTTGGAGTGTGGTGGAGGCTCCTTCTTTGGAGGTCTTTAAAGAGAGGCTGGATGGCCATCTCTCAGGAGTGCTTTGATTGTGTATTCCTGCATGGCAAGGGGTTGGACTGGATAGTCCTTGTGGTCTCTTCCAACTCTATGATTCTATGATTCTACTTATGCACTTTGAACTCAATTGCAGCAATTAAAGTAAGCGGTTGGGAACAAAGGGGTTATTTAGACAGTGAAAATAATCCTGGTGGAATCTGGGCTGAATCTTTGTTGTTCACATGCATTTCAAATACATCTAATTAGGTTTTTTGGGGGTGGGGGTGGGGCTGCTAACCCCCCCTTTAACCCAGGATAATTGATCTCAGATTTTCCCCCAATTTTTCCTAAAAGATTCTCATTGTTGGCTGTGTGAATAACTGATTCATATAGATTCAATACATTTGCATCATAGACTCCATCTTTATTCGAGTGCTGACATGTGTGAGCAACAGAACTTGCGGAGAAGTGCACAGATACAGTTCTGACTAAAAAGAAAATAGTGTGAACAACAAAACTGGAATGCATTAATGAGATTATCTGGATAGTAGTGCCAAAAACAACAACGTCTGAATAGAGTCAAAGAGGGAAATTGGGAGGAGGAGAGAGAAAGTGGGACATTTTAAAAGATGCTGAAAAAGTGGAACAACAGAAGATTAATTGGGATAGTCCCTGCCAAATTGGGATAGTTCCATGGTGGTGAACCTATGGCATGCATGCCAGAGATGGCATGTGAAGCCATTTTTTGTAGCATGCAGAGGGCGGGGAAGAGGAGGAACAGGTGTGTGCCTGTTCCTCCTCCTTCCTGGCCAACCCAGGCCTACAGATGCACCTGTTCCTCTTCCTCCTCTCTTGCCCCTGAGGCCTTCAGTTGTCTCTGGAGAGGCAGCTGAAGGCCCAGGAGGGCAGGGGGAAGAAGTCCCACGCCCAGAGGGTAGAAATCCTGCCCCAGAAATCCTCCCCATCGGGAGGTCCTGCTCTTGACATCAGGTAACACCCAGTGTCAGAAGGCCTTTTAGTTTGGGCACTCAGTCTCTAAAAGATTCACCATCACTGGAATAGTTGGATAGTGATTGACTCATCTAGCTTCAGTGATGTTATCACATCTGGAGTGAGCAGACTGGGTCCAAACTCTGCTGAGGAGAAAAGTGCTGAGAATATTAATTGTGGGAAGGGAAGCACTGGGAAGGAACAAACACTGTGGCAGGCAAAGGTTGAAACTATGGGGGGAAGCAGACTGGCGGCACGGGGCCGCCCTAGGAAGGTGCGCTGCGGGACCAAGGCATCCCCATGCCTCGATCCAGCGGCGCACTTTTGCCGCCCCTGAAAGGAGTGCTAAAATAGCGCTCCTTTCACAAGTCAGCAAAAGTGCGCCTCAAAAGCATGAGGCGCACTTTCGCTGACTTATCCGCCGCAGCGTGTGCGGACACTGCGGAGGGAGGTTGCCCCTGGAGGGCCGGCTGTGCGGAGGGCCGTCTGCTCCAAGGGCAACCTCGGGAGGAGGAAGGGGCGCAGAGCGTGCAGCTGCCCCTCCTCTTCCCTACCTCCAGGATGGCTTAATAAGCCGTCTGCCGAGGCCCTATGTTTGGGCACCTATAGCCCTTTGGATCATTTTGGTCTTTAGTTTACCCACCCTAGCCATTGTAGCCACTGGTGTTGAATTATGGGACTTTTGATCAAAAACACCTGGAGAGCTCAAGGTTGCCAATGAAAGATTTAGAACAATCTGTGAGACCATTCTTACTGAGAGTCTGGGTGCCAGACTTTAGCATTTTGCCAATGAATTAAGTCAAAACAGTAAAGAATAATTATAGGTTATGGAAAGCACTTAAGAATTTCAGAATAAAATCTTCCTGACCTTTGTAGATTTTTTTTTCAAAAAAGCTTTTGACTGCATAGATCATAAAAAAAAAAACTTGGAAAAAATGGATGTGCTTTGACATTTGATTGTCTTGATATGTAACCTACAATCTGGAAAAAGAGGTTGCTGTTAGGATGGAATATGGACAAGCAGAATGGTTTCCAGTTAGCAAGGCTATCAAATTTTATCACCCTATCTGTTTAATTTATATGCAGAACATATCATATGGAAAGTGGGATTAGGCTTGGTGAAGAAGGTATGAAAATTGGAGAATGAAACATAAATAATGTAGGAAATGCAGATAGTGCTTCATTACTGACAGAAAATAGCAGACTTGGAATGACTACTGATGAAAGTTAGGGAAGAAAGTGCAAAAGCAGAATGTAAAGAAGACTAATAATCACAGCAGACAATTTATATAATCTTAAAATTGTTGATGAAGACAGTGAAATTGTTAAAGGTTTTCTATACTTTGGCTCATTTATCAGTCCAAATGGAGACTGCAGTCAAGAAATCAGAAGAAGGTATGAAAAAATGGAAGGCAACCAATACAGGAACTATATAAGGTCTTCAAGTTATACTGGCCTAATGGCTGTAATAAAATGAATTGAATTGAATTGAATAAGGTCTTCAAGTGTTAAGATACATCACTGAATGCCAAAATCAGGATCATAAACACCACAGTATTTCAGATTACTGTATACGAATGTGAAAGCTGAATAATAAAGAAAGTGGTCAGGGGAAAAAAAACTCCTTTGAAATGTGGTACTGGAACACAGTTTTACAGCTACCATGGACTACAAAATGGATGAATGAATGAATGAATGAATGAATATAAATGAGTCCTAGAGGAAATGAGGCATGAACCCTCACAGGGAGCCAAAAAAAAAAAGACTAAACTGAGAAGACAACAATGATGGGAAAAACTGAAGATAGTAGGAAGAGGAATATTTTAGTACAGCTGGATTGACTACATAAAGGAAACTACAATTCTGAGTTTGTAAGATGCAAGTAGGGCTGTTAATAGCAGAATCTCTTTAATGCATAGTGTCACTATTAGATAAAAGCCAACATGACCATACATGATAAGAACAACAGTGTTTGACATATTCTTCCTAGGTAGGAAATGGTTTCTGTTCCATTAAAAAAAAAAACACCTAGAAATTCAAGATTTTAATGTGGCTCTTGATGTCAATTAACCATGATACTTTAGGTATCAACCAGAGTTGCACACTGTATGCTATTCAATTTTTTAAAACGAAACACCTCCAAGACAAACAAGTGAGGAAAATAAGTATGCACACACTTTCACAGCCAATGATCTCACACGGGATTCCTCCTCTTCTTCCTGAGGACTGGCAATCCTAATTGTTGCAAACCTTCATGCCAACCCTCTTCTCACATCTAGGTGGGCAACTGGACTGCTTAAAGGCAACATGAACAACGTCAAGTTGGAAATCAGGGGTAACTGTTGGATCCATTACTCCAGGAGTGGTGATTCTGAATCCATTCCTGGTTTTATGGCCACTCCTTCTGCTGCTACTGTGGGGTGTACAGGAGAAATCTAGGTGCTGAACCTATTCCCAACAGACAGTTGGCATTAGGAGAACTTCTGTACAACTTGGAGCAGCTCTAGGAGGAATGGCTATAAAATCAAGCATGGTAATAGATTAATCAAATTCAGGGTTAGAATCCTTCTTAAAGATACTCAGGCTTATTTCAGGGAATAATACTTTTTGTTCTTTGTTGTTGTTAACTGCCTTGGTGTCGATCTCAAATACTTTACAAGTACGTTAATAATCCTAATAATGTTTCTTTATACACGTGATCATCAGAAATAGCTGGAAAAAGTAAAAGAAAACTTAAAATTGTATGCTTGATCTGACACCTCCCTCCCAAGTTTGCGGTGTGACAATACAGTTGCCAAGTGGGAGGCTGAATTAATGTCATTGGTTAGATGCCAATGGGCACCAGATCCATGCCATCTGCATATCCATTTCCCTTTGACACAGAACTTCTTTGGCAGCTGTCATCAGCAAGCTTCTAGCAAGCCCAAAACCACAGTGCAAATCCAGTCTTCAGTAAACTTCAGCCTCTGCTAGAACTTTCCTTTGTGCAAGTGCCACTATTTCTGCACATTGCTTTGCCTACTATGTCTGGCCCTCTTTGGTAGCCTGAAAACTTCTATGTACAACATGTTCAGATAATGTAGAAGAAGAGACAAAGTGTGCCCCCTTCATAGAACAGTGTGGAAATAGTGGGGAGTTTCTGAACGATAAGTAAATGATGTTACAGCCAGTTTGCTTTGTGATAGGCTACTGCTTAATGGGTGCCTAAATACCCAAAAGGTACCAGATCCTGACTGATCTTGAAAGGTAAGCAGAGTCAGCCCTGGTTAGTACTTGGACAGAAGACCATCAACTAATACTAGTTTTTTGTTTGTTTGTTAGTTTTTGTAGTGTGCCTTCATGTTGTTTCTTGGCAAGAGTTGACCAGAGAATGAGGTGTTCTTGGCAATAATTGGTCAGAGAAGATTTGTCATTGCCTTACCTTGAGGCTGAGAGCATGTGACTTGCCCATGGTTTCATGACTGAGTTGGGAATCAAACCCTGGTCGCCAAAGTTGTAGTCCAACACTTAAACCACTACAATACGCTGGCTCTCTAATACCAGGTGCTGTAAGCTATTTTTTAGAGGAAGGAACTGACAAGCACACCTTTCCATATTCCTTGCCTAAGAAAACCCCACAGGTTGACAGGTGACTGGAACACACAGAGAGAGAAAGAGAGAGAGAGCTTAATGAGAGTGATTGAAATCCACACCTCGCTGGATTCACAAGCAGATCTACTGGAAGTGAAAAGTGTAACCTGCAGTTTGTTCATTCATTATTTCTTTTACCCATTCTCCCTTATATTATATTGCTTTTATTTGTTTTTGGTTTTTAAAATACATGTTATAACTAATTACATTATGGGAAAGCTCTTTTCAAAACATGCTTGGAGGATTGCAGTCATAACATAAAAGTGTCACTGGTTCCATCTTCTTTCTATCTCTTTCACTCCACCCAAAATCTGATTTCATATATTTTTGAATCAGATTCTCTGACATTAAGGTACTTTGATCCCAAGAAGTTGGAGAAACTGCCGCTGCTTTTATCATCACTAACACTTGTTAGGAGCTAGGTTTTCAGATAACCAGTGACACTGAATACAGAATGGCCTAAGGCTTATAAACATTTATTAACTACCTTCTCAGTAGTGGAAATGTTGGTGACCAAAATTTGAAACAATGACAAAAGGAAGAGGAGAATGAGCAGATTATGTGACTGCACTTTGTTGTGTTCCTCTCTTGGAACAGAATGACTCTTAAGAGGTGTTGTGCTGTCTCTCAGATCTGGAGCCCCTCTCTCTGCTTTTGTAATTGCCTGACAATACAAGAGTAAAAATAACCAGCCTGCATCTGCAGAGAGATAAAAGTTTGCCTTTTGTGTCTCTAATGGGCAGTAGGACAGCAGAACCAATGGAGCTTTGTGGATATGACACATGGGAATTTCTGACATATCTCTCCCTACCCTGACCTTGACAGATACAATAAAAGGGGGCTTCACAGTTTACACACACACACACAGTCACTCAGCCCCGTAGCTAAGGTTGGTAATAAAGAGCATGTCTTCTATGTTGCACGTTTGTCCTCTGCAATTACCCTGATTTTCTTAGCATTATTTTTTTAAAAAGAAAAAAGAACAAGGAAATGAAATAGGAAGCATGAGGCTGGGATATTAATTTCTAAGGGTGTGTTGAGGGATGGTGAGCTCAAAGGGGTGGGTAAATGGGGAAATTTGTATTTATTAAGATGTGAGTTGAATAATGCTACCAGCATCTGCTTTTGATGTTGTGCATGGAGACTGAATGCCGATGCTTTATAGCTCTTTGATGCGATAGCAGCTGTTTCTCAGAATTGCACAGCAAAGTTGTGTTACAAGAGTTTCTTTAATTTAACTGTTTCTTTGATTTACTCTTTTTGAGTAAGTCTAATGCTAGAACCTTGTTTGCTTAGGCTATGTTTGTGTGTGCGTGCATGTGCATACACTTACGCATTTGTAATCACATGAAGAGCATCTGGCTATTAATATACCGTAGGAAAAGTTGGTGGCTTCTAGCTTAGAAATGAAGCACTGGGATTATCTGCAATGAAAATTGGCAGAGGTATCCTGAAAAAAGAGTGGGTAGAAGTTAAAGATCCCAGCTCACTAGTAGAACACTAGTTGGTTTCAGTAGACCATCTAGCGTCTACTCATTTCTGCAGATCATTAAAGCTTATGCTGGAATAAAGTGGCTAGTAGTTAGCCACAAAACGACTGTTTCCTTCACTTTTTATACTGAACAGATTAACATGGCTACCTCATCAAGCATTACTGATTTCTGGGATTCTTGCAAAGGACTACTGGTCCTTGGTTTAATAAAGCAAGGGACTTATAATTTTTATGCAATTCCTGTAGAAAGTATTATGAAAACATATATACTCCTGCTTTATAAATTCTCTCTCTCTCTCTGCCTCTCTCTCTCACACACATATACACACAGAGAGATGACAAGGGTTCTATTTTTAAAAGGAAAAGGCAAAACCAGGAGACTTTGCAGAGTAAAGTACTTTCTCCCTATATTGGAGGATTAAATTGAACAAATAGTTAGGTTTGTGATTTGGAATAAGGTTTTGATGGAATATATTAAAAGCCTATTGATATAATTATTGGTTAATGTATCTGAAGCATGCATAGGATTGTATCAGATGACTGTTGTTTATCTACTACAAAATATATATCTGATCCATCAGGGTGATAGAGTAACTAGTCTGAGGAAAACTTTTACTTGCAGAAGGAGGATGGAGAGCATTTTCTTGTGACGTCTACATTTATGATGTGTAATTTTTGTTGTTGTGCCTTCTAGTTGACTCTGACTTATGGTGACCCTATCATAGATTTTCTTGAATATAATATATAAAATAAACATTGTGGTGGCTCTTCAGAGCAAGGTGGTAGATTAATACTTTGTTTATGTTCTCTTTCCTCCTCCTCAAGGGTCTGGAGTGTTCAGCTGAACCGTTTGCTGTTGTTGAGGATTTCCCCCCCCCCCATAGGCAAGATGTCTGCTGGTAGTATGATGGACATGACGGAGTTTGGGGAGGCTGCCGAGTACCTCCGTAAAAGTTACGAGGAGCTGATGAAGTATCATACGATGCCCTTTGATGGTGAGGCAATCTTTGGTGTCAGGAAGTGGCTCCTACCCTTCCTTCCTTCCTTCCTTCCTTCCTTCCTTCCTTCCTTCCTTCCTTCCTTCCTTCCTTCCTTCCTTCCTTCCTTCCTAGTTTCTTAGTAGTTTTGGTCTGTCTAGGGCAGAGGTAGGCAACCTTTCTCCTTTAAGGGCCAAGAGACTTCAGCTCCCAGAAGCCTCAGCCATGTTGGCCAATAGTCCCATGTTGGCCAAATAGTTCCTGGGATTCTGGGAGCTGAAGTCCCTCGGCCCTTAAAGGGGAAAGGTTGCCTACCCCTGGTCTAGGGGATCCAAAGCTTGATCATGTTTTCCTATTCTTTATGAGAACAAATTAGAGATTTCTGCCCAGTATATCATTCCAAGTGTTCTCTGTACTTTAGGGAAGCAAATCCATTCTAAATAATTGCAATTTTTATTTTTTTAAAAATCATTTTAATCCTGATATATACAACAATTCCTTCTTCCTATACAGATAAGTTTGTTTCTAACATTTGTATATTTTATGTGATTTTATACTGGATATAAATGTTTTAATTGTTTTGAATTTTACTGAAAATTTTAAATGTTTTATCTGTGAGCTGCCTTGGGTCCCTCCTGGGAGAAAGATGGCATATAAATGAAACAAATAAATAAATAGTATCATAATTTAATTTCTTCTTCTCCCTCTATCTCTCCCTTCTGCCCTCCCCTCCTCTCCCAGAATAATGAAGCTATGGACCTTATTCCTTTCAATTGCCATAAATATGAATTGTCTTCCAAATAGTTACATTTTAAAAAATATATTAATCATAACCCGCAATACTCATTTTCCCAAAATCTCTCTTGATTGAAAGGAGGTTTAAGTTCAGTATTGCCTTGAGTAATATAAGCAATAAATTGCTTCCAAACACTCTCAATTAATTAAATACTCTAAATTAATTAAATACTCTTAATTAATTGCAATTAATTAAGACTTACAAGGGTTGAAGGAGCCGAGGTTGTCTGTCTTCTATGTTTACATAGGAAAGTCCATGAAACAAAGCTCTGTCTAGTTAAATTATCCCTTTATTCAGTCATTAATGGCGAGGACAAGTAAGTGATTGCTGTTCCCCTTACTCTTCTGTTTTATGTCCAGTTGATATGTCTGCTTTCTTGATTTCGGATTATATCAAGGGCCCATAGTAATCCTTCTTACCTGTTTCTATTAAGCAAGACAGTTATAGGCATGCTTAGGTTATAATTTCCATTAATCTGATGGGTTCATCTTTGTAGATACAGATGTCTGTATAGTTTTTGTTCAGATCACTCTACAGCTATACCACTACAGTCATATGTAAATGGGGCAGTTGAAAAAAGTGTTTCTGGAAGTAATTGTCTGAGATAGAAATACCTGCTTTCTAAAAACATACTGAGAATGTTAGTTCAGGAAGCTGTCTCTTATCTGTCTGTCACACTAGGGATAAACAGAGTTTACTGAGGAATGGATACTAGATTCTTTACATGTACCTTTCCACCCTTGCCATTATCATATTACATGTGGTTATCCCATTGCCATTGCTAACAGCTTACAAGAGTGATCTGGTTTGTTTCAGAATAAATACCTCTAGGCTAATGCACAAGGAATGTGAGAAGATAATGCTTTTGTTTCTCCAAAAATACATTTTCCACCTGACACTGACTCTTGAGGATAAAAGTATCATGGGCACAATCTGGAAACTTTGTTGGGCAGACTCTAGGAAAACATACAATCTTTGGCATCTCTAGGAGCTGTGTCTAAACATGTGTCATTTCTGCTTTCACACAGGGCAAATTGTAATGTAGCTGACTGAACAGTTCCAGAAATCTATAATTATCTTCTTCAGTTGTACATTCAATTAAAATCTACTTAAATCCCATTGAGGTCAATGGGATTTAAGCAGCCTAGAAATGCTCATAATTCTCAGCCAATATCAATTCTACTATTTCCTTGATAATGAGTTGTTGACATTTATTCAAACAAATGCAAATGTGCTTTAGAGATAAAAAAATCCGAATATGATCAAAAGGTCAAAAATAGTATCCATATTTTAAAGTTTAATTTTAAACACCATTACTCTGGTTTTGAAAAGCATTGCTACAAAATTAAATCTTAAGATTTCTGGATACATTTTAAGGCAAAACATTACTTGACAACATGTTTTTCTTTAATCCCAAATATAATCATGTGTTATATATTATTGAAATTTCAACCACTAAAAATGTGGAGCAGGAAAATATTTGCAGACATATTTGAATCAAAGTTGTGAAGACATATTTGAATTAGGAAAGACTGATTAAACTTGCTTATAGTTTGGCCAGCCCAAATATCTCAGCTCTTGAGTCACCATTTACTTATAACATTTTAATTTTATTTTTAAAAATTATAAAAATATGCAGCATTATAACAAAATGCCCAAAATTAACTCTGAATCAAAAAGGGAAAAATATGAAAGTTAGAACACAATATCCAACATTTCCAGATTCAATGAATGGAGAACAAAAGGCGGGGGGAGGAAATTATGTTTTGTGCAATATTGTTATATCTTGTAATATCTGAAAATTACTGAGAATGGGCAAAAACCAACATATATTTCACTTTCCCCCTAAGTGTTCTCTTATCTCTTTTGGGGGTCATAAAGGAAAGAAGAGGGCCTGGATCCCAGATGAAAAGGAAGCCTATATTGAAATTGAAATCAGAGAATCCTCTGGTGGCAAAGTCACTGTGGAAACCAAAGATAAAAAGGTAAACAATTTCCCAACTGATAAAGATGTGTGGAAGGAAGAGAAATAGAAATGATCTGTTTGCATGTAATCACACAGAAGAAGAATCAAGGGAAGAAGATGCATTTAAACACGACATTTTCGCTGGGATTATTTATAGTTCTGAAATGAACAAGATATAAATCCAGCTTTTATGTTGCAAAACTGTTACAGCTTCTTATCTCTGTGAATGTGTGAACAAAAATACTCACATTAAATAAACAAAATATTTTTATTCATATACTATGTCAAGCAGGAGGGGGGGGTAATGTTCAGATGTAGATGTAAAGAGGGTCACAAGGGTAAAAAATTTAAGAATTACTGCTTTAGGGAGAGTTCATGAAAGAAAAGGGCAAATGTATTACCGTTGCAACACACACACACATACACACACTAATGTGGGAGATAATCTCATTGTCTTCCTTCCATATGATTTCCCCTGTGGGACATTACTGGTGTCTTATGAGATATAAATATAGAAAGGTGGCAACTCTGCTATATAACAATCACCACCACCACTGTAATTGTAGCAGCAAGTCATAGGTCAGAGTGAATTATTAAAAAATTGTAATAATTATTTTAAAGGCACTTTGCATTTTCTAGTGCACTTTCCTGTGTATGCAAAGTATACATAAATTGAACTAAATAAATTGCTAGTCCCATAGAGAATTAGCATAGTATAGTGGTTTGAGCGTTGGACTATGGAGATTAGCGCACTCCCTTTTAATGCACCTTATCCCCAATGGGATAAAGGTGGATTTATTTTTAAAATGGGTTTTATCGCATTTGCCTGTGGGTGGGCAAATGCTTCCCAGATGCCAGCCAGGCTTATTCTGCAGTTTTTCAAGAACATGATCTTCCCATTCTTGAAAAGGCATGGGATAAGCCCAGATGGCATCTAGGCTGTAAACGGGATGCATTCACCCACCCATGGGCGAATGCAATAAAAACCATTTAAAAAATAAATGCTCCTTTATCCCATTGGGAATAAGGCACATTAAAAGAGAGTGCGGTAATAGAGACCAGAGTTCAAATTTCTGTTCAACCATGGAAACCCACTGTGTGATCTTTGAGCAAGTCACACTCCTTCAGCTTCAGAGGAGGGCAAAAGCAAACCCACTTCTGAACAAATCTTGCCAAGAGAACCTCATGATAATGTCACCTTAATGTCACCATAAATTGGAAATGACTTGAAGGCACACAACAACAGCAACAGCAACAACAAAAACCCAGTGACACTAGTCTCATTTAACCATTTGCCAAATGGTATATCAATACTTATGTAAATCCCATTGATTCAACAGATATTCTCTAGTTAGGACAAACAATTGGAAATAGGCTGTGATCTCTACAGCATTGCAAGTAATATAGTGGTGAAAATTAGTTTGGTTGTCAATGAAGTCTATTACTCTGACAGAGTACTTTCTGTAGTTCAGTACTTCAGATTATTAGAGACACTTCAAAAAGAATTTCTTCAAGAGAAGGTGTTGAAAGAATGAAAGTGAAAACCTTTGTCTTTTCCCCCTGAAAATGGTTCATAGTGGTTCATAATGGTTCACCTTGTTCAGCTAGCTGCTACAATGGGATTTGACTATCTAGATAACCTTAGGAAATAAGTTGGAAAATAATGTGATCATCTCCTGTCCTTTCAGCTATGTACCAAGAAAGATGAATCACCTAACTAGTTTTTTCTTAAACAATTAGTGCTGTCAATCAATTCCTTTTTCAGTCAATTGCTTAGCTTCTTTAAAGTAAGCAAAATATCTGCACAAAATACTTAAAAATATAATTCAGGCCAAATGCTGGTGCTGCTAGTAGTGTATGAACACAATTGAAAGAAGCTTTTCTATTTTTTCAATAACAGTTTTATGGCAGTCCAGTCTAGTGGACACTAAACAGCAATTCTTTAGTAAAACTAAAATTACACTAGTCTCTTTAGGATAATTGAGTACTGTAGCAGTAGGCAACATCCTCAAGCCTCATACCTTTATTGTTGTCTGTGAAGATGCCATGCTGATCCATAAAGCAAGTATGCTCTCTCGCCACATGATTTCATTATTTCTGGGATACATGCCTGAAAAGGGGTCTTGTGACAGATAAGAAACCAGCAATATGTTGATACTGGCATTTGATATCTGTCATGCAGTAATCTTCTCTGATGTTTTGTGTGTGTGTGTGTGTGTGTGTGTGTGTATTGTGTGCCTTCAAGTCATTTCCAACTTATGGTGACCATAAGGCAACCCTATCATGAGGTTTTCTTGGCAAGATTTGTTCAGAGAAGTTTTACCATTGCCTTCACCTGAGGCTGAGAGCATGTGACCTGCCCACGGTTACTGGTGGGTTTCATGGCCGAATGGGAATTGAACTCTGGTCTCCAGAGTCATAGTCCAACACTCACACTACTACACTATGCTGGCTCAATAAAAAATTATTGCAAAAGTACTTGCTAAAGTTCTGCTTTTATTTTGGTTTGTACTGACTACAATTTAGACTTCCCTCAAAATGAAAGAATGTTGGATGGTTGGATGTTGGATAGTTTTTAGTATCTTCTAGCATCTCTTCAACAATCAACAAATACCTGGGTTGTCACAGAATATTGCAACTTTAGTCAGTCAATCAGCTGACTGATCAATTCATGAAGTAATGATATTGAAATATGATGATAATTTCATATTTACCATAGAAGACATTTGCTTAGAATAAGTGTTTCTCCTTATGTGAGTGAAAAACCTAAGAACAGCATTACTAAAATATACTCAGCAGCATGAAATAAATACCTCTAAGTCAATAAAAAAAGGTGTTGTTAGGCATATCACCTTGGAGAGAGCTTTCTGCAGTCAAAATGCAATGCAAAGAAGACCATATTCAGTTTACAGTTTTTTATATAATGAATGCATTTGATTATTAGGGATAAATCAGCTATTGATATGAGCCTAAACTGCTAGTCCCAGTTAAAAGGTAAAGCTTTCCCCTTTGAAAAGTTTGTCTAGTTGTGTTTGACTGTAGGGGTGGTGCTCATCTCTGTTACTAAGCCAAGGGAGTCAGCATTGTCAAAGACAACTCTGTGATCATGTGGCCAACATAACTACACAGAATGCTATTACCTTCCCACCAAAGTGGGCCCTGTTTATCTACTTGCATTTTTACATGCTTTTGAACTGCTACGTTGGCAGAAGCTGGGCCCAGTGACAGGAGCTCACTCTGGCACGTGGCACCTGTCCCAATCAGACTAGACCAACTGAAGCAATGGCATATACTTAAGTATTGGATCAGATTGCCTCTTGTTGAGACTAGCAATTGGATTAAACCTTAAATGAAGGTTGGGGATTATGCAACCATCCAGATGTTGCAGGACTGCAACTCTCCAGACTCATTCCTCACTTTGTCTATACTGGCTAAGGCCTCATTCACACTATGTAATAAACCAGTTTTCAAACTGTTTTAAAGAACCCTTGTTCACATTGTGACGTGATCACATGGGGAATTCATTTTGAATTTATCCAATTGTTAATGTGAACTTGAAGTTGGTTAAATTGAAACAGGCAGGTTCAATCATAGGTTTGATAGTGTGAACATCTATTCAGTGTCGAATCACTCTGTCAAGTCAAAACGATCCAACGCAAAAATTGGTTTATTATGTAGTGTGAATGAGGCCCATGGCTGATGAGAGTTTCAGTCAAACAACACCTGGACTGTTTCATGATTTCCACCCCTGCCTTAGACACGTTTTCTAAGAATTTTAGTTGTTTTATAATTTGAAAATATATTTTTGGCTTGGGAATCTGTTTTATACTGAGTCAGTTTATTGCATTCTGAACTTTCTACTGACTGGCAGCCTTTATCTGGAATCTGAGACAAGGGTTCTTTCCCAGTCCTACAGGGAGATGAGAGGGATTAAACCAAAGATCTTTGCCATGGAAAGCATATACTCCACTATTGGGTTATAGCCCTTGTCTCCAGTGTGTTACAGTTTCTAATATTGTTGTTAATCATCCTGACCAAAGAGATAGTGTGTGGGTTAAAATCAATATATTGATAAGCAAATAAATAGATATGACATTGTTGTTTTATGCCTTCAAGTCATTTCCAACCTCTGGCGACCCCAAGGCACACCTATCATTGGGTTTTGTTGGCAAGATTTGTTCAGAGGGACCTTTCTCTAAGGTGGAGAGAATGTGACTTGCCCAAGGTCATCCACTGAGTTTCCATGCTTGGACAGGGATTTTAAATCTGATCTCCAGAGTTGTAGTCCAACACTCAAACCACTACACCAGACTGGCTCTCTTTTGATATGGCATATACAAATAATATTATTCTCAGTCCTTCGGACCTGTAAGATTTCTCAACACACTTCTGTTTGTTTGTTTGCTTGTTTTCCTACATTAATCCCAGAATGGGACCTGGCTGTGTGTCTTTGAAGTTTCAGAATTCATAGTTATGTTTGTAAGCACTAGACATGTCTGTCTAATTAAGCCACTATAGGAAAGTATGTTTTCTTTTCATTTGAGAACATTTGTTAAATGCAGTTCATTCAAGCAAGGCACAGATGTGAAATATGATAGTTATTCAGTTCTTGGCTTGGGTTTATAGGCTCAAACTAAATCCAGTTATTATAAGTAATGAATTGTACACTTCAGCTGCTTATCTAAATAACCTAAAACCTTCCTGATTAAAACCCTGTGGCATATTATTTTGTTTAGGTTATATTTATCTGCACAAACCCATGACAGCAGCCGCCACATTACCCCATTGAAGCAATTGCAGTGTAATTACAGGAGTCACGACAAGACTTGACTAAGGCCTGTTAAATCCCTAAGGCTCCACACATGAAAGTCAATGGGATTTACTTCCACGTATTCATATCTAGGTTGGGTTGCTAGTCACCACCCAATAAAGCACTGAATTCCACAGTCTGGCTTCATATATTTCCAGTCTAGTGCTGAATTTGGAAAAAAATAAATAAAAGTACAGGTTATAATCTTTATCTGGATTTCTGAAATTTGAAATACTCCAAATTGCCCACATGAGTGGCTGAGATAGTGACACCTTTGTTTTCTGATGGTTCAGTCTGCACAAACTTTGTTTCCTGCACAAAATTATTAAAAATATTATGTATAAAATTACCTTTAGGTTATAAGGTGCTAATGAAACATAAATGAATTTAATATTTAGAATTGGGTCCCATTGCCAAGAGATCTCATTATGTATATGCAAATATTCCAAAATCTGAAAAAATCTGAAATCCAAAACACTTCTGGTTCCAACCATTTTGAATAAGGGAGACTCAATATCTTGTTTATTGGTATGGCTAGTACCATAAACAGAATTTAGTTTCACAGAATGATGGAATTGAAATTCTAGGATTACAGACTTGCAAGGATCATGTTTCATTGCAGGAAACACATCCTTGATCAGTGATTGCCAGCCCTCTTTCTTGTAAAATGTAAGGAAGAAATATTTGTGCTTCTCAAGAGAATACTCCATGATCAAACAATGTTCACAGACATGAACATTTTTGGCAAACATTTATTATATATAGCATCTAAGTGGTGATAGACCAGCCAGTTATCTTCATTTGATGTCACTTTTACGTGTGTACACTCCTAATTCCAGTCTGTTAGCCTTACACTCTAAAATATCAGAATAAAACCTGGCATTCACGTTGAATCCATAATTTAGCTTTTTGAACTCAACTCCTGCATCATCTTTTAAAGAGGGTAAAATACAGTATTTTTTTTTAAAAAAAATGAGAAACTGTTGTTAAAGATAGAAAGAAAGAAAAACAATGGAAAGCTGATGTACATATTCAGAATGTAATTCTCCATTTCAGGCTTCATTGCTTGTTTCATCATTATAGGGAAAACATTATGGAAGTGGAGGAACATGAAGGAAAATACAACTGCATGTATTGTTTCCACTTACAAATTCCAGATGTTGACTTGAACAGCTCCACAGAGCTAACATGCACGTTCCAAGCAGCTGGGAATATGGGGCAAGGCTCTGGATTCCTGAGCCAGTATGGTGCAGTGGTTTAAGTGTTGGACTAGGATTCTGGAGATCAAGGTTCAAATCCCCACTCAGCCATGAAAACCCACTGGATGACCTTGGGCAAATCACATTCTCTTATCTTCAGAGGCAGCAAATCTTGCCAAGAAATCCCCATGATGCATTTTCTTTAGGGTCACCATAAGTCAGAAATAACTTGTAAGCACAGAACATCAGCAGCAACTTTGGATTCCTGGGTTTGCTGAAAGAGACATACATTACAGTGCATCATCTGTTTGTACAGATATTAATCTGAATCTGTGGAGGTTAGGGGTGTGGAGAAAATATGCATGTTATTCCTCCCCTCTCTCACTGTATGCATTGCAATGTCTGCACCAGAGCTTACAAAATTACTTTTTTGGATATAATTCTCATCTGGGGTTATTGAAAGTTGTGAAGGGGTGGCATTGTTTTGTCTTGTTTGTTTTGCAAATTCTAGCTGGCACAAGACTTAACCTGACCCTGGCATTCATTTTTGGGGGGAGCAGGAAGAAAAATATTAATCATGCTGTGCAGTATCTGTTTTGTTCACTGAGTTTTGAGTTGGAAGTCTTACCACATAATTCTAGGACTATATGAGTGTATGTGCCTATATTTAGTGGGATCAGAGAAACAGAGCAAAACAAAATCAAAATGTACATTATACAATGACACCTAAAATGGGATCTGTTAAATATTGTGCTTTATTAATTACTAAAGTTTAACTAAATTAAAGCTAAACTAAAGTTTAAGTCATTGGTAACAAATAGGAATTGTCTTCCAGAGGGATATCCATGTTAGTCTGCCAAAAGAATGGGTGAAATTGTTTATATCGAACACTATCCAATTTGAGTAACTCAGTTGAATTAGTTGTTCAATAGTGAGTCAATGTGTACGTAAAGCCAGTTGAGTCAATGTCTCTATTCTAGGTAGGACTAACAATAGGATTTAGACCCATGTTTATTTTAAATAGACACCATTCTGTGTTGTCCAACAGCTCAAGTTTTTTATGTAGCATTTTAAGGATTAACAAATCTATTTGGGCATAAACCTTAGTAGACTAGATTCCACCTCATCAGTTGCATGAAGCAGTTTATTTCAGTTGGCCAAAATATGGATATGCCTACACACACATATCTATGGTATATTTACACCATACAACAGTTGTAGTTACTAGCGGGAAACATGGACTTGGAACAATTAGTAAGGAAGGTCAAGGAAGAAAGTACAAAGGCAGTCTTGTTGCTCAACATAAAGAAAATTCAACCTAAACAATGAGGAATTGAAATTGTTAAAGGTTTCCCATACCTTGGATCACTGCAAGGATCTGAAAGGAGACTGCAGTCAAGAAATACGAAGAAGACTAGGAATGGGAAGGCCAGTGCTGAAAGAACTAGATAAGATCCTAAAGAGTAAAGCTATACAACTGAGCACTAAAGTTAGGATTCTCCAAGCTCTTGCATTCCCTGTCACCATGTATAAATGTCAGAGCTGAACAGTGAAGAAAGTGGTTAAAAAGAAAATCAATTCATTGAGATGAGGTGCTAGAGAAAAATGCTGAGAATACTGTAGACAGTCAAAAAACAAACAAATGAGTTCTTGAACAAATCAAGCCTGACCTCTCCCTGAAAGCCAAAATGATCAAATTGAGGGTGTTGTACTTTAGAAAAAACCCAATAATACTAGGAAAGGTAGAAGGTAGTAGAAAGAGAAAGAGAAAACCACATGCCAGATGGCTAGACTCAATTAGGGAGGTCACGGGCCTGAATCTATGATATCTAAGCAGAGCAATGGAGGATTTACTCAAGTTGGACAGTAGGAGGATACGAGGCTTGGATATGTCTCATACACATCCCAAACACCTCTTTTATATCCCCTTTAACCTTATATAGTTATAAGAAAACTTCAAAAATGTTTTCCTGAATCCAGCTCATCAAAATTTTTCCAATGATGTGTCACACTATCCTGTATGAATGAAAAAATAATAATTGGGGTGCCTACCAGGCCCTTTAAAGTGAATCTTCCGAATGCCACAAGGCTTATAGTCAAACTATCAAACATACTTTCCAAATTTAGTGAAAATGCAATGAATAATATAATTGGGTGTATTTCATGTACACTTCATAGCCTATATTTTAAGTCACACTATCTCAAAGATAACCTCTAAATTTGGTGACAATCTGCCCAGCCATTTTTGCATGATGTAATACAAAAAGGCTGAAAGAAAATTAATTTAATTTACATCTGTAGCTATATTCTATAAGCACACAGACTGCAATAGGAAAAAAATAAAGTGAGCCAATTAGTCATTAAATACTAGAAGTATAAAATAACTGATGCCTATAGCAGTAACTGATGATGATGCAGTCATCCTATGCTCGATTCTGCACCTGTAATGAGGTAGGAAAACATTATTTTAAGTTTAAACAAGCAAATTCAGATTTCTTGAAAAAAATTAATTCGACAGTGTCCTGCAGTATCATGAAGAATCTCTTCAGCAAAATCCTTTTTTCTTTTTTATTCCTTGCAGACTCGTGTTGTTAAAGAGGATGACATTCAACAAATGAATCCTCCCAAATTTGATATGATTGAGGATATGGCTATGTTAACTCACCTCAATGAGGCTTCAGTGTTGCATAACCTGAAACGGCGTTATGGCAAATGGATGATCTATGTAAGTAAAACAAGTGAACTCTCTGGAATTCATTACAGTGTTTATGTGAATATCTGCATCTAGCTGTACCAGCCACAAGAGATTTCTCTTCACGCAAAGTGTTGTTTCCCATATTATCTTACTTTAGCTCAAAAAGCAAGTTTGGTATTGTGAAATTCCTCACCTTTAACTTCTATGATATATTAGGCATTTATGCCTATAAACCCATGTGGTTAGCTGCTTGAGATCTTTGATTAGACTTGCACTTAGAAAATGGGATAAGTCCTGGATGTGTGTGTGTGTATTTGAGAATGCTTGAAATGTAATTGGGAAATGTGAGTAAATAACATACACTTTCTGCAGTTCTGAAGCATGAGTTTCAGTTTGGTTGTCAGTAAAGGGGCTTCTTGCAAACAGATTTCAGAAAGGTGAATTTTTAATTATCTTCTGTTTCAGCTATGTTAAGTTTTAGGACAGCTAGTCATAATGTGTTCCTGAAGAATAATCACACATGAACTAGAAATGTGGTGAGGGTACACTGTGATATTTTGACTTTACTGACTGGTGTACCATCACTAATGTCAGGAAATAGTGGTACATGTATGACCCTTAGTATGGGCTGCAGCTTTTGGGGAGCTCTTGGCTAAGATGCCTTCATTGGGCTCCCTCCTTGTGGGCCAACTTTCTCCTAACTGGAGTGACTGGTTTCTCTTTGGGCGCAACCCCACAAAATTGGAGTGGGAGAGTCATGTGGAGGACTTGTCCCATCGCTCCTCTTTTGCCAGTTCTCACTTTCTTAGACATCTTGTAGCACCTTTGAGACTAACTGAAAACATGCTACCAGCTTCTTTCTTAGTTAGTCTCAAAGGTGCTGAATGCATACTGATTCTCCATATTAACACAGCTATGTCATTGAATTCTATCACTGTTGTAGAGAGCACAAATGAGCAGGATATGAAAGCAAGGAAGAAGAAGCTTGGCCAGGGCTCCAAGGGTGACAGTGAGTTCCTGCCAGAATAGGGGCCTTGGCAGGTACCTAACGATGCCTACCTCCAATCCCAACCCTGATTACATTCATGATAATTATGCTGTTTCTTTTCCTTCAGACCTATTCAGGCTTGTTCTGTGTCACCATAAATCCATATAAATGGCTTCCAGTTTATACTCCTTCTGTTGTCGCTGCCTATAAGGGCAAGCGGAGGTCTGAGGTCCCACCTCACATTTATGCCATTGCAGATAATGCCTACAATGACATGTTACGCAGTAAGTATTACATCTGTCCTCTCATGAAATTGTTGTAGGAAATGAAATGAAAACTAACTTCTCCCTTACATACTAAACCAGAAACCAAAAAAAAAAAAAAACCCCAACCCCCCCCCCACAAAAAACCTGAAAAGTTCCCCAAGATTGTTTGTTGTTGTGTGCCTTCAAGTCATTTCTGATTTATGGCAAACCTAAGGTGAAGCTATCATGGAGCTTTCTTGGCAAATTTCTTCAGAAAGAGTTTGCTATTGCCATCCTCTGAAACTGAGAACATCACTGGAATTCAAACCCTCGACTCCAGAGTTGGAGTCCAGCACTCAGACCACTACACCATGATGGCTCTTTTAATATTAGTCTATCCATATTCAGTTGCTCTGCATTCCTACTGACACATGAGATCTACTTTTCTTGCCAATATTCTTTATGAAGAAAATAAGAGATAATCATGTTCAATATAAAGCGGCTTATCCCCAACAGGATACAGTCATGTTTAGTTTTAATATTGGGTGTTATTGCATGCAGCCAAGGCCGGGTGACTGCAACCCAGGTGCAGCCTGGAGCCCAGCCACGCTTAGCCAGCCACTTTTCAAAAACGGGAGTGATAATACCCTCTATTAAAATTAAATGCGACTGCATCCTTTTGGGGATAGGTCACTTCATATTGAGTGCAATAATCTCCATAGTCTTTCTTCCCAGAAGCACAACTTGAAAAATTACTTTAAAGAACAATTAGTTCCATACCATCATCCTACCACTATTCAGTTATGGTTTCACCATGTAATTATTTTCATTCTTTTAAAAGTAGCTTCTAAAGGTAAGGCAGACCTAATTATCACAATAGTTTTCTCTCACTCTGTGTAAATTATTTGAAGCACAGATAATGTAGAAGAGTTTTAGTGATTTTTATTATTAGAAAAATGTAACCTGAAGGTTTTCTAGTCATAGAAGTAGTAGGCTCCAATTTTCTGTGACTGAAACATCTAATGCTACATGGCTCAAAAGACATGCATGCGTTCAGTTGTTTATGTGTACCAGTCATTTGTACAAACTCCCTAACCAAATATTCAGAAGAAAAGGTATTGCACCCCACTTCAAATGCAGAAAGTAATGTGTAGTGCATATTTCAGTCTTCCTCTCCCACACAGACAGACAGACAGACAGACACATACATGAGTTCTAGCTTGACCCATTAGATATGATCTATCTATCTATCTATCTATCTATCTATCTATCTATCTATCTATCTATCCACATGATCACATCTAATGGGTCAAGCCAGGATTCTTCATTTTGACAGACCTATATTTCTTTAGTGTATGTGCATTTTCAGTGAACCTGTACGCATTTGGGTATTGGGATTCTAACCCTCACCTCCATGTGTTCATCCAGAACCTGCATGCATATAAAAGTACATGTATTCAGGGACCTGATTTTTATGGGAATCTTGGTCATGCAAGGCCAACACTCATATAACTATCTTATAGGCTATTTTAAAACCTTTGAATAAGTGAGTGGAGATCAGGAGCAGGGATAGCAGATTTTATTACAATTTCTTTGTTTAGATTTGTATACTATCTTCCTTTCATGGTGCAATTGTAATCAGCTGTACAGAAGTTTCTCATTTAGACACTTATCAGAGTTTGACCTGCTTAGATGCAGCAAGTGTGCTTTCTACAGTTCGCCTCTGTATCATGAGCTCATTGTGGTCCTAGCTAAGATAGACCCAGTAATAACGGTTGGACATAAGTGAATTGTGAGTAAGAGTCCTGATTCATTTTAGTAGCTCTGCTCTCAGTGGGGCAATGTTGGATTTAGCTCCCAAGTGTTCTCTGCTGCCCTTTGTCTTATGTTCACTATAGTCTACACAGGAGTATAGTTCAATTTGCCCTTGAGATTATGAGAATGTATATGGAAATGCGGCCATAAAACATAAAACTGCTAAGTGAGTGGGTAAGTCACAGTGTTAATTTTTCTTAGCAAGAATCACTGAAGTAAAAACTACAAATTTGCACATGATAAGAGCATGTATGCTAGGGTGTTGAGGGTCACTTTTCTCCTTATCTTTCAGATCGTGAGAATCAGTCTATGCTCATCACGTAAGTACTGTCTTTATGCTATTATTTCATTATTTTTTTAGTTTAATTTTTGAGGTCCAGGTAGTCGTTTCTGGTCCATAATAGTTGACTATACATGAAAACAATAGTAAGCAGAGAGAATATAGCATGTCACCCTTTTGAGAAAGAAAGTCAAATTATTTGAGCATACTGCAAAATATTTAAGGATCAATGGTGCGTGTTTATACTCCTTCCCTCCCTCTTTTTAATTTGTTCTCTAAGCACACATGCAACACACACACACACACACACACACACACCAAGAACAGATTTTTTGGCTCTTACATATCAACTAACAGCTGCTATAGCCATCCCAGGAGTACAATGTCAACAAAAAAATGTGGGACAGAAAATTTCTGTCAGTATATGGTTGAATTGCTCATAGTTTTGTGAATTTCTCCTTCCTGTCTCCACCATCTGTTCTTTGATGTCTAATTATTCCAACAGGGGCAAAGATCTATGAAAAATCCCAATTACATGGGCTCATATCCCCAACTATGTTCCTAAAGTATCCATGAACCTACTAGGGTATAGAATCAGAACAAGCCCATAGAGCTTTGTTGTGAACCATTAAACTAGTTCCAGCAATACCTGACAACAACTCCTCAGTTATAGCAGTCACTGCCACACAATAGAACCAGGTTTATCAGTTCCCTTGTAGAGGTAAGCTAGCAAACATTCTTAGTGGACTGCATTTGATTTCATTCATAACACGTTGTGCAGGTCACCTGAACAAGAGCTTGAAGAACAAAACACTACTCTGTGAGAGTAACACATGGAACTTATAGAGTCAATACTCAAGGATACAGGGCAGCAGTGTCTATGTGGTTGTGGAAGAGAAGAGAAACAGGATGTGGGTAGCCCATGAGAAGAGCTTGAAAAATTATTTTTCTCCCAGAAAATCCCCTAGCCAGCATAGCAACTGGTGATCATGGGAATTGTAGTCCAAAAGAATCCATAACTTTCCTAGGCTTTGCTTATTTGATAACAACTTGAAGATAAGAGAACATTTTGGTGAAAGCTGAGTATGGAGGCAGAAACTCAGGCTAGACTCAGGCCTGCATCCTTCCGAGGTCACTAAAATGAGTACCGAACTGTTGGGGGGCAATGAGTTTACAGTTGTAAGCCTTTTAGACATTCCATAGTGCAATATAAGCGGTATATAAATGAAGCTGCTTTGAAGCTGCTGCTTTGTATGGAGGCAGAAAGAGCATGAGGCTGACAGGACAAGAGAGAAAAGATAAGGAGCAAAAATGGGCAGAACTGAGGCAAAGAAAGGGGTTGTGGGATGGAGTCTACCGAAGCCCAACTGTGTGGAACAAGCAGGGTAGAGACATGATAGCTGAAACAGCCATATTGAGGAGGCTATATAAAGTCTAATATGATGCCAGAAGCTCCTGATGCTTCTGGCCTTGTCCATGGCCTAATTAGGTAAAGCAGAGGCTGAGAGCATGAGATGTTTGGCTCTTGTCCTGCAGAGTTCTCTCTCCCCCACCCCTATGAACACGGCTCTTTGTGTGATGGGATTACAATGGAAGAACAGCTAACTATAGGCATGAAATCAATGCCAGGCCAGTGCCAGAGGGCTTTGTAGACACAAGGGAGGATGGTAGAGTGATACTAGCATGAGTGATTAAGAAGCCTCGACCCTGGAGCTATCCTGCTGGACCTGAGCCAGAGCTTCTCTCTTTTGAGGATCTACTTCTGTTGTAGGGACATATTTAAACTTTGGGGAGGTTTCTTTTATAAGACTATCAAGATCTATCCTCTCTCTGTTACTTCAGCAATAATTTGCAAGAGTAGTTAAATGCACTTTCTATTGTTTTATTTTTTTTTTAAAATCACTAAATGTGTATTGGCATACACAAGGGTAGTGTGGGGAATTTGGGAAGCCAGAGCTTGGAAAAGTTAACTTTATGGAGTACAACTGTCAGATTCAGTCCTTCTCCAAGCTAACATGGCATCTCCAAAAATAACTTTTTCCATGATTGGCTCTGTACTTTGTACAAATTGAATAAAGGTGACCTGTTATTCTTCAAGATGGTGGGATTGCCTCCAAGATAGTGGAGATGTGAATGGAAAGTTATGGTGAAGTGCTTTGCATATACTCAGTTCTTCCCTGAGGACTTCTCTTCCTTCCTAGAAGATTGTTAATCACCTATGAGACCATTCAGCCTTGTCCATGACAAATAGAGACATTAAAAATGTATTGGCACATCCACTTTGTTTCCACCTCCTAATAAATCATCTCCAAAGCAAAGCTCATCTTGTAATAGCTCCAAGATGGCAGTCTTTCCAGATGCATTAGATGCCCAATTTAGGTGCATCTAATTCTAAATAGTTCTCTGCACATGACATCAAATAACATCTTTTAGCAAAACTGCTTCACACACACAAATCTGGTCCACAGAATTGTACTTCAGATAGGCAAAACTGAATTAGCATGGGCAAAATTCTTCAATGCGGTTTCAAAAACAATATTTGGGCAGACTTCTTTCATAGTCTGTTCTCTTCTAAGAGACTTCTGTCCTGGATTATCTTACAAGAATGTAAGGAGCTCCCTTATAACAATGGAGCTCATTGGTCCATCATGTACAGTATAGTGGTCTATTAACTGTCAACAGTTCCCCAAGGTTTAAGGGCAGGGTCTGTTACTTGACCTATCTGGAAATGCCAGGTGTTGAACCTAGGATCTTTCTGCATGCAAATAATAAGTCACTGTACCCTGTATGCTAAATCCCATCAACCCATAATAAACTTAGGACCTGGGACTATGAAGGCTGGCTATAGTTTCTTTTCTTTCTTTTCTTTCGCCCTACTCTGCCATGTTCCCAACTCTATTATATGTTTCTGGGTAGTTGGGATGTTACTTGGCTGTTTCTTTGTATCTGTATAATCTTTGATAGGAGCTGCTTCATGTTCTTGATCTATGTATTTCTATTACTCTAAGCGGAGAATCTGGTGCTGGTAAGACTGTAAACACCAAGCGAGTCATTCAATACTTTGCCATTGTCGCAGCCCTGGGTGACTCTCCGGGGAAGAAAGGAGTAAGGCCCTCATTTGAACTTTTTTATTTTTTTGGCTGTTTTCTTCTGTACATTTTTTTTTTGGTCTTGTTTTGGACTTCTTTTGTGTTTGGACATGGGCTTTTCTTTTACTTTGAAACAAGCAAGGCTTGAAAAAAATGCTTTTGGGGAAAGAGTTTCATAAAGTGGGTGCTGAAACCCAAGTGGTGGCTGCTTTAAAGATATAATTTTTTAAACAACATCAGCTTGTTTCCTTCACCTCCTTGACTTTTCTTTTCCAAAAAGGGGGGGGGAAGTTCCCCAAGGTAACCTTGCAACTCCTTCTTTTAAGCCTTGCTTTTTTGTGGTCTCCCCTTCCCCATTATCTTTATTGTTCCTTTTGACTCTTTTTCATCTTGTATGTTTTCTTACTCTCTTTCTTTTCCATCTTGCATTCCTTTTTTCCTTTTTCTTCCCTTTTCCTTTTTTGACATACCCTTGCAGTGGCTTATTTTCTTACTGGTAATTTTTGGACTTTGGTTACCAAAACAGAAATTTACTCAGCATTTGTTTTCCTTCCCTGGGTTTGGATTTTAACTCTCTTACTTCTTGATGCTGCTCATTTTCTTGATCTAATCTATTTAACCTATTTTTTTTGTTTGTATTTTTAAAAAAATTGTATTCTTTTTTTAAAAATTGAAACTGTTGATCATTTTTAATATTCTTATGGACACAATTGGAATGTCCTCAACTTGGCACTTTCTTTGACTCTGAATTTATATTTCTGGAATTGTAAATCTGTTTTCTTACCCCTTTCTAGCAAGCTCCTGCCACTAAAACTGGGGTAAGTATTTAAAAGGAAGAGCCGATTTCAAGTCTAAAGATATAGTTGTTAGTGCGAAGAAGATTTTGCCAAAAGAGCAAGTAATATGATTGTTAGCTACTCAAGGTGTATGTCAGCATCCTGACTGTGGTCAGCCGGCCACATATTTCAACTACTGTTAATGAGATCCAGCTTTTTGCAGGCTGATACAGACCTACATTCTGGGCCACTGAGCAGCATACAAAAAGTTTAGTCTTATGTATGACAGTGGATCACTACATATAACCAGTTGGCAATAGGTGGAGAGCCGGTACACACAAGAATTTCAGCCAGCTGACACAAGCAAAATGGTTGGATGTGCCAGCCCTTATGATTTCATTCAGGTGTCCAGAAATATAAATGTATATATTAATTAATATATAATGTAAAATGTCCATATATAGGAAAATTGTAGAATGTTAACAAAAATCTGCTAAAAATGAACTTCTCAACATGCAGATTTTTGTTTCCTCTTAATTTGTTAAATATTAAAGGTGTATATACTTTAGAGCTTGGACATAACAAGTTACAAGTAACATACGTTTCCTGTAACAAGTTACCTGCTTTAGGTAACAAAAGTGTAATGAAGTTACATTTCAAAAGTAATGCAATGAATGGGAACAAAGTTAATTTTTTGTTGTTGTAATGAGCAACATTTTCTAGGTAACTATAAATGCTATTGCTGATGGTATTTCAAAGTTACTTACCATCTTTAGAGGCATTTTTGACAAGAATTTTCAAAGTTTTATGTCATTTTCACGTCAGTCCTAAGGGTCTTTTCACCCCCTGAAAATGGTAATAAAAAAGTAACAAGCAAAACAATTTTATTTTCTACCCATTACAATGATCAGTGGTAATAAATTACCTTTCACCCTCTACAACAAGTATGAGGAATGCATTGCTTTTGAAAAGTAACTTTCCAAGCTCTAGTAAATTTAATTTGATGTTTAGATATTTACATGGTTTTTAGTTGTGCTCTTAGACTTCTTTTAATGCTTTTAAAATTCCCCCCATTTTTTAATTTTAAAAGTATGAAAAAGAAGTGATGTTATTTCTTTCTGTGTGGTGGAGTGAAGCTGCGGCCTTCCAGATGTTGTTGGGCATCTGCTCCCATCATCCCCAGTCACCATGGCTAATGGTCAAGACTACGGGATTCATAGTTCGACAGCATATGAGCAGGAGAGTGATTTCTCAACCCTGCCTTATGGAAATACAAAATATAGACCTCAAAAGATTTCTTCTCATGCGCAAATGAAGCTAAAACCATGATACAGGAAAGAGAATTAGGAAACATACAAATGTTCTGTTGCTGTTATTGTGTTAATGATATGAATTGACAACTCCAAACTGAATTCATATCCAATGTTTCTTGTTTTATGCCTGTTCTGACATTCTGTCACCTGCCACATAGCTTGAGGCTCTTTCAGCATGCCTTCTCTCCTTTCTTCAGCCAGAAACAACATCCACCTAGTTGTTTTTTGTGGTCTCTGAGAAAAAGTCAGATGGAACTTCATGCTGCAACAAAGCTCCCAGATCTTAATTCTACTTGGCTCAAATTGTAACTGAATTATATGGGTACTTTTTGTGACCCCAGAGCATAAGTCAGATGGAGCCTCATGCTGCAACAGGACTCCCAGATCCCAATTCTACCTGAACTATATGGTAGACTTGGGCAAGTCTATCAATTACCCTAGAGACCTCAAGTGATAAATATGGGTTCTACATATATTGCAAACATAAAGCATGCCAGGGTGATGCTTATGGAAATTGATTGGGATTGTGATAGGGGGGAAAGGGTTAAGAGACATACATGCCACATGCCACAATCCCAACCTGAGTTCAAAAAATTACTGCAAATTCAAGCTACACAACAACTCTCATGTTTACTTTGCCCTTCAGTTGCTTTGTTCTGCCTGCACTTATCTCTATGTCTAGATTAGACATTACTTCTATCACTTGGCTATGTAAGTTGCAATTAGTTGAAGCAGCTCAGATTAAACTGCAAAAGTATACCCAGCTACAGTGTCCATTGTGACATCCAAAGCTCTCTCTTCCCCCCTTTTAAATTAAGAATTTGATGCCTAGATAGAATGAAAACACTCTCTTATGGGCCATTCTGTAGCCTGGGGGTGGGTGACACTGGTCCTTCAGTTCCTGAAGGGCCACATATTATTCCCCACCCCTTTCATAGGGAAATTCTTTTACTACATACTTAGTAGAAATATTAAGGAACTGAGATGGCAACATTGATACTGAACTATTGCATATTGATAAATGTTCATAGGTAGAAAGATCTCTCTTCATATAGCAAACTAACATCAACAATTGAATGAAGCAGTTCTATCTGAGATGCTACTTTACTATGTGAGTGGATTTTTAGATATAGAAAGCCATTTAAAATTATTTGCCTCCCTTCCCTACAATCTGAAATAATGTAGTCAAGCATTCTCTGCATTTCAACCAGTCTCCTTATTTGCACAGAGTGGCTCTAATCTGTTTGGACACAGAACTTGGAAATATTATTTTTTTGGCCTATATATCCCAGAACACCCCATCCAGTATGACCAAGTAATACTTCCAAGTTCTATACTGAACTCTTTAGGAAGTGGGATTTCTATGATGTTTTGACAATAGCTGGTATTGATCACCAGGGATGGGGAGGGATATGCTGATATAGGGTTCCTTGCTCTATGTTCCTCTTCTTGATGCAGTAGTCTTCAGAGTAAATCTGTGTTGTTACAAGACAGGGATCTGAACAATATTATGGTTGCATGTCTTAGGGTACCCTTGAAGATCAAGTCATCGAGGCTAACCCAGCTATGGAATCTTTTGGGAATGCCAAAACTCTGAGAAATGACAACTCCTCACGATTTGTAAGTATATTTTAAATTAGCATGCTGTTGCATAGAATTTATGCAAACAGTACACATGCACATTTGTTGGTAAGCTTATAAAAGTGTTCATGATTAAACTGATTTATGTATGCAGGAACTGTTTCCATATCTACTCAGTCAAGTAGTGTAAGAGCCCATGTAGTGGAGTGAGTTGAGTATTAGCCAAGACTCCAGGAGACCACAGTTCAAATTCCCACTCCACCACAGAAACCACTGAGTGACTTTTGGCTAGTCACATTCTCTCAGGCAATGGCAAACCTCCTCTGAAAAAATTTTGCCTATAAAATAGGCTTGCCATAAGTCAGAGTTGACTTGAGGGCACATAATAACAAGAAACTGATTGTAATGGTATTATGGTCTTTGGAACAGAGAATAGCTTTCACATTTAAGGCTAAACTAGACATATTAATTACATAAGTGGGATTAATATGTATTTCGTGTTATTTAAAAAGTAGCTATTGGAAAGTCTAATGAATCATGGGAATGTGGGGATAGAGAGGAGAAGTTTAATGTTTTCTCTCCTTCCCATGGTCTGGACAAAAATGGTCTTTCTGAAGCAATTGTTTGCAGTTCAGGAGAAGCCTCCACTGGTTCCAATGGGAATTTCCCTTGAATTACAAGAGCTTCAGAAAGATAATTCTGAGATTCTGGTAAAAAGGGAGAGGGAGAGAGAGTGTTTAACATTCACTGCTCAGGTTTCCAATGAGACTGTTGGTTAGCATGAGTATTTGGGCTGGAGGCGGATTACACCATCAGTCGGTAGTCTTTGGACTATTATACTGTGCACCATCCAGGTTCCAATTATTGTAATTTATTAATGGTTGAAAATGGTACCACCTTATTGGAGGTAGGGAACGAATTGGGAGCGGCCATCGGAGTTGTGTTGGGGAAAGGGAGGTATGGCTGGAACAGAGGGAACCAATGTTACAAAAGAAGACGGTATCGCAGCCTGAAAGCTATCCCGTCTTCAATTCCCTCTGTTGCTCTGAATGGCTTG
>CM034706.1:232957283-232972388 GCA_020142125.1 Phrynosoma platyrhinos
TGGGGAAGAAAAAATGCGTCTTATATGCCGAAAAATACGGTACTCATAAATTGTAATTCCCATATACCACTGAACATAATACTAATAGTTGTGACATAAGCAACTAGCAAAATTTAAATTTAAATTACAATATCATATGCACAACCTAAGTGTATTTACATATACATAGTGAAGATTTGGTTAAAATGTGATGTTTTTTAAAGAAAAAAAATTAAAAGATTTTTTTCCCAAAATTTTAAAGTTTGAAATTTGAAATTTTAATCTTAAAAAGATTCTGGGGCCTCCCCTTTCTCTTCCCACTGAGCTTCACCACACTACCACCATCTCTAAAGGATTTTACAGGGAAGCAGGTGAATGCCACAACCTGTTTCTGCCAAAAGATAGGTGTCTAGGGAGCAGTGGTGTCACACACACACCTTGGGTGTCACCTGGTGCAGTCTGAACCCCCTGCACCCCCCTAGTGATGCCACTGGTCTATGATAATAAAAAAAAAATCTAGAATATTGATATTTAATTTCAACTTTGTATTATCTTCTTCTTCTTTTTAAAATTCACTTTTGACACAATCTGAATGCTAAGATTGTATACACTAGAGAAGCATCCATTCAAGATCCTATTGCATAGGAGAATGGATACCCAGTAACAATTTCTTTTAAAATGCTCTGTCCTCCTACATGCTCACAGGTGCTAGAGAAAATAATTCTGGTGCACATTTGCACCCGATAGCAGATGTCATTTATCTTATGCCCCAGGACCTCTTTGAAAGAGGAAGGCTAACTTCTCTATGAATGGTTCCACCCATCCATGCTATGCTCTGCCCTCAAGGCATATTTGTTGCATGGAACCACATGCTATGCAACAGGAAGCATACTAGGGAAGCAAACAATTTTCCAACCAGAGAGAGATCTTTAGCATAGTGTCCTGTGGCTGGAAAGGATCTTGGCTACTGCCTGATGCTCCTGCTTTACTGCATGACAATGCCATATTAGGCAGGTCTGGAGAGCTTTGCAAAGAGGATAGTAATCTTATCTGGTGGTCACAAGGCCAAGGCTGACCACTTCTAAATCAGTCAGCAGCCCTAGGGTGTTCCTAAGATAGCTAACAGGAGATGAAACTATAATAAAGTATAATGCACATGCCTTTCTAATAGCCACATAATCAAGACTCTGCAGCCTTCTGGGCTCTAGCCTCTAAGCTATAATCCTGCTTTCAAGGGAACAGTAGGGAATCTTTCTAGGAGGTGTACTTAGGCCTGTTTCTGTCTAGTTTCCTGCCAGAAATCTGCCAGAAAGAAAAATACTTTTAATTTACTACATTGTTTTCTTGCATTTCATAAGTCAGCAGGTGACTTGAAGGCACATACACACACTAACTAAAGCTTCTTGTTGAGTAGCAATGTTGCTGTCAACTGCTGTCAAGTCAACTTTGACTAAAGGCAACCTTATTAATGAGAGATCTCCAAATCACCCTATCATCACCAGCCCTGATGGGTCTTACAGACTCAGGGCCATAGCTTGATTGAGTCTATCCATCTGCAATGCAGTCTTCCTCCTTGCCAAGCCTTCAACCTTGCTAAGTACTATTGTCTTTTTTAGTGAGTAATATCTTCTTATGATATGTCCAAAGTATAACAGTCTTAATTTAGTAATCTTGGCTTCTAGGGAGAATTCAGGCTTGGTTTGCTCTAGGAGCCATTTATTTGTCTTTTTAGCAGTCCACAGTATCTGTAGAATTCTTCCTCAATGCCACATTTCAAATGAGTTTTCTTCATATCATCTTTCTTTGCTGTCCAGCTTTCCCAACCAAACATAAAGAGTGAAAATACTCCTAACTATGGGCCTTTGCAGACTGCCAGAAATAGTGCACTTTAAATTGAGGCACTGCCCTGGCTCAGTGCTAGGGAATCATGGGAACTGTATTTTATTGTGGCACCAGAGTTCTCTAACAGAGAAGGCTCCATGTCTCAGAAAAAAATGCAATTCCCACGATTCCCTAGCACTGAGCCAGGGCAGTGCCTCAATTTAAAGTGCACTATTTCTGGCAGTCTGAAAGGCTCTATGTGGCAATTTCAGTTAGGGTATGAGAAAGAAAATAGCATATATTCCAACATTTCACAGATGAAACATGGGACACATGTGTCCAAGCAACATCACAGAAGGGTCAAGTTGGTGTAAGTTATTAATGAGGAAGAACAAACAAGCTAGGAGGTGCTGTAGCAGTTTGCTTTTGCCCGAGTTTATTGGGAAGCACAAGATCCTGTCTCTACTCTCTTCTCCCTTCTGCTGAATTAATTTGTTTTCCTCAGTTTGCAGTAACTGAAGAAAGCCAAGGGCATAGGGAGAAAGTAGGAGGAGGAGAAAGAAAAAGAAACCCCAAAAATAGTTTGGCAGAAACTAATTGGGACACAAAGGTATTATTAAACATTTCAAGAGTTCTGTTTACAAAGCAAACCAAAGCAGGGACATGTGAGAACTAGAGACTATTTGTATAACTATACTTTGTGCTCAAAAACCAATGTATGGCATAGCAACAAAATAACTTAATAATGTATAAATTGTGCTCATGAGTTTGTATGTCAGAATTTGTTAGGAAAATACATATCTCTTCTAAGTAGGGACTCAGTCTATTCCTAGTTGTGGTTTCCCTATATTTTGCAGGTCACATTGTAAACTAAGGTATGCTCACGAAAGGTGTGATGGATATTGATGTCTTTTGTTCTTTGAGTTGGCAGCTCTGCCAGAGGAAAACAAATTCCTACCATCTCTCAATTTCCTTAATTTTGTATATGAACATGTAAAATTTTACATTTTAATAATTTGATTTAAAAATTGTGTTCTTAAAGTTTTATCATATTAACAGATTCCATAACGTAGCTAGAATAACCAAATTGTCTTGTGACATCTTAATGACAAATTTATTACCTTTTGTGGACTACATCAGCTTCATTGGATGTTGGCTTTGAAATAAGTAGATTTTACTTTTATGGAAAGGATAAATTATATAATTAATCATTGCTCTCTTCTCCTTTTCCTTCACTCTCTTACTTCAAATTGGATTTATGACTTCAATATGCCAAAAGACATAATAGAGAGAAGTGTAACATTGTACTGGGACTTTGGAGATCCAGTTTCTAGTCCACAATGAGTCATGAAACCTTGCACACATCACTAGTTCTCAGCCTGACCTACACTACAATATTGTGAGAATAAAGTAGGGAACAAAGAAACCATGCGTTTTGTCTTGAGTTCATTGGAAAGGCAGGATACATGTAACTAATAAATACACAAGACTTCAGTTCTAATCTTTTCTTTTCAGATATGCTTCTACTGTCTTCCAATCCATATGACTATCACTTCTGCTCACAAGGGGTAACAACTGTGGACAACTTGGATGACGGGGAAGAACTCTTGGCTACAGATGTACGTAGTTATCCACTCTAAAAAACCGCAAGAGTGGGAAGGCATGGCCTAGCTATATAAATATTTATAACCCCCATTAATTTCAATAGGAAAATAGTTTGTGCTTTCCCACTGAAATTAATAAAAATACTCAAATTTGGCTGGACTTTGTTTTTTCCCCATACTAATAGCCAACATGATAGAAAGCCAAGGGAACAAATGAAAGGATAAAGAGTGGTGTGTTATATATCTGTCTCAAAGCTTGAAGAAATTACTTGTTTGGATTACAGCTCCCAGAATCTTCCAGCCAACAGGGCTTACATTGAAAACATTAAAATATTCTTTCAGTAGCACAGTTGTAATTGAGCATAGGTTTAGTGAATCTGATGTAAATGTAACATTGCATTAACACCTGATTACTAGTTTGATTAGTATGATTGAACATTTTTGGCTATCTTTCCCTCCTACAATGCTCCACAATATTCAAAATGTTTGGTGCATTTCCCTGCCCTGTGAAGAAGGTTTTGGGGCTGCAATGGGGATGGATGTTGTACCTCTCCTCAATAGTTCCACTGATGGAAACAGTTGGGTTGGGATAACTGCATTAGCGAATACCACTCTATAGTTTTTTGTGGGTTTTTTGGGCTGTGTGGCCATGTTCTAGAAGGCCAGCCACAGATGCTGGCGAAATGTCAGAAAGAAACTCTTCTAGAACATGGTCACACAGCCCGAAAAACCAACAAAAAACTATGGATGCCAACCATGAAAGCCTACAACTTCACATTGAATACCACTCTGTTAACAGAAGGCTGGAAACAACAGTTTCCACTGGAAAATGTGCATTCCTACATGCCACAGTTGTTTTTCATTCATTTGTGATGTAGCAAGACATCTCATATTTCCCTCATTTTGAGATGCATCTTGCTTGTTGATTACTGAGTTTAAGGGTGTCCCAGCTCCCCTTATTGGGCTGAAAATGTAACTTGCTAAGAGCTTATGGGCTAGTGATTCCCCAAATGTGGTCTTCCAAGTGCTGTGGACTGCATCTCCCAGAAGCCCCAGACAGCTTGGTCAACAGTCAAAAATTCTGGGAGCTGAAGTCCAAAACATCTGGAGGACAAAGGTTTGGGAACCAGTGAACTATTGGATTTGTCTTTTTGGGAGGGATATTATCTGCAGGCTATAAAGAAACTTTTAATGGGGGATTAAGGGTATACTATGATCACCATGATGAGTAAAGGCAAAATATATTGGTAAAAAATGGTAAGTTTAATGTATTTTAAATCAATTTAAAAATTGGTAAGTTTTAAATCAATAGTATTAGTCTGACATTTATCATTGTGTATTTGTTATCAAGATGGTGCAACATTCCTTCTGGATCTAGACTAGCATATGCTGGGTTCTTCCTTTCATTTTTGCTTGTGAAGTGATGTCATTGTTGTGTCATATGACATAAGTTCTGTTTGATTTCTTCTATAGCATGCAATGGACATCCTGGGCTTCAGCCCTGAGGAGAAATATGGCTGCTATAAAATAGTAGGTGCCATCATGCACTTTGGCAACATGAAGTTCAAGCAGAAACAGCGTGAGGAACAGGCAGAAGCTGAAGGCACTGAAAGTAAGGGGATTGTCTGCTGTGGTGCCTAATAGAAATAGATATAAATGAGGCACCTATATTAGTTTGCAAAAAAGAACACAGTGCTTTGTGGCATAGTGCAGCCACCAGACATCCTTGGGCACCTTCAGGGCCCACTACAAATGTCTGCTTCTCTCCCTTCACCCATTTTAAAATGCTCTTACCAGCTCCCCAGCTTTTCAACAATGCTTCAGAATTGAGCTAATCTTCTGAGATATTTGAAATGAGGAAAGCCCCCCAAAAAACCCTCCCTTTGATGGTGGGAATGGTTGGTTGCAGTATTTTTGGTGGTGGCAGAGCCAATCTCCCCAATGCTTACAACAGGGGTAGGCTAAATGTGGCCCATGGGCTCCATGAACCCCCCCCCCGACATTTCTGTGCTATTATGGAAAAAATTAGCCTCACTAGAAAAAACATGGCAGCCACTATGAAACAGGCCATTCCACAATATCTCCCCACAATTTCCCAAAGGTCAATTCAAATTCTAAGCTGGGGTGGGCAACTGTGGAAGGCTACAGGACCACATTAGCACCCCAGGAGAACTTGGAGGGCTGCACCTCCCCACTTGTCAATCACCCAAAGACTTTGGCCAACTAGCCCATTGTGCAATTTTTAACACATATTCTTGAGATTATTTTAAAAATGTTTTCAATAGTCTAAATTCCATTTTAATGATCATGAAAATTATGTCAATCTTTTGTATGTTTTTAATCCATATTGCATTTGATTTAATTGTAAGCTGCCTTGAATTCCAGTTATGGGGGGCGGGGGAGAGATTAAATATAAATAAAGCGAACTATCAGTACATAATTTTAATTAATAAATGCATCAGGAAATGCTTCCAATTGATTATTGATAATTATACTGCAGGTGCTGATAAAGCCTCTTACCTCATGGGGATCAGCTCAGGTGATCTGATCAAGGGGCTGCTCCATCCTAGGGTGAAAGTTGGAAATGAATATGTGACCAAAGGTCAGACTGTTGATCAGGTAAGCATTGGACACTCTCTGGCTTGGTCATGCTCCTCTGGTAGTTCCACAGTAGGGATATAAATGGTAGATTTTCCATTCCTGAGAGATGTCAGGAGAAAGCAATCAATTTTTCTTCTTGTACAGTTGAGATATTTGGGACACCCCCCACCCCCCCACCCCCCACCCCGCAATGATGGGAAACTGCATAACTTTCTGATGACAGCTATGGAGCTTTCCCCAAAGTAACATAGTTTTCTGGAAAACTGTGCAGCTTTCCCATGAAAGCTCCAGAAGTTTCCAAAAAGATGGTGGTGGGGAACACAAAATGGAATTGCAAAACTTGAATTGTTGCACAACAATGTTGCAAAGCTTTAAAAGTTTTTCTCTCTCTGAAAAATAGAGAAAAAAGCATAAAGGAATTATGTGCAGCTTTAAATGTTGCACAGTTTTAAAAGTAACTTGACCTGGAAAAGGGAAAAGCATAAAACAGAATTATGCACAGCTTCAAAAGCTATGGAGCTTTCCAAAAAGAGGGAGAACCCCCCATTCAATATTGCATAGTTTTAAATAAAGTTGTACTATTTTAAATGTTGCACAGCTTTAAAATTGGGAACAGGAACTACAGCCCAAAGGTACAAGAAACAGTACATTGTCCACAGAACAAACAGACAACACAGACAAATACAGACAACACTTTTATATGTATTTCTATGTTTATGTAGTTTCCACAAGTGCACATATACCCTAAGACTATCACTGAAATTGAGACTCTTAAACTCATATTAATCCAATGTTAAAAATAACTGTCCAGCTTCCCATCTAATCTAATAAGCAAGTAATAAACATTTATTCTGACAAATTGTTCATTTATTGCCATTTGCAGGTGGTTTATGCAGTGGGAGCTCTAGCCAAAGCCACCTATGACCGCATGTTCAAGTGGTTAGTATTTCGTATCAACAAAACCCTGGATACTAGACTAGCCAGGCAGTTCTTCATTGGAGTTCTGGATATTGCTGGCTTTGAGATCTTTGAGGTGAGTTTCCAGCCAGGTCCACAGGAACATCTTGGTATGAAACCTTGTTGCTCTATGTGATGAAAGAAAGAAGCATATTTTTCAACCACTGTCCAAATATTTGAATATTATTTCTATGCCTACACACAAGGGATGACATCAGTGAGATGGCTCAATACTTTTCCAAGATGTACTTATTTAGAGTTAAATAGTAAGCCTTTTTTTTTAAAAAAAAAGTGTATCTAGCATTAAAGTGTGAATAAACACTTAAGCCTTCATTTTATTTTCTATCTCCAGTATAACAGCTTTGAACAATTATGCATCAACTTCACAAATGAAAAGCTGCAACAGTTTTTCAACCATCATATGTTTGTCCTGGAACAAGAAGAATATAAGAAAGAAGGAATTGAATGGGTCTTCATTGACTTTGGGCTAGATCTGCAAGCTTGTATTGATCTGATTGAAAAGGTAAAGTGTGAGGGATATGATGGAACAATAAATACAGCTTTGTGTATAGCAGAAGTGGGGAACTCTCAAGGTTTAGGGGCTGCATTGGCCCTTTAGGGATTCTTGGAGAGCTGTACCCCTTGAAAAATATTTTTGATTTTCTTCAGTCCCTAGATGTTGCTGGGGAGAGGGGACATTTCCCCCCACATTTCTGGCCCTCTCTTAGCCATTTTAGTCCAGCAGAGGCCATTCTCCAACAACAGGGCACTTCCTGTTGGGGAACAAAGCCTCTCCTGGACCTAAAGCTGTCCACAGGGAGCAGAAACATGGAAAAATTGTTCTCTCCACCTCCTATGGGACATTTGGAGGATTTGTGATCAATTTATTTCATTTTTTTAAAATGGGATACCTTAGGGGTCCACATGTGGCCCATGGGCTGCACCTACCCTATCACTAGTGTATGGGTTTGACCATGAAATGAATAGATGATGGGTATGTGATTACCTGTATGTCTGGTGTCCTTTTGATTACACAACCATTCTATCAGATGAATCATATAGAGCCTGGATAACCTTTTCCCTGCCCCCATAATAGTAAAATTAATTCCTTTCCTCTATAACCAGACATATTAGTTTTTAATATTTCGGATTAGACAATTGGCTCCTTTCATTTTGGCCATCTGTTCCTGTTTGATAAAAAGTTTCACTGCAAGGGACACATAACTTGGAACACATTAATACAGATGATAATGTCTTGTATTAATTAAAATAGAACACCTTTGGAAAGATTAACAGGGGCATAAACAAAATAGAAAAAAAGATTTAGAGGTGAAAAGAACAGTAATCATAATATCAATTATCAACTGAATATGTAATAATAATAATAATAATAATAATAATAATAATAATAATAATAAGTTTTATTTATAGCCCGCCTCTCTGCATGGCAATCGAGGCGGGTTACAGCATTTAAAACATGACAAGTTAAAACATTCCCTCCTCCCATAATCTGCCCTCCCACCCCTTAAAACAAGATTAAATCAGAAAAGAGTTAAAAAACAATACATTAAAACAATATAATAAAACAAAGGATCAGCTGTGCCAGCTGGAGAAATTAAAGCTCATCTCCTTACAGCAAGTGTTATTCTGGGAAGGCCTGTCGGAAGAGACAGGCCTGTACATGATAAAGTGGTCCTGTGAAAGTAATTTTGTTTTATTAAAACTGCTCAAAACTAGTAGGACAAAAGTGTTGTTTTTTTTCTTCAAAAAAATGATACAGTATTTGTTGAGATCTTGGTAGATCACCTGCTTTTATTTTGATATGATCTCCAGCCCTGGCCCAAAGTATTGTTCTGCCTGAGACAAGATGGTGCTCATATAGAGAAACCAAAAGGTGCTACTGTTACTTGAACACTGCCAATGAGATAGCATCCTCTACCACACTCAGGGGTAGAAGATAATGGGGGCCAGTGTAGGACAGGCTATACTCTAGGAGAGGAGAATGGCCAAGGGGGGGGGGTTAAAAGAAACAGCCTGGGGGCTGCTTCTACTGCCTGATCTTGGCTGCCTCACATTGTTTAATGGTAGGACTAGCCCCTACCTGATTGTGAGAGATAATGTTCTTTTTCAAAGTAACTTTTCCATCTTACAAAATAACTTTTCCATCTGATTGATCCCAAATCAGTGCATATCCTGAAATATCAGAGCCCCAACAATAAAACCTAATTGCGTGTTCACAGCAGCTAGTGCAGAATAGAATTCAAAGATATAGCTGTCTGTGGAATCAGTTTGTAGAGAGATCTTGTAGCACCTTTGAGACTAAGGAGTTTATCTCACTCACTTTTGGTAACAATCCAGGCACTCCCTGGGGACACACGTGAATGAAGAAAAACAGATTTTATTGCACTCAAAACAGTTGGCAAGCCATCCCTATGCCACTGCTCAACCACAACCCATTCCTGAGCCGTGCTGAGCTGGTCGATTTTGCAAGAACAGAAGCTTTCCAGCTGAGCAAAATCGGCTGGCTCAGTGTGGCTCAGAGCGGTTTGGGAATGGGTTGTGGTTGAGTGCTGGCATGGGAATGGCTTGCCAATTGTTTTGAGTGTGATAAAATCCATTTCCCCTCAGTCACGTGTGTTCATGCGCATCCCCAGCCAGTGCCCGGATCATTAAGAAAACTGAGTGTGATAAACTCCTGACTAAAATAAAGAAGACAGTATGAGCTTTCGTAGACTGAGGTATACAAAAGCTCATAATGTCAACTTCTTTATTTCAGTTAGTGTCAATGGTGCTACCAGATCTGTCTACATAGTGCTGAATAGATTGTTTTACTAATGATAAAATGCAGGTTATTCATACTTTGTAAATGAACTTCATATATGGATGAAGTAGTTAAAGACTGGTAACCATTTGTCTCAAATGAAAGTGGTGACTATTTCAGGGTTGACAAACTGGTACCTTCTGCCTGTTTGGACTCCCAGAAAGCTTGACTTTTGGCCGTGTTGGCTTGACCTAATAAGAAATGCTGTCCAAAAGAGCTCAATGATATTAGGTTATTTAACCCTGGTTACATAAGACAAAATTAACACCAAGATTGATTACAGTCTCTTGATCAGTATCCTTTCTTTACAGCCATTAGGAATCCTCTCAATTTTGGAGGAAGAGTGTATGTTTCCCAAAGCCTCTGATATGTCGTTCAAGGCCAAACTATATGACAACCACATTGGGAAATCACCCAACTTCCAAAAGCCCCGACCAGATAAGAAGCGCAAATATGAGGCCCACTTTGAGTTGGTCCATTATGCAGGAGTGGTATGTCTTGGTTTCCCAGTTTTCAGATTCTTTTTGAGTATCATTTTTTCTATGTTGTGCCATTGTTGCCTGTTCTTTTTGTTCTTTGACAGGTGCCATATAACATCATTGGCTGGCTAGATAAGAATAAAGATCCCTTGAATGAGACAGTGGTAACCATTTTCCAAAAATCACAAAACAAGCTACTGGCTAGCTTATATGAAAACTATGTGAGCTCTTCAGGTGAGGAACATTCTCAGCTGTATACATTCCACATGTTGCTGAATACAGTGTGCAGAACTATGATTCCCATTATCCCGATACAAGCTGGGTAGCTCTAGTTCAACACACCAGGGTGGCACTAGGTGTTCCATCTGAACATAAGAACAGATGTGCTGCATTAGGCCAAGGGTGCAGTTTCCCTCTTGTTTCTAATGGTGACTGGTTAGATACTTCCAGGAAAGAGTATCTTTCACCCACAATTCTTTGCTATTATTCAGTGATATAAAAGCTTTGTATGCTAGTATATAACATCATTTCCAGCATATTGCAAACACTTCAGATCTTGAGTAGATGGCTATCCCTAGATAGCAAGTGTGATGAACCAGATAGTAACATAACTGTGCTGTGGAACTTTGGTGACTGAAGTCATTAAGAAGACTTAGGGTGCATCTATACTGTAAAAATAATGCACCACTTTAACTGTCATCCTACAAAATCCAGTCTACAAAATCCTGAGATTTGTAATTTTGTAAGGTACCAGCAAAGACCTTGCAAAACTATAAATCCCAGGATGGAGCTACAGCATTTCTACAGTGATGCACCCTAAATGTATACACCTGACTAGTGGGTAAGTAGAAAGATTAAAAGACAGGAATTATCATGATCAGGATCAGAAATAAGACAGTACAGCACTGATTTGAACACTGGAGAAAGAATCAACCAACATTTAAAATAATAGCAACAAAGATGGAGATAGGTCTACAGATCAAATTCTATAAGAAAAGGCTGAAGGAGTTGTTTATGTTTAATGTGGACAAGAAATTATTAAGAAGTGATAAGATTACTGTCTTCAGACATCTGAAGGACTGTCACATAGAAGACAGAGCAAATTTCTACCACTCTAGTGGGAAAGTTTAGAATCAATGGCTCCAAATTATAAGAAAGATTTCTACTAAATATTAAGAACTTCCCGATGATATAAGCTGTTAGGGTTAGGCTGTAGAACAAATTGCTTTAGGAGGTAATGGATTCTCCTTTAGGGCCAAAGCAGACTGGCGGCCGTGGGCCGCCCTGGGAAGGTGCGCTGCGGGACCGAGGCATCCCCATGCCTCGATCCAGCGGCACACCGTTGGCGCCCCTGGAAAGGAGCGTTAAAATAGCGCTCCTTTCATATGTTGCCGAAAGTGTGCTTCAAAACATTGCAGTGCACTTTCGGCGACCCTTCCGCTGCAGCGTGTCCGGACGCTGCGGCGGGAGGTTATCCTCGGAGCCCCAGCCGTGCGGAGGGCCGGCGGCTCCGAGGATGACCTCGGGAGAGGGATGGGGCGCCGAGCGTGAGGCTGCCCCTCCCCTTCCTTGTGCTGAGGACAGCTTTTTAAGCCGTCTGCCGAGGCCGTAAGCAGATTTCATCTTAGGGATGCTGTAGCTGAGGAATTTTTTCCCATCACTGTCTGGATAAGATAACTGTTGAATCCCTTCCAGTTTTAAGATTCTATTAATTTTCGTATCAGTGAAGATGCTATATATAAAGAAAGAACAGCAGATTCTTTTCTTAGACTATAGTGATGACCATTTTTTAAAAACAAAAATTGAAATATTTTGGCATGATATTGGCTTGCCAGGTAAACTAAGGGAAGGGGCCCTGGTTGTGTAGAAGAGGAAATTCCAGCTGGTGTAGTTTGTCATGAAAGAAACACCTGCTGAAATTCTGGCCTCTACACAACCATTAAAGGAACAGGAGTCCTGTCCACTATTTGACCTGGCAGCTCTTGCAAGATTGTACAATTGCAAACAGATGGAGATATAAGTAAGGACAAGGAGATAACAATTGGATATTAGGGGCTACTGAGTGTAAAAGATAAATATGCAAGGTGCAAATGGTTACACTTTGGTCAATGGAAGCCCTGTTGAGACCCCTTGTGGTATTGTGCAACAAAGTGCTTCTGTGGATCACCAGTTTTTCTTGCAGTCACCAGGGCTTTTGTTTATTTAGTTTAAAATGCTCACAGTCATGCCCCCAGCCAGAGTTCAAAAATGCAGGTAGTTGTGTTGATCCATATCTTTGTATCTTTATATATGCATGCATACCAAAGAACAGCAGTTCATGGCATAATACACTATGTATTTAGGGACAGTTGACAGTAAAAGAATTGGCAAGGGGAGGGCAGTGAGTAACATGTTGGATTTGGTTGGAAAGTCCTCAGATTGCATGAGAATAGGAAAGAGGTACCCACAACATACTTACAAACAGCATAAAGCACTACATTTTCCAGAAGTTTCTTTTGCCAACAGCAGTTATTTCCAAATCAACAAATCAGTTCTAACATATTTCATCTCCATCTCCTATGCATTGTTTGTAAAGCTAATGGATCTTTATAGGCTATTGAAGATCAAGCCACTCTGAAATACAACAGAGGTAGCTCACAGCCATTTATTATTGCTGGGAAATTTTCTTCCCCCAAGCTGTCAAGAATATAGCTAATCTCAGAGGGAAATAGTGAGGTTTGTGGGGATGGCAGATCATCTTAAGTGGCCTATATTCCCTGTTTTTGGTTTAAGGTAGAGGTTTAAAGAGTAGTTTAAGACTGTTTTTAGAGGTACTTGAAGATTTGTGGATAGAAAATAAAGTTATGTCTCCATTCTTGTTTGTACAAGCAGCAGAGTTGGTCTCCTAGTTCCTGGAAATGAATCCTTGAAATAAATGGATAGCATCAAGGTAATAAATTGTCATTTTATTTGGCAGATGATGGAATAAAGACAGGTGGGAAAGAGAAACGTAAGAAGGCAGCTTCATTTCAAACAGTGTCCCAGCTACATAAGGTGAGTTTCTCTTCCCCTCTAAGAGAATCATGTGCTCAATCCTACAGAATTCCACTTAGGTTTTTGTTTGTATATATAGACATGACAACTCTTTTAAGCAATATTCTAAACTTGTCTCAACTATAAAGTCTTGAATGTAGATAGAAATTAAGGGCTTGGGTTTCCTTCTCATTTGATCCAGCGTGTTCTCCTTTCTTAAGAATGGGATTCAGGAATTCACATCTGTAGTTACCCCTTTGGTAGATGGATGAGAATTTAATTTCAGTTTATTTTAGTCAGAATTTACCAATTTCTGAAACAATCAAAATAAGAGAGAAAGTAAACCTGACAGATTTGTTCATCCTCTAAATATGGGTGAATGTTTTGTTTCTTTTTGACCAGAATTTACCAAACACTGCAAAATTTACAAAAAGGAAAATCTGAAATGGGGAGGTTTGCCCTACTTTGTCATCTCCTGGAGATCTTCATTGTATAATGCTCAGGAACTGGATGAGAAAGGAAAGTGGCTTGGGGAAGAATCTGGTTCTCTCTGTGTTAGGAAAATGCTTATTTCATGTATGGTAATGATGTTGCTATGTGGTTCCTGCTGCTTCTCTGTTACTGAGGGAGAGGCAGTTAAGACTTGCAGTGATGTTTAGAGAATTTATTACATGAACATCACTTTAAGTCTGTGCTACTTCTTTCTTCATCATGACTGCGGGAAGGACAATCTTTGGCAAGAAGAAAATGAATGTGGATTTCACATGGCTGACAGCAAACGGTCCCCTGCCTTTCAGTTCTTAGGAGATAATTAGCTGGATGTAACATGTCTCACATTGGACCACTTAGAAACACCCATCACTTTCTTGTGTTTCTTGGATGGACAACCAAACTTTCACAATTCAGAAAAGAATGACCAGCAGATCATAACATTTCAACCTCCCGTCCCCCGCTGCCACCCCACATTTTGTTTCAAAAAGACAAATACATTTGGGATAGTCCTATAAAGGGGACATGCAGAAAGTAAAAAGGTCATTATCTAAAACCACTGAAGGGGAAGTAGAAATTTGTAGATTGACATACAGGCAGACAGTGATATGTTAGCTTAAAGTATTTCTGCCCCAATTACTTCTCTCTCTCTCTCTCTCTCTCTCCCCCTCTTGGATGGGAAGATCCAGATTTTGGAGCAAAAGGAACCTTGCACATGAGGGGGGATGATCTGTCCTTATATCTATCAATTCCTTGTCTATGGGGAGGTTCCTTTGCTCCAAGTTGGGGCACAAACTTTTCATCTAGAAGATTCCAGATTCAGCATCCATTATCTGTTGGTGGAGGTAGCTCACTAGTGAGCTGGATCAGTATATGGGAGCTTCAGATATCCTTGTGCTTTCTTTCCTTAGTCCAAGGTGGGGGTTTGAAGGTGTGAGCATGTGTGCACATGAACGTGCACACACGCACACATAGATCCTCCAGCTAACAAGTGAAATCTCCACTCCTAGGAGCCTCCAATAGTAGCAATTTTGCATTATAATAACTACAGCACCCCCATGTTGTTTTGCCTGAATAAGAAAAGCAATCCAACCCAATCCAACCCAACCTAGAAGGCGATGTGGTTATTATTTTTTTTTGAAAGGTTGGCATTTTCTGCAGCTAGAAGAGCCACTATTGAGTCCTGGTGGCCAAAAAAATGGCCCCTGGAGCACCTGCATTTGCTTGATTCTATTTTAGCCCATTTCTTCCCAAGCATTTTTCATCCAGCTGGCCTAATGGTATTAAAATGTGACTGAAAAGAAAGCACCCAGGGGAAGAGACTGTGGGGAGGTGGAGATGG
>CM034706.1:232972488-232987028 GCA_020142125.1 Phrynosoma platyrhinos
TCCATCTAGTGCCTAAAGGCCATTAAATGTGGCACTGTGTGGGATGAGAATTCTGTAAGGAGTGGGGGCACCATAGTTCAAAAAGCCTTTCCCTCAGTCTAACCTGATTTCTGACTGCAGTGATATCCAAAGGAGGACCATGGATGAAGATTGTAATAAAGAGGCAAGTTTGTAATAAGCAGGTTGCCCAGACACTCATCTTATATAGAAGTTGAAGGGTTAAAATCAGGATTGGAAGTGACTTCAGAAATGGACTTATAACCAGGAAAAGCTATTCAACCTTTGATGTCTACCTTACAGGAAAACCTGAACAAACTGATGACCAATTTGCGTGCCACCCAGCCCCATTTTGTCCGCTGCATCATCCCAAATGAAACAAAGACCCCAGGTACACACTTACAAAGAATATGAAAGCTAGTTTGGCCAGGAAACAAGATGCTGTTCATTCGTTATCTCTTAGCAGTTTTTTTGTTGTGAGCAACATGTGAAGTGGCTTATAATTACTGAGGCTGGACTAGGCTTGTCAGATTGTATCCAAGATGGGGCTCTTATAACTTTAATCCTTAAAAGATCTTAGAGTAGGACGAGATCCTATAAAGCTCCATCAAGCAGGATGAAGGTCTGTGTCCTCACGCACCTTTCAGCTGTAGCCATCTCCTCCCACAATGGATATTGCCATGCTGGAGGAACCTTTGGTGACAAGAGCAGAACCGAGTGTTCCTCTATATCCCTCCTCCTGCTTCTACCAGTGAGGCTACAGCTGTTTAGAGGGATGAATGTGGCTAAAAGTTGGGATTTGAAAGTGATAGACAAACAACCTCCATTCTACTTGATGGCCTTTTACCATATCTCATCCTGAAACTGAATCTTGTTGGTAGAGTAGACCCATTGAATCTGCTCACAATCAACAATTGATATGAGGGTCTATTCTATTTGGGAATACCAACAGAATTCGGACCTAAATAAAAATGTGTTTAGAGGCAGGCTTGCTTGTCATATTTTCCTCCTATTTTACATTCCATCAATGCAATTAATACACTTTATTCTGTATACGTGTATTATTTTTTCATTTCTTTAGATGTAAATAGGTACAAACACTTCAAAAATGCTTCTGAAATTGTTGTTGATATTATTTTCAAAGTAAACTGGAAGTTGGTGAGAAGTGTCAGGATGTGTCCTTTCTTTCTATCCTGTGCAGGTGCCATGGACCCCTTCTTAGTCCTGCATCAGCTACGATGTAATGGTGTGTTAGAAGGTATCCGTATCTGTAGGAAAGGGTATCCAAACAGGATCCTCTATGCTGACTTCAAGCAGCGGTAAGTCACTTTTCCTCTCACTTGTGTTGGGCATTGGTAATTGTCCTTAGCAAGAGAAGCAGGGTTTCTGTGTGCATGTCTGCAGGCCTGGTGTACTGTTGTGGAACTTGATTTCTGCCACAGAATATAACCCACTGAGGTGGATCTGCACTATAAATGTATGTCATTTCATTTCAGTTTAACTGCTCTAGTTCTTCAGAAGGGATTATAGGAACTGTAGAGAGGAGTACCAAGAATTCTGTTACAGGTCTGAGTTTTCAAGTTACCCTGGTAACACAAAATTACAGTTTCTTGGGTTCTGTGAGAAAACAGAATGACTATTTCATAATTTAAAGCTTGTTTTTATTTTACAGAAAGTTTCTACCCTTCATGGTTTGGGGGAAGAAAACCTGGAGATCTGGGGAGGGGGAGGAAGCTGTATCTGTCCTGGCATGCTACCTTTTTCCTGGGATAAGGAGACAAAGACATTTCTGGGATAATACTTTGAATAACCTGTTAAGTAAAAAGATTAGATATGTAGGAATAGACTCTAGAGTTGGAGAGGACCATGTAGACCACCTTGTACAATCTTCTTCCTCATGCAGGAAATCCAGAGCTAAAGCATCCTCTACAGATGGCTCTCCAGTGTTTAGATTCCTAAAACTCTCTGTTTCCCAATAGGTGAATTAGCAGGGAGAGCTTGAAGTGCCATTTAACAGGGCAAGCAAGGTCCTCCTTGGGGACATATCATAAATATGCATCCAAATGTATATGGAAGTATGGTTGTACAGTTTATTCTGTCTTCAGAAAGTGGATATTCACAATAGGTAATAAAATAACTATTGGATATTCACAATTGATAGTGGTAGACACAATAGGTAATAAAAGCCATGGGTTATAATTTATGCATTTCATTCTACTGCCATCTTTAGCTTCATTAAAATACCATTGCATGATATGTTTAAGGGAGACTCATCTCAGACCTCACTGGTAGTTTTCAGTTGAACAATGAAAGTTGGTTTGAGCCCCAAAATAATTTATTTGAAAGGATTTTTGGGGGGAATCTTGGGTAACCCAGCAGGGAGTATTATTGTTTTCATTAATGGCCTAAAACCGGTTACTAGTCCCTGCTAGAGCCAGATTGTATAAATTGCTGAATGTTAAGTCAACACTTACATAAATTACATTCATCCCTTGTGTCCACTCCAATAGAAACTAGCAATTGGATTTAGGTTAGAATTTCTAAAACTATCTCTGTTTTATTTTTCATTTTCAATAAGAATGGATGGCAATTTGATTTTGACTATTTTTTTTTTTAAAAAAAAAGATTTTCCCCAAATTTGTGACTTTCTTTTTATTCGGGATTGAAAGGAGTTGAATAAAAAACAAAACAAAACCCCAAACCAAACCAAACCAAATCTGAACTGAAGTTCACAAATCTGTCCAGTCAGACAAAGAATTCTGAGTATTTAGCTTAATAATCTGGGTTTCACATTTCTTTTCTAAATTATCTTGGTTTGGTACCATAGCCATATCAGTCACACAGGTAGGGCTAGCAAAGAAATTCTGTGATTGAGGCACAGCAGTGAATACCTGCCCTCAAGTCAAGATGTATAGTAGCCAAAGCCCACCTGAGGCACCTGAGGTAAAAGATATCACAAGCACCCTTTCCCCACCTTTCCCCTCATAGAATCATGAGAAATTAAATAGCAATTTCTTGCCCTTTCAAGACACTCTGATGCCTAAGATGTTTGCTTATCAGTGGGAAAATATTTTACTCCCAGACTAATATTTAGAGTAATTTTAAATCTATCAACCAATTTGCCTCACAGCATTTCTACCATTTCCACATCTGTTCCTTGGCAGGTCCTATAGGTTTAGGAAGCACAGAGATACCTGTGCTGAATCTACTCTCCCAAAATAGCAACAAAAATAGGTTTTAAAGAAGGAAAGACTTTTGATTCTCCACATTTCTTCCTGGGTGTATTAGTGTTCTGTATCTTTATAGCTACCGTATCTTGAACCCTGCTGCCATTCCTGATGACAAGTTTGTGGACAGCAGGAAGGCCACTGAGAAGCTGTTGACTTCCTTGGAGATTGACCCCTCTCAGTACAAATTTGGACACACTAAGGTATGTGGTGTGCAAATAGTATTTTGTGAGTTGACTGTCTTACTGTGACAGGAATTGAAAGCCACAAATGAAATAATATGTATGCATAAGCCTAAGTTTATAAATGCTTCCCTTTACAGCAGCTCTGCTTTAGAGCTTAATCTCTTGACAAAAGAAAGCTGAAAGGTTCCGAGAGAGAAGCAGCTTTCTTCTATCCTCTCCACATGCTATTGAAGCACTTCCATTCTCTTCCTGAGGGAAACAGTTATAAAGTGTGTCTTTTGTCATGTTGGAAAAGTCCATTCGGCAAAAGGCATGCTTTTACGACCATCTCCCTCTGGAAGGAGAATGGATGTATTTCCATGGTATGCAGAGATGCAAGGGGAAAGCCACTTCTCTCTCACTGCCTCTTGGCATTTTTTGTCATGTGATAAGTTTCCACTCTCCAGTGTTATCCTGTTTCACATGTATTGTTCAATATGTACAAGATAGTCATTTATGTACAATATGGTCATATTGTTGCAGCATGTTTTCCTCTTTGGTTTTTGTTTTCTTTCTGAATCCAACTAACTCTCCTTCCTTTTTATTCTAGAGCAGTTTCACAAAAGTCAATAATTGTTCTCCAAGGCAAATTTATTGTGATTTGGTTTGAGAATTTGAATGGCTTTGATCTTAGTTTGCTTTAATACAGCATAAGTTTGTATTGCATTATTCTGCCTATAGTTGCTATCTTAAACTTTCTTATTTTGACTCTGTAAACCAGTTTGAAGAATTTTGCTGAGAGTAGTACACAGACATGTACCTCTTTTTGGGTTCTATGGGGCCAGCTGTAATTGAATATTGCAAACAGAATTGCACTTTAAATCTCAGTATACATTTTTAACAACAATACAAATTATATATTGAAATTGACACATATGCACTGTCTCAAAAGTTCCATGCATCCAATTAGGTGCCAATGTAGGACTTGATTGCAGGAATCTTCTGCCTGTGCTGCTTAGTATTTCTGCAACATTTGGTGCAATCCTAATGCCCTATATACAAAATAGAATCAAATGCAATATAGAAATTATACAACTAAGATTTTACTTCTTCTACATAGAATCATAGAATTATAGAGTTGGAAGAGACCACAAGGGCCATCTAGTCCAACCCCCCTGCCATGCAGGAACTCCCAATTAAAGCATCCCCAACAGATGGCCATCCAGCCTCTGCTTAAAGACCTCCAAGGAAGGAGGTCGAAATTCACAACTGAAAATACCACTACCTTACTCAAACAGAACTGGAACTACTCTTTAGCCCTGGCAACTGTTAGTCCTCTCCAGTTCTTCTCCTCCTTTTGAATTCATCTAGCATCTACAGCCTTTTCCTTAGGTATAGTCACTCACTGGGCCAAATGCTGAATATCACACTACACTGTTATGATGCTATTATTAACTGCTATGGCTGCCTCCTGTAGAATTCTGGGATTTATAGTTTGGAGGGGGCATTTAGAATGCTCAGCAGTCAACTCTTAGGCCTTATTAAACTATAAGTCCCAGATTTCTACAGAAACCCCAGATTTCTAGCAGTTAAAGTGGAATAATAGTTTTATAACAGTGTTGTGTCATACACACATACACACACACACACACAGAGGGTGGGAGTGCAAGCACTTTTTAGATATCTTAACAAAATTATATTAGGAAGTAATTAATACTTGCTGGTAACTAACTATTTGCAATTCTATAATATATTTGCAATATAAGCCCTATTGAAAATAGTAAAATGTACTTCTGAGAAGAGATGTTTATGATTTCCCAATAAGGATAATATAGCTTTCTAGTGCTCTTTAATCTGGGAACATAGCCAGTCACAATATAGGCAAGAAATTGGGATCAGGAAAATATCATTCAGAATTTTTGAAACAGAAAATTTAACACTCAATACCATCTCTAGTCACTTTCACAAATTTTCCTTCTTTTTAGGTGTTTTTCAAAGCTGGCATGCTGGGTAATTTGGAGGAGATGAGAGATGAACGTCTGGCCAAGATTATCACCTTGCTGCAGGCTAGGATGCGTGGACGTCTGATGAGAATTGAGTATGGCTGGATTATTGGCAGAAGGTATGGCAATAGGCAAACCTTGCCACAGGCTCTCTCCATAAGTGACTGGTTTGCCACAGGTGTTGAGGGATGTCCTATGTGTGATCTTGGACATTAATTTACAACAGTGGTGCACAAGTTCAGTAGATCCAGAGGGGGCACAACTTTATTTTCATGGAATATGTTGAAGGTCACACCTCTCGCTGTTACACTGCCAAAATTGTTCCACCAGAAGTTTTTAAAGCCCTTACCAACAAGCACAACTTTTTACAGTTGGGCACCAAAATTTGACTGCAAACAGCAAAGGTCAAATTTTGGGGGACGGCTTGTTTGCTTTCAATATCTTTTCCAGTTTGCTACTAAATTTCAGAGGTACATTTTACCATTTCAGCAGCATTGTTTTCTGAGTGAGCTCATGTGCTACTAAGACAGTCTAGGGAGATCTGTAAGTGACCTGGGCAATTTGTTGCCCACACTGATTTGGGGAAAAATGTCTTGAATTCACTAGTTTTAAGTTTCAGGATGAAAAAAAATCTAGTACTAAGGATCTGTTTATCTGAAATAATATGTACAAAAGCTACAGCCTAATATACTGAGGTGGTCTGTCTATCTCTTCTGGTATCTCTAACTGGCCAGAGTTTCAGGTTGGAAAATGAATCTGTGTGGTTTGATATGGGTAGTGATGACAGTGGGATTGTCCACCAGACAGCAGAACATAGTTCCCAATGTGCTTTGCTCATTCTCTTAGGGATGCCCTCTATACCATCCAGTGGAATATCCGAGCTTTCAATGCTGTGAAGAACTGGTCCTGGATGAAACTTTTCTTCAAGATAAAGCCTCTCCTAAAGTCAGCTCAGACAGAGAAAGAAATGGCCACTCTCAAAGAGGAGTTCCAGAAGCTCAAGGAGGCTCTGGAGAAGTCGGAGGCTAAACGGAAAGAGCTGGAAGAGAAGCAAGTTAGCATTATCCAGGAGAAGAATGATCTGTCTCTGCAGCTTCAAGCAGTGAGTAATCTATACCATTAAGTCCTCCAAATGTGGTGTAGATACTGCTCCATGTGGAAATTGGAGATATATCAGCCTGGATGTTTTCCACTGAAATCCTTTAAATTGGGGATGGGAAACATTTGGTCCTCCATGTGTTGTTGGACAGCAATACCTGTCAGCCCTAGTTTGCATAGCTAGTGGTGAAGCATGGTAGGAGTTGTAGTCCAACAATATCTGGAGAGCCACATGATTCCTATCCTCACTTTAAACAGTAGGCATCACAAGATGAATAATAAAGACAGACTCACTAGATGATATAAGAGTCACTGAAGACTTGTTGGTTCAAACTTACATTACGATATCACACAGTAAAATCGAATGAGTAGCTTTTATGTTGTCTCAGAAAGTTTAACAATAAGCCACCATGAGTCCAAGGTTTTTGGGTTTTTTTTGGGGGGGGGAAGACAGGTTATAAATAAAGTGATGGATAGATGGATGGATTGTAATATATATCACAAACATGACTAATGTCCCAGTTTATCTTATGGACTCATGCTTGCAAATGGACAGGACAGAAAGCAATGCCATAGACATTGATTGACTTTGCCATTCAAATTACCTTTATACTTGCATGTCCTCACTATTGCTGGTCAAACTAATAAGGGGTGTTGGAATTGAAAGAGACAAGAAACCCTTGGATTTCAGAAATGTGTCTCAGAAGCCAGAATTCTCCTTCACAGCTTTTATCTTCTTCTTCTGTTCTCCATATGTTCTCCAGCTTTGGGATTAATAGTTTTTAAGAAGCAAATCTTCAGAAATATATACTTGTCATAGGACAGGATGGTTAAAGGAACAGGGATAGTATAGTACAGTAGAAATTAGTAATGATCAGACAGGAAATAGCTGTCAAGGGAAAGGGATGATTACTGATGCAAAGAACTACAATCTCATTCATTATGCCTTGGCATTATACCTTGGAGTCCCCTTACCTCAGTCTTCAAGTTTGGATGGGTTGTTATTTAAGGTGAAAGATGGAGAACAGGAAGTAGTCGAGTGCAGTGAGATTCAACTTTTAACTTCCGAAGGTATAGATAAGTGTCATCTTTACACCTTAACCACCACATATGTTTAGGAATGAGAAGAATATTCAAAAACATTGGGGAAATGGTTGAAAAATGGGTTTCTCTTGTGTCAGCAAACCCTCATAAAAAGAACACTAGACAAGTAAAAATTTTCACAATTCAATACTACGTGACAAATGCAAATTGAGAGTTTTGCTCAGAAATGGCATTTTCTGCACAGAAAATAACATTTTTAGGCAGAAAACAAGTTTCCTGTCCAGAAACAGTATTTTCTGTCCAGTAAATAACATTTCTATGAAGAAAATGTTTTATGTTTAAAAAAGCATATGCAGTTTTTGTACAGAGTGAGTCGCAAACTGTGACTAATCTTTAGAAACTGCACAGTTTTCAATGACTTTCTTGCAGTAAGGAGAAAGATGGTAAAAAATATTTAGTTTTGCCTGCAAGAACAAAATTTATGAAGGTTTACATCCCTAAATACATTTTATATATTCATCTCATGGGTGTAGCAGCTAATTGACTGTCATGGTAAAGTGTTGGTGCTGGCCATTCTTCACAGGAGCAAGACAACTTGGCTGATGCTGAAGAGCGCTGTGACCTCTTGATCAAGACCAAGATCCAGCTGGAAGCTAAGGTGAAGGAACTGATGGAGCGTCTTGAGGATGAGGAGGAGATGAATTCAGACCTGACCTCTAAGAAGCGAAAGCTGGAGGATGAGTGTGCTGAGCTAAAGAAAGACATTGATGACTTAGAGATCACGTTGGCCAAGGTGGAAAAAGAAAAGCATGCCACAGAAAACAAGGTAAAGCTACATTTGTAAGTAGACAAGCAGTTTTAGTGGGGTAATTCTGCAGACCAGATAAAGATAAATATATCTTTATCCCCCTGTGTATGTGCCATAGGAGTCTGTACCAGTTAAACCTGTTTGCCACATTTACTTATAAGAACTACAGATACAGGGGCTGAGCAGCAACTAGGGTAGTTTCCTAAGAAACACTGGCCACCTGTAGTTTTTAAAAAATAAACCAGAAGAATCAAACCCTATTAGAAAGAGAGAAATCATCACCTTCTTCAGTTCAGTTCAGCTCAGCTCAGTTTTTCAGTTCTGTAGAATATCTGGGAAATATGGGACAGCAAGGCAGCATTATTTCCTCCCCTTTCTATCTTATTTGGTGATTTTAAAAAAATAATTTTTCCATCTTTTGTGATTGATAGTATTATTGCTAAGATTTGCCAAAGGCCAGATGTTTACTGGTGTTCACTCTACCATATTATCCATATATCCATCTAAGCAAGTGTGTCACATCATCCTAGGTCAAAAACCTGATTGAAGAAATGGCTGCTTTGGATGAGGTCATTGCTAAGCTGACCAAGGAAAAGAAAGCACTGCAGGAGGCCCACCAGCAAGCTCTGGATGACCTTCAGGCTGAGGAGGACAAAGTCAATACTCTGACCAAGGCCAAAGTCAAACTGGAACAGCAAGTGGATGATGTGAGTTGATGAATGTAAAATTCTGTGATGTTAGTGCAGACTCCTATGCTGGCAAAAGAATATGCTGAATCCACATTATATCCGTATATTGGTATATAATTGGGTCGGACAAACTTATGTCCTAGACATTTTTTTTTTACTATACCTTCCATAGGCTGCAGCCAGAATGGGAAATGGTCTAGGATTATGGGGGCTTTAGTACAAAGTATCTGGAAAGAGGTCTACCCTTCATCTATATGAAAGAGATTGTGATAGAGCCTTGCTAGAGAGCAGATGAATGCAGGAGTTTAGTTAGCAATGCTGTGTTAGTAAAATCATCATCATCATGATCATCATGATGCTTAAACAATAGATGGTTGTTGAGTTCATTGTAATGTCTATTCTAGATTACATATGTTCCTCCCTTTAAACAACACGTTCAGGATGGGTGTTTTTGTAAACCAAGGATAGGAACAATGCAACTTGTAGATGTGGTTAAATTGCAGATTTCACTCAGCATAACCTATGGTGAAGAATGCTGGGAGCTGCCATCCAATAACATCTAGGGGGAGCCTCCCCCCACATAAACCTTTGAGTTGGATGCTGAGAAGGATGATTTTCCAAAAAGGAGCATCCTTATAAGAAGGTGTACCTTTGTAGTTGAATACAATGTGAATGGAAGGGAGAGACAAGTGACAAGTGAGAGTGAGGTGAGCAAAACCAATCATGTGGCTTTTTTATTCCACTCTCCATTACCTATCCTTTTTGCTCTGCAGCTTGAAAGTGCCTTAGAGCAAGAGAAGAAAATACGAATGGATCTAGAAAGAGCAAAGCGCAAGCTAGAAGGTGACTTGAAGTTGACTCAGGAATCTGTGATGGATCTGGAGAATGACAAGCAACAGCTAGAGGAGAAACTCAAAAAGTAAGTACTGCAGTTCATGAAAACTATTTCTTACAATAAAATCAAAGCAGGTTGAGCAGGCTGTGTCTCTGCTTGATAATCTCCAACTAGCCAAGATGACATGTAAGAGACACAATTGGATATTTTTTGGGGTGGGCAACTGTGGGGGGCCCAGTGGCCAATTTTGTACCTTTGGACTGCTAAAATGTCACCTTCCCCCCAAAAAAGACAAAAATGAATGGAAGTGATCAGCAGTTCACTTCTGTTTATGAAAACAAATATATATTTTTAAATTTTTAAACAATACTTGGGGTCCTTGCAATCTATTTAAAAGGGGGGGGGGGTAGTAGCTGTTCTTGGACCTTTTTCAGAAGGACAGGAAAATGACCTCTCAATTTTTGGGCCAGAAAAAGAGTAACTGAGGGGCGAAGTGGACTGCCCTGAAGGAGCAGTTTGCCGCCACCCCTTTGAACGCCGGATTAGGGCCATGGCAACCGCACACCATGCCCCCAATCCGGCTGTTTCCCAGATCAAAAAGAAGCAGCAGAAAGCTGTTCCTTTTTGAGCCTGGAAAAGGGCGTCTTTGCTGCAGTAGGGGCATTTTTTGGGAGCTCCAGTGGCATGTGGCGTGTAAATTCTGTGCCACCAAAGCACCACAACACTGCCTACTGTGTGATGCCAACTTGGGGGGGGCATCGGGCATGCTTTGTCCAAATGCCACAACCCCACGCTGCCCCTAAGCTGGCATATTGTGCCAGTCTGTTCAGCCCCTGAGGGAACCTGAACTGGATGAGAGTCACAAAAATGGCCATGGCATCCACATCTGGCCCGATGGCTATAGCAACACTTTGCTTGCCTTTAGTTTCCATCATGAAATTTATCAGCTATACTTGGAAAATGAAAAGGATGGTTTGGTGTTACTGTGGTTTCTAAAGACCAACTTGAGAAAAAGTCCCTGCCACATGAGGTACCATTTGTTGTTATTGGTGTGTGCCTTCAACATATGGTGATCCTACTACAGGGTTTTCTGAGGCTAAGAATATGTGACATGGCCAAGATCACCCAGTGGATTTCCATGGCCTAACAGGGATTTGAACCTTGGTCTCCAGAGTCATAGGCCAACACTCAAACCAGTACACCACTCTGGCTCCTGTACCATTCATATGCACACATTTAAAAAGAAAAGAGAAACCCAATGGATTCTACACTCTGTTGATCTTAGTGGGACTTAGGCATGTATGTTTAGGACAACCATTCCCAAACTGGGTTTCTTTAGCTGCTGTAGTTGTTATATTTATTCATATCCCACCTTTTTCCTATTCTAGGACTAAAGGCAGCTTAGAAAGGTTAAAACAGATAACACCTCTAAAATTCATGTCATACAATAGTTAGAAATATCAATAGAATTAAAACCTGTTAAAAGAATGACAACTAAAAAGACAACAAGAAATAAACAGTGGAGCACATTCTGAAAGACCCTTTCCCTCAAAGGCTTGCTGAAATTGAAAGGTCTTTACATGCCACCAAAAGGCCTTGAAGTTCTATTTTAGTCCACAATGTCCATCAGCCCTAGTCAATAGAACCAATGGTTGGGGATAATAGAAGCTGCATGCTTAAACTAAGTGGATTTATCTGGGTCAAGAATGGCTGACTTAGGATATGCCCCTCTTGCCTAGGATTTTCTGCAGTAGGAAGCTTCAATTACTGGGTCAAGTGAAAGAAAAAGAGTAAGACAAGAAGTTATTCGGGAAAGCCACCAGGGAGTTTAGTTCAGAACTTTATCATCTAGAAAAAGAAAACAGTATTAAGAGGTGAATCTGCTTTCTCCTGAGATCCTCCAACCAAGTGGTTACCATGTTGCTCAAATTACTAAGCAACAAGACTGTAGAATATGTTCAACAAGAAAGTAACCTGAACCAGGAAAAATCCCTTATTCCTTCCTCATTTTTCTCACATTGGAAAATACAGAGAATCCTGTGAATCCCAGCCTGAGTCATTCTAAGTACAGGTGGTTTGTATTTTCCTTCATAGGAAAGACTTCGAAATGAACCAGTTAAATTCAAGAATTGAAGATGAGCAAGTCCTTGCAACTCAGCTGCAGAAGAAAATTAAAGAACTGCAGGTAAATTTCTGAAAATTAGTTCAAGGCCACAGAAGAACTATTATCTGGAATTCTGGCTCAGAGTTGAATAACCCCAGTACAAGGGAATTGTCATAAGGAAGTACCATGTATAAGTCAACCTCATGTATAAGTCAAGGGCAAATTTGGGGACCAAAATTATGGATTTTGATATGACCCATGGATAAGTTAAGAGTAAAACTTAGGGGTTGCAACCAAGGCTGTAAAAGATGAAGCAAAGGAAAACAATGCCAAAGAATTTATAAAATTCCAGGCAGCATAACTGTTTGTGCTCACCCTGAAGGCTGGATGGGTGAGAAAATAGAGAGGGATCAGTGTTTCCAGGACATATTACATTCTTTCCTTTCCCCAGGGGATGGTTCCTTTTGTTTTAATAAGAGTTAAAGTACAGTACTCACATTGACCCAAGGATAAGTCGACTCAGGTTTTTGGGGTCAATTTTTTTACCTAAATTTCTATACTTATACATGAATATATACAGTACATTGCTGAAGTTTTCTTAGTATCCAACCAGGTGTTTCACTACAAGGGATTCAAATATGAATTCTGCACCTCTCAATGTTTTTTTTTCTGGACTTGCCTCAGAGAGAGATGATAAACTGAAGTCAATCATGGAAGCAGTCCAAGTAGGAAGCATTAGCCTCACTCCATCATCATAGTTTCACTCAATAATATCACAAATCTGACTGCTGTGGCATCATAACATTCACTAATCAATCTTAGAATGTATGGGAAAGACACACATTGGGAAGAGAGTGCTGGGAATAGACTGAACAGCAGCAGATTAGAAGAACAGATTCTAATAGTCACCAAAAACTATGATTATTCACAGCAAGGGTGAAGAAAATTTGGGGAGCCATCTAAGCACCCTTTTATACCTAAGAACAAAATGGTCAAAGGTTCAGGGCAACTCTTGAGAAATGTGCAGTGGTCTACCACAATGCAGATGTTCATGACCATGTCATATTAAGATAGTCCACTTAGTAGATGGAACCTCAGATAGAAGCAGTTATGAGTCACCCACTATGTTTAGCCTGAAGAAGAGAAAACTGAGAGGCATATTTAAATACCTGAAGAGATGGAGTGAGCTTGTTTTCTGCTGCTCCAGAGACTAGGATACAAACCAATAGGTTCACATTACAAGAAAAGAGATTTTGCCGAAACATTAGGAAGAACTTCTTGACTGAAAGAACTGCTTGACAGTGGAATAGATTGCTTCAGAGGGTGGTAGACACTCCTCCTTTGGAACTCTTTGAACATAGATTGGATGGTAATCTTTTGGGAGTGCTTTAGTTGTGTATTTCTGCATGGCGAGAAGTTGGATTAGATGGCCTTGTGATCACTTTCAACTTTATGATTCTATGATTCTGCCTCCAAATAGAATCAGTAGGTTGTCTTCTATTCAGGACAGAAGTAACTGGTAGTTCCTGCCATCCTTTACCTACTTGCAGGCCCGCATTGAAGAGCTAGAAGAAGAGCTTGAAGCAGAACGAGCTGCAAGAGCCAAGGTGGAGAAGCAGCGGGCAGAAGTGGCACATGAGCTAGAGGAACTGAGTGAACGGCTGGAAGAGGCAGGTGGTGCCACAGCTTGTCAGATAGAACTGAACAAGAAACGGGAAGCAGAGTTCTTGAAGCTGCGGCGGGATCTGGAAGAGGCCACGCTGCAGCATGAGTCAACTGCTGCAGCCCTGCGCAAGAAGCATGCAGACTCTGTGGCTGAATTGGGGGAACAGATTGATAACCTGCAGCGTGTCAAACAAAAGCTGGAGAAGGAGAAGAGTGAACTGAAGATGGAAGTGGACGACCTGTCCTCCAACATTGACTACCTCACCAAAAATAAGGTGAATGGTTCTGTTATGCAATATGTGCATTCCTCTTATGCACTGGTGTGTTGAGAGGAGAGCAAGATGCAGTGGTTGCTGGTCCCATGTCAGTGTGATGATGATTCTATTCCCAGTTTTGGATATCTTTTAAGGAGCTATCCAAGGTGTTGAACCTATTTGGATAACTCCTTTTAAACATGGACTGGATTCACCATCCCACTGATATGGGAACCACCAGCTGCTACTAGGAAGATGTAGGAGTATGTTTACACATGCAGGGTGGTATAGTTAATGAATGAAGGCATTTAGTTTTTCTTGGATCTAGTTTAAATGCTTTAAATAAATTAGAATTGGGGAGAAGAAGCACCTTGTGGATGTTACTAATGATGGAGTATTTTTGCACAACAGTTGCTGCTCCATTCAGTGCCATTTAGGTGGATCCAGCTAATTTTTTATTTGTTGCTTGAACTAGCATGAGGATTGTCAGTGTCAATTTGAGCCTCTCTTTGGAAATAACAGAATTTATCATAAGTGTGTCATTGGTCTCATCTACACTGGAGAAATAATGCAGTTTGATGATGATTTAATTGCTATGGGTCAGTGCTATGGAATCCTGGGATTTGTAGCTTGTTGTGGTACCAGAGCTCTC
>CM034706.1:232987128-233011062 GCA_020142125.1 Phrynosoma platyrhinos
AGTCCCTCAGCCCTTAAAGGGAAAAGGTTGCCTACCCCTGCTCTAGATGTTGACTAATGACCTGTTGGTTTACTCAAATGACAAGGACCATCACCACTGTGCATGTGTATAATCATGTGCCTCACTAGGTTGGTGAGGAGAGCAGTAGCTGCCTTTTGTGGTATTATTTAATATATTCCCAGTTGTGCACCACAGTCTGGATGTATTCCTTAGGTTTAAATATGAAGTAGCACATTAGGATGCTGGAACTCTTAACGGAGCCCTAGTCTTTGTTTGGAGTGGACTGTTGTATTGACAAGTGGACAGAGCTTTCATTGCTGTTGTAGGCAAATGCTGAAAAACTCTGCCGAACATATGAGGATCAGCTGGGCGAAGCCAAATCAAAGGTGGATGAGCTCCAACGTCAGCTGGCTGAAGTGAGCACTCAGCGTGGGAGACTGCAGACTGAAAGCGGTGCGTTGAACAAAACATTTTGCAAAAAGCTGCTCATAGAAGACTAATCTTTTAATCTATACAACTCTGTCCCTTGATTGATTGCACATTGAAACCCTACAAGAAAAGATTAATTCAGCAAAGCAGCCTTGAGGGCTAAAGATTATGCATTATTTGTCTTATGTCTGATAAAATGGAGTGTCCAGGCATACTGACACAGTTGTCTGTGAATAAGTAGTTCAACATTCTGTTCACATAGTGGCAAATCATTTGCCTGAGGCAAGCTTTCCTGAAGTATATCCGTAAAACGCCTGCAGAATACCCAGATAGAGTACCTAGGTGAAAGTAGAGATGTAAAAATCTCTACAAAGTTTAAAACCCATGGGGGAAAAGAATGTGGGTTTTTTTACTATTCCCCCCACAAACCGCTTTTAAAGGTACAATACTGGTTTTACCAGGGCAGCTAGGTACTGAGTTTGGAATTGGATTGCTATATTGCTTATTAGTAAATTTCTGTAATCTATGGTGTGTAGCTAATTTGTGTCTCATGAATAAGGAGAGGTGTTCTGTCCATTAAGGGGTTATTGGTCTGTGCTTTGACAGCTATTAAGTACAATGTGGTTGGTCAAAACTGCAAGTCATCTGAACTCTGGACGTTTCACCAGCAAGTGCCAGAATCTGCATTGTATCAGATTGATGGTGGCTTAAGATACATTCTGGGTTGAAATGCATTGTAGCTGTAGGATAATCAAGATCAGTCCTGAAAGCTGACATGGTTATTTGGATGGTAAAGTTATATAAAAACTTGAGTTCCCCAGTAAACAATTTCTGTGCAATATTTGGTTTTGTTTTTGTTTTTAAACAAAATTAGGAGAACTGAGTCGGCTGCTTGAAGAGAAGGAGTCTCTTATAAACCAGCTGAGCCGGGGCAAGACTTCCTTTACACAGACAATTGAAGAACTCAAGAGACAGCTTGAAGAAGAGACCAAGGTGAACATATATATGCCTGAATTACATTACAATAAAAAGATGCTATTAGAGGGAAATTGACTTAATTTCTTCAGAGGCTCAGTTAGGCTCAGCCTGATACCATTTGTCAGTATCCAGGTCAATTCTGGAATAGGTGCAACAATAGTAAAGAGAAATGTCCCAAGAATGTTCAGACTGCTTTCACCCCACCAGCGCAATTACCACAGTTTCTCCCTACACACCTTAGGATTTAGAAGCATGGTCTCCTGAGCAAATGGCATAGCATGCAGGAAGATTTGTCCTGTAGTTTATTAATAGGCTAAACTACTTGCTATATTAAACAATGGAAGCTGATATTTTCCATGTCGGTGGGGTGGTGAATCTACTCTAACCTTCAGAATGAAATCAGAATGACTGAGGAAAGTGCTGAACTTATTTTGTGGATAGAGTTCAGAACCTGGGATAGCTCCTTCAACATCCAGAGCAGACTCACCACTCTATTAATATGGAAGCCAAAAGCCAGCATTAATATGAAATGCAGAGGTACATTTACAGAACCCTGGCCAAGACCCTATCTCTGGATTGAGTAGAGTAAATCTCCCCATACAGAGGTATGCATTATTTATGCAATGCAATCCCTGTGTTAAATACTAATGTTGTACAACCAAATGTGCAGTCCAGTTTCTGTGACCTTAAACTGAATGTGACATTCTACCTTGGACAAAAATGTCCAGCTCCTGTCATTGAGGAACCTATGAAACTAATATAATTCCAGCCCTTCCCTTCCTCCCTCCCTCCCTCTTTTCTTTTCTTTCTTTCAATAGACATAGGCAATTACATTTGAGACCACTGTACATAAGTGGAAGGTGATTAAAACACAGCCAATTTTAACCTCCTCTGCTCCACACCTCCAGTGGAAGAGTGTTTCAGATAAAAAAAGTACAAATAGCAGCAATGCTATTTTAAAGATATCTCTAATGTGAAATATGTTCTTTTTGAAAAATGAGCTGACAATAACCCTGATTTTCCTCCAGACTCTGAAAGATCTGAATAATGAAAGCCATGGATTCCAGTTCATCTTTGAAGAAGGCCTGTACTAGTTATAGGACAGTTTAAACCAAAACAATGTATTTATTTTAAACTGAGTGATCCATATCTGGAATTAGGAGACCTTGGACAAGTTACTATTGTGGACTATCACTCCCATAATCCCCCACCCAGCATGGCAAGCTGGAGGTCTTTCATGATACTGCTGGCTGGGGGATCCTAGGAGTGGTAGTACAAAAAAGTAACTTGTTCAAGCTTTGAGAAATGAGTGTCATTCTTTCAGTAATTGACTAATCTGTTTTGAAGTCCCAGAGTGCTACTTGGACAGAAACTTCCTTTCCTCTTTCTTTCTTTCTTTCTTTCTTTCTTTCTTTCTTTCTTTCTTTCTTTTTCTTTCTTTAGCAGACCAGAGCTTCAACACCTTCCTTTTCTGGAACAGTTTCCTCAGTGAGCCTAGCCATTGGTCATTCTGGCTGGGGGATTCTGAGAACTGTAGTCCAAAAAAGTGATTCCCCCCCAGGCTCTGATCTGCAGCCTGTGCATATTCCTTATAAAGAAGGATAGACTTTTCACTGGTAGCAATAGCTGCCCCTGTTCCTGTAAAAGGATGAATTTGATGCCTACCTTTATTTGATACTGTGTGAAATCATATTCATTCCTGAAAACATGAACTCAAGCAAGTGATAGTTTTAATTGTAATCCATATGATTTCCAACCTTCTAGTCCAAAAATGCACTGGCTCATGCTTTGCAAGCTTCCCGTCATGACTGTGACCTTCTGCGGGAGCAGTATGAAGAGGAGGTAGAGGCTAAAGGGGAACTCCAGCGGTCCTTATCGAAGGCCAATGCTGAAGTGGCCCAGTGGAGGACCAAATATGAGACAGATGCCATCCAGAGGACGGAGGAGCTGGAGGAAGCCAAGTAAGTGGAAGCAATGGAAAGCCAGGTGAAATACTTTCTTTAGCACACATTACACTGGTATCTGAAGATATATTTGTAATGGAGTATAACAAAAAAAAAAAAAAAAGGAGAAGAAAAAAAGACAAGGAGATGCCATGTTAGGAATATGTTGCAAGAGAACATTATGGGGAAAGAGAGGGGGTATATAATACGTTCTGGTTGCTTCTGCTAGTTTCATTTTCAATTGGTCACTTCACTTTCTCTTTGAAGATTGCTTTTCCAATATAATAGTAAAAATTATTGAAGAGATGGGTGGCATTAGTTGAGATTCTGCAGCCTCTTGTTCTGTGTGTGCACTGCTAACTTTCCTAACTAACTCACACCATTTGTAGGAAGAAGCTGGCCATCCGTCTTCAGGAGGCAGAGGAGGCTGTGGAAGCTGCACATGCCAAGTGCTCCTCTCTGGAGAAGACCAAGCACCGTCTGCAAACAGAGATAGAGGACCTCTCAATTGACTTGGAGAGAGCCAATTCAGCAGCTGCTGCTTTGGATAAAAAGCAGCGCAATTTTGACAGGATCATTTCTGAATGGAAGCAGAAATATGAGGAGACACAGTCAGAGCTGGAGTCTTCTCAGAAAGAGTCACGTAGTTTAAGCACAGAGCTCTTCAAACTCAAGAATGCCTATGAGGAGTCGCTGGAGAATCTAGAGACTCTTAAACGGGAAAACAAGAACCTCCAAGGTATCATGATGAGGACTATTGGTAGAGGTTGGAAAATATTATTTTTTGAACTTCCAGAAGCCCCCAGCCAACATGATTCTGGGAGATGTATTATTTATGTATATATTTCATATGCTGCCTAAATTGGCTCCTAACTTACAAGAGGCACTTAAAAACAGAACAAATTTTAAAACAGACTTTCAAATATTACATTAATATAATAATTTAAAAATATAAAATCATAAAAATTAAGTTTTAAAAAATATTAAACCATTGTACATACAAAAGCAAACGTCCCCATAAGAAGCCTCCCTGGGTATACTAACATATCAAAAGCCTGCTATAAAGTTTTTGACTGCTGGTGAAAGGAGAGCAGGGAGGAGGCCAGCCTAGCCTCTCACAGGAGGGTGTTCCAGTGGGTTGGAGAAGCTCTCTCTTGTGTCCTCATCAAGTGAGCATGTGAAGGTAGCAGGACCAAGAGAAAGCCTTCCCCTGTAAATCTTAGCATTCTGGCAGGATCATATGTGAAGATAGTCTTTCAAATAGTCTGGACCTAAGTTGCATAGAGCTTTATAGGTCATAATCCCAATAGTACGTTTTCCAGGCTCTAGGCTCTGTGTGTTTTATGACTGCATCATATAATTGCAGGAGTTGGAGTACAGACCACAGATGTTCCTTCTCTTCCTCTTCCTCCTCCTCCTCCTCCTCCTCCTTTCTTTGTCCTTTCTTTCACTTTATTGAACAGCACCTTTCTAGACCTTAAGGCTGCAAGAGGTGCATAAAAACCTTGGAGCAATGTAAAGGTAGAATGTAGAGCAATGTAGACATTGACAAAAAGTCCAGTAGTCACGACTGAGAGGAGAGCTTTGGACTACACCTTTCACCCTCCACCCCACAAGATGAAGCAGAATCAGTTAAAAAAAGAACAAGCAAATGTGTATGCATGACTCCAAACAAGTTTATAATTCTACCTCTGTCTCTTCCTATCCAGAGGAGATTACTGACTTGACTGATCAGATTAGCATGAGTGGCAAAACCATTCATGAGCTGGAGAAGCTGAAGAAAAACCTGGAGAGTGAGAAGAATGACATCCAGGCTGCCCTAGAGGAGGCTGAGGTGAGGTCCTAGCATGTGAGGAGAGGAGGGAGAAATCCAAAGTGTAGCCAATGGGCAGAGCCCTGCTTCATTGGGAAGGGAATCCAAATTGCATCCTAACCAAAGCAGAGGTTGCAGAGAGTTGATAGGAGCAAGAATAATGGCATAATTTGAAGGACAAGACTGGTTTGAGACAGAGTGGAAAATTATCTGCTCCACTCACTCCTAACCAGGCAAGTTATCTTGACATATATGTCCCCATATTTGGGAGTTAAAAATGTGGTTAGAGCAAATTAATCCACTATTTGCCACCCCTTGCAAGATAACAAATAAAATAATATAAAATTAAATCTCTGGCCTGTGGCATCTCATGTTTGCTTAATGGTCAGGCCAGCCCTGTGGAGAGATTCAACTGGACATGTGCATGAATGAGAAAATATACAGTTGACCCTCCCTATCCACAGTTTTTTTAATCACTGGATTCAAGCATCCATGGTTTGAAAATATTTTAAAAATATATAAATACCAAAAATCAAACCTTGATTTTGCCATTTTATACAAGGGATACCATTTTATTACATTATTGTGTATACTTGGACTCGAGCATCCACAGATTTTGGTATCCACTGGGGAATACTGGAACCAAACCCTAGCAGATACCAAGGGCCCACTGACATGTTTGTGGAAGGTATTATGAAGACCAGTAGATGGTGGTGCTAAAGTGTTCAGCATCTTTGAAAACATGCAAATATTTAGCAATGCTTCTTTCATTTTCCCCTCCATCTTCCCCTGCCAAAATCCATCACTTGTTTCTGTTATTTCTTCTGGCTGTCGCCTAACAGGTGAAACAAGTAGAGTGAAAAGCAGGCGGCCATCCAACCAGGCCCTTGGTGACATCTAGTGGTTAGAAAAGTAGACTTCAGGCCTCTGCTTGAAGCACTTTTCCTAAGTAAAAGATATAATGAATTTTTGGCTACTCAGAAACCTTGAAGCCATTTCACAAAGAAACCCAATTGAGAGACATGAAACTTCTAGTGATGTCTGTCATTAAGATCTTATTTGACTTTCTGCCTTTAGGGAGCCCTGGAGCATGAAGAGAGCAAGACTCTGCGCATCCAGTTGGAACTGTCCCAGATCAAAGCAGATGTTGATAGGAAACTGGCAGAGAAGGATGAAGAGTTTGAAAACTTGAGGTAGGAATATTGGCAGGTTTTATAAAGCCAGTCTTATCAAATGTCTCTGGATTTGCTAGTAATGAGCATTACGGCTTTGGGTCTTCAGTGGCCTTCATAACATACGTAGCAAATCTTCCCCTTGGAGACACTGTTAAGGAAACAATACCAGGATGATTGCTCACCATTGCTGTATTTCTGAGTGAACTGCCTCTTTTGTGCTTACAGGCGTAACCACCAGAGAGCCATGGACTCCATGCAGGCCTCACTGGATGCAGAAGCCAAAGCAAGAAATGAGGCAGTCAGATTGCGAAAGAAGATGGAGGGAGACTTGAATGAGATGGAGATCCAGCTGAGCCATGCAAATCGCCAGGCTGCCGAATCTCAGAAACTGGTGCGGCAGCTCCAGGCCCAAATGAAGGTCAGTCTTGGCTTTTATTCAAAGCAAAGCAGCTTCATTTATATACTGCTTCATATCGTGCTATGGGATGTCTAAGCGGTTTACAACTGTAAGCTCATTCAGATGGACAAATGCTCTTGCTGAATCTGCTAGCTCTTTCCGACTTTCTCCATGGTTGCCACCTTCACTACTACACTATTATCTCTGTAAGAAAAGTTCACACTTAACCATCTGTGAAGGGTGTGAGATGCTTCCCTTGTTTGGACCTGTTGTCTGAGGATCCTTGAAGGTAGACCTTGAAAATGTTAATTTAGGAGATCACTATTAAATCTTGGTGGGGGATTCTGGGAATTGTTTTTCCAGAGAAGTAACTTTCTCAACCTCTCTTCTAAATTTATCTGCAGCATCTCATTCAGCAACAGGCATCTGGCTTGTTTGTCTCATGCTCTTCCTTTGTTGTGGCTGACAGGACTTGCAGATAGAGCTGGATGACACCTTGCGCTATAATGATGATCTGAAAGAACAGGCAGCTGCCCTGGAAAGGCGCAACAACTTATTGATGGCTGAGGTGGAGGAACTGCGTGCAGCCCTGGAACAGGCTGAGCGTGGAAGGAAGCTGGCTGAGCAGGAGCTCTTGGAGGCAACAGAAAGAGTCAATTTGTTGCACTCCCAGGTGAGACAGAAGGGTTGAATTCACAGGTGTATAAAGAAACTATTTTCTGGGATGTATGTGTATATGAGTTTGTGTGTATAAGCCAATCTCCCTTCCCTGCTATGATGATGATGATGATGATAAAGAAGAAGTATTTATACCCTGCTCTTCAGCCAAAGGCTATCAGAGTGGCTTACAAGTGGAATTTTAATTCATTCTTCATAAATAAAGCTTGGAAATGTTACTATTTGGGACTATAACTATGCTGGGTTGGGGATTCTGGGAACTGTAGTTCAAAAAAAAAAATAACATTTTTGAGCTCTTCTTATGAGTGACTTGTATGTTTATATACCATGTGTAGTTGTGTCTGCAAAACCTCAAAAAAAGGTTTTTTTTCCTGAATAGTTGAACTGGAATAAAAGCATGTGATTTTGATATGCTATCATTATCCATGTTATTTGATTTCTCCAAACCACAGTATAGTTTTTAAACCCATCCTGGATCATAATGAAGGAAAACCAGCAGAGCTAAATGGTAAATATCAGGCAACATGGAGTAGTCTTGGCTTGTTTTGTTGCACTGAAATTATGTCAACAACTGTGTGGATTGCACACCAGAGCACCCAGGAGTGGTTGGTGTGTGTACACCATATTTGCACCTGCTTTTCACTTTCTTTAGACACTTTTCACTTTCTCTAGTTATTGGAGCACCACACCCCCATGACCCTTCCCACCTCTGATATATTATTTTGGTAGGGTAATAGCTCAACAATAAAAAGACATAAAGAAATCTAGTAGCACCCCTGAGACTAAGGAGGAAGAAAAAAAATTCAAGCATGAGCTTTCATGGACACAGTCTTAGCATCTGAAGAAGTGGCAGTGTCCATAAAAGCTTATGCTAAAAATTTCTTCTTCCCACTTAGTCCCAAGGTCATACTGGATTCTTTTATGTCTTTTTATAAAACAGACTAACAGAGTTATCCCTTTGAATACTAGCTCAATAATAAGGCACCTCTTTGGATATAGAAGGTCTCAGGTTCAGCTCCTGACATCGTCATGTGAATAGAATGATACAAAACATCTTTCTCTGCCTGAGACTTCAGAAACTTCTTTTACCAGCCAAGATACTCAAAAAGTCTGATGTACAAAATACTTGGTTAGGTGTCTAAATTGGTTTCCTATGCCCTGGTGAGTTAAATTTTGATGGTTGCTTTCCTTTCCCAGAACACAGGCCTGATCAACCAGAAGAAGAAGATGGAGGCAGACATTTCCCAACTGAGCACGGAGGTAGAGGACGCGGTGCAGGAGTGTAGGAATGCAGAAGAAAAGGCCAAGAAAGCCATTACTGATGTAAGGGGCATGGAGAATATTTGCATGGAGTGCTTAGAAAGAGTATTTTCGGGGGGAAGGAGAAAGTCCTACAGCCAACATGACCACTGGTACTGGTAATGCTGGCTGGGGAATCCTGGGAGTTGTAGCTTGCCACTTCCTACGGTAACTTTTCAAAGCACAGACTCCCAGGTTGGCAGGCAGGGGTGTTCCTCTGTACTAAAAAGTTCCCCACTCCTATTATAAAGGATTGATTGCTGCATGGTTTAGAGAATTGCATATCTCACTTCCTGGGGCAACTGTGAACTGACTGACAATTTCTGACTTAAAACAGCATTTCATAGACTATACTAAGGAGAAAACATGCCCTAGAAAAAGGAGTTTAGGTTCCATTTCTGGTATCGACATCTGAATTGCTTAAGTTGACACCCTCCCCTCATAAAAAATTGTTTCAGCTCTTAGGATTAACTAGAGATTCTTGAAATATGTCAACTTTACCAGGAGAGAGCTTGAGTTTCACTGTAACATGTTCACTGGATTATACCCATTTCCATTTTTTGTAATGGCTGGATGGGGTTGGCACTGCCTTCTGTAACAATTGGTGGCTGCCAAGGCATCATCATAATTTGTTGCTGAAATGGATAGAACAGACTTCTAGCTTCAGTTTCATGCAAAGGTTTAGCAGTTATCAAAGGGATGTCATAAGGAGTTAAACAGGCACTAGTAAGCCAAGGTAGGAATTAGGTGGCCTTCCAGATATTGTTCAATATCAACTGCAAGCATTCTCCACCACTGGCTATGCAGGTGAGGGCTGCATAATCCCATTCTTGGCTTACTCAGACACCCACCCCTGAGGGAGAACAAGACAGGCAAGGAATTGAAAGTGATAGCACATAAAGGACTAATATCTATAGGAATAAGATGATGGCTAACATACTTGTACCATCTTGTGTGTGGAAACCTGATGAGACACTAAACCAAATAGAATGGGAAGTAGGGGTTCAATATAATGGTGGTGGTACCTAGTGAATTCCCCCCCCCCAATATATACTTATTAATTTTAAAATACAAATACAATACAATATATTGTATTTGTATTTTAAAATCAATAAACATATATTGGGGGAAATTATACCTAGTGAATAAAAATATCTAGATAAGGTGGATTGGTTGGATGAATAGTTGAATCTGAAGCACAGCTCTGCAGCAAGTCGAGTGGATTAATTTCTCTTGTGGCTAGGTAAATGCAAGTCGTACTGGCGCACAACTCTTTACAGGGCCTAAAGAACACTGCATAATTCATTTGACCTATGTTTCACCAGGCAGCCATGATGGCAGAGGAACTGAAGAAGGAGCAAGACACTAGTGCCCACCTGGAACGGATGAAAAAGAATATGGAACAAACCATCAAGGATCTACAGATGCGACTAGATGAGGCGGAACAGATTGCCCTCAAAGGAGGCAAGAAGCAGATCCAGAAACTGGAGGCCAGGGTAAGTATTATGTAAGGGCTAGGGTTAGGGTTAGGGGAATACACTATGTAAGCATAATCTTTCCTTGCAGCAGCCATCCTTCTTCAGTGTCTATCAAGCCTAGGCATTGGAGAGAACAATAGAAATTGGTGTAGGCGCCCATGTAGAAAATTTAATTCACTGAAATGTGCTTACCTTGCACAATTCATTCCACTTATAGAATTTGGGTTATCTTGATATCCAATATAATACAGTCCTCATCAGTAACCTTAAAAGAGAGCCTGGTTTTAGTCAGCAGGAGTTGACTGAAGATCAGTTTGGGTTATGGCATAAATAAGTCTGTTTCTGGAAAGTAAATGTGGAAGACACTACTCTGGGGGAAGGTGCAACTACTGTATCCAAGCTTCAGCATGCACAATATATCCACAGCAAGGCTCTAATGGGGGACTACAGAGTTTGTGATGTAGTGGGGTACATTAACATGCACAGTGATTCCCAGTGTCTTCCTCAATATAATCATTAAATAATTCTAGGGCTCTAAACCAAGCAGGCAGATGGGGAAAAACATTTACTGACAATTTATTCTTTCCAGGTGAGAGAACTTGAGGGTGAGTTGGATGTAGAACAGAAGAAGAATGCAGAGACTCAGAAGGGTATTCGGAAGTATGAGCGCAAGATCAAAGAACTGACTTACCAGGTAAAAAACTCAGCATCTTCACACCAATTATACAGACCCATAGCTATTAAAAGTCAGGCTTAACCAAAAATGTGTGCTGCAGGAGGACGATATGTCAAAACAGTATATTTTGATAGCAAATATTTGGTGAAAAATTAATAGTATCAGCATTTTGCAGCCTATGACAGTTATGTCTCTCCCACATCCGTGAGACTCGTAATCACAGTTTCACTTACCCAAGTCTGGGGGGAAAAAGGTCTCTCTAGGCATCTCAAGGTCCTCCAGCATGACTCCAGTGTCAATTTATGCCAAATGTATAGCGATTGCTGTTAACCATGGTAATCACTTATCCATGTTTACAATGGGAATGGATCCCTTGTGGATATGGGGATTGTACTATATCTGATAAATAGATATTACAGTATTACAGTATCGGAAAGCTGACATGTAAGAGGAAACAGGGCCAGTAAGTGGTTGAGCTTGGAGGGCAGGGCCCAACCCCTCATATCACTTGGTCCTGTGGGGTTACAACAGTATTTAATATCCTTGAAGTCTAACGTGCATATAGTAAAGTACCTTCTGCTATTTTGGCAAGAAAATGGGGCAAAAATATTTACCATTTAGACAGAGAAGAAAGTATTTGTGCTCACTCAGAATAGAGTTGGTAATATCAACACACACACACACAAATTTGACTGGCAACCTGGTGGCGTGGTGTCATCACACTGGCTATATGATCCCATGCTGGTTGCACCACATCATGCAAATGCTATCCTCATTTATAAAAGTATTGCACCAAAGTAACTGATAGAGCAGTAAATAGGAACAAAAGGATGCAAAAGGTTGGTGCTGCATGCATGCCTTTCAGAGAGCTCCCCTTTTCACACTGAAGATGACTGCACACAAAAATCAGCTCAGAGCTAATAAACAGTATGTCTGGAATGCTGATAGTAAATTATAATGGTGTAAGTCAGACATACACCATCACAACTCTCTTTTCTGGTTGCTACAAAGGTTCTCTACTGACTATGCAATAACCAAAATACCCTCCCAAGCCCACCTTTTAAGCAAAGGAGCTCCCATACCGCAGCCATTATCGTATCCTTGGAGAGTGAGATAATTAGAGGAGATGCATCCAAATATTTTCCTGTAGCTGGACGCATTACAACAGGCATTTGTCTTCTGGAGGTCCTTGCAGATGACATCCTTACAGCACATCCAGATACATGAAGAGAGCTGCATTTCTGCTGATCCCTCTGCTCTCCAACAACATGGAAATGGTTGTGTTGTGGTGGCTGCATCACTTAAAAGGCAGGTGCATGGGGCTGTACTGGGAGACATAGGTATGGAGGCATAGCTACTTGCCACATGCCCCAGTGGAGTATTATAACCTCTCTCTAAGGCAGTGATTCCCAAACTCTGGCCTTCCAAGTGTTTTGGACTTCAGCTCCCAGACCATTAGCTAAGATGGTTGAGGCACCTGGGAGCTGAAGTCCAAAACACCTGGAAGACCAGTTTGGGAATGATTAACTCAGACCACATTGAATAAGTGTCTACATAGACCAGGGAAAGAGAATCAAAAGGAAATAGAAACCTTGGGTTTAAAAGCCAGTAGAGATTTAGAGAGCTGCTGGAGACCAGCAATGAGCAAGTGTACACTACAGAAAGTGGAGGTGCTAGAAACAGGAAGACCCTAAACCAGCATGGGAGGCATACACTGGCAGAAGCTGAGCCAGCTCATGTCTGACCATTGCTTTCCAGACTGAAGAAGACAGGAAGAACCTGGCACGGATGCAGGAGCTGATTGACAAACTGCAGAGTAAAGTCAAGAGCTACAAGCGCCAGTTTGAAGAGGCTGTAAGTAAAGGCATCCCTGCAAAACCAGCAGAAACTAGGTCTTTATTCATTGCCCCATGTTTTTGGGAAACCATTAATATGTTTTACTACTCTGCCATCACAATAAATCCAACCAAGAACCATAATCCAAAAATTACTGTTTGGTAATCCAAACAGGCTAGCATGCTACTTCTAGAGTATTGAGGTAATTTGTTTTGAACAAGTCAACTTCCACAGCTGCTGCACAATCCATTCCCAGTCTGGGGCACCACAATTTTCACTACTTCCCAACAAAATTTTTTCACCGGCCTAACAAACCATGACTGGTTTCTCCAACTATGACAGCAAACAAGGAGTGCTATTAACTCTCCCTCTCACCTACATAAAATTTCATCTTCCCATGCTTAGGAGCAACAAGCCAACTCTAACCTGGTGAAATACCGTAAGGTACAGCATGAGCTGGATGATGCTGAAGAGCGGGCTGATATTGCAGAGACACAAGTCAACAAGCTGCGGGCTCGCACTAGAGAAGTTGTGACTCTGAAGGTAAGAACTGAAGATGCTTTAGGATAGGGGGGGCAACTCTCTCTGAGGGTTGTATTCCTCCAAGAGTAATTGTTGGGGGCTGCGTACTGATGGCAGTCCTACTCTGCTCCATCTGAGACAATACATTGTGGAAGGATTTTCACAGGGAAAATGGGATTTTAGGAAATGGGCTATATTTAGTAACCCACTTTGAATAAAAAAAATTTTCCCCATTTACAGCATGAAGAATAAGAAGCTACAGCTCAACCGCTCTACTACTGTCATGTTTGCCCTTGTATAGATCTAAATGGCTGCAACAGCCATTGCAGCTTTTGTAGCAAATAAAGCTTAGTGTTCATGACGGGAAGGCTCAGCTTCATTTTTAAGTGCTAGATAAAATTGAAATACCGTACTTATTTCATACTGAAATTTTTTTTTAAATGAATTTTTAATTTAAAGTTCTGTTTTTCTAGGACATAGGTATGTGCTCCCATCCACATGTACAAGGGTCACTTTCAGAGATAGGCACATGGTCTCAGCCTCAGGGGAAGGCAATGGCAAACTTCTGAACAAATCTTGCTAAGAAAACTCCGTGATATGTTCGTCTTAGGGTTGCCATAAGTCAGAAATGACTTGAAGGCACACAACAACAAATTTTCTCAAGTTAAGTGCAAACTGGTTCCAATTAAAATGGAAGCATAAGCAGTAACGGAGTATACATATGTAAAACTGCCAAGGAAAAGTAGAATTGATTGCCAAGACACTAAGGAGAAAGGAAACCATAAAAAGAGAAAGTATCATCCCCAACCAGGGTGAGCTTGCATGTCATGCTCTGCTCGAGAAAGTTTTGTTGTCAGGTTAATTCCCAGAATAGCTGCATTTTTGTTGCAGTGCAAAAACAGAGTTCTATGGCACTTTTGGCATAACCTTTAATGGATAACAATCCACTTTTTCATAAGCATCTGAAGTGGGATGCATTCCATAGCTAAGATCCAACTGGTAGAATCTCCACCAGTATAGCTGGATTTGTTCATCATACAAGAGTCCCTCTCCACCACCAGTTTCTTTTCCCCAAAGAGATTGTCTCACCAGTGCAGCTTTATCCTCCTGGCCAGTAACTGGTTGCAGGGGTATGTCCAAGCATGGTCCAGCTGCACTTTCACACCTGGTGAAAGAGCAGCCTCTGTATATGGATGCTGCTTATTCCCTGGGTGAATGTGCTAGGAGTACCTCCATTGCTGATCCAAGGCTGGGGTGGGTGAAGTTAAAGCTTCACTGAGGAATCCACCAGCTGCTACTGCAGATCTAGATGCCATTGTTGAAGAGGTTACCTGATACTTTGGGTTCTAAACCCAAAGTACCTATACCCATGTAACTAGAGGTTACATAAGTATGTATCAGCAAGGGGTCCTGACAAGTTCATCTGATTTTATAACACAACTCATTCTCCATATGAAGTACAAGAGTTCACCTGTCAGGAGTAAAGAAAACATGGTCCCAGGTATATTTTTTAAAATAAAATTCTTTTAATAGGTTCCATTTAATACATTTATGTGCTGTTAGTAAATCAGCATTAATCTGGGCAGCATGAACATTAATTCATCTGAGATACTTAAAAATTCCAAGAACATTTGCTGGACTGGTGGGCTCCACCATTTTTGTCACACATCAGTTCCATTGCTTTAGTGATTACAAATCCAAGCTAACTCCAACACACAGCCACTAGTGACCACTTCATCTTTTTAAGCTACAGGCAAGTATAAATCATTGGGTACAAACCCTCAACCAATAAGTGTTTTGTCCAAGCCTCTCATTGCATTCTCTAAACATCTGCAGAGAAGGTTCCATAGAAGCTGTAGCAGGAAATCTCAGGTGCACAGGTTCCCTCATAAGAACCAGAAGGCAAAGAATGCACATGGAGTCAAAAATTCAACCCAACCCCTTGGAATTGCCTGCACTAGTAATTTGGAAACAAAGAGCACGATGGCTGAAATCCCAAGATGTCCCAGAAGCAACTGAAGAATTTTTCACTACTGAGATCATTCTCACTCAAGCCAGATTTATAAAGGAAAAAAGCAGCCTGACCAGTCAATGGCAAAGAAAGATATATTGATGAAAATGAGGCTTTAGACTGCAAATCTGTGGCAGTGCTGTTTAGCTGTAATAATTGCTATCAATGTCCAGATTAATTCCTTTTTTAATGCACAACATTATTTTGAAGTGCATGGGTATTGCTGTTACAGAATCAGCACAAGAGGGAGACACACATATTCAAAGATGTTCCAACGTTTTGACTCTTGAGTAACATCTACAAGAGCATGTGGGTGTGAAAAGGCAGTATAGTAAAAACAAAACGCCTTTGAAGAAGAAAACAATGTATCATTGAGATTTTTTTCAAGCATGCAGCTGTCTGCTACTATACAGCAGATACATGATTTGCTCCCAGGATTCCACTTTAATTTTCAAAAAGCAAAAAAATGATAAGACATGGATTTAGTCTTAATAAAGTGCAGTCTTGTTCTACTAATAAATGCACAACCAGTTGGACTCTTTAAGCCAAAGAGCAACTAGGCCTGTGTCACAGAGAATAATACTATATAATTTATATTGGAAGTGAGAGCCTTTATTTCCCCCCCCCCACCCTAGTAAATACTTCAGTAATGAAAACAGTATTAGTGGATCAGTGGCTGAACAACCAATGTTCCCCCCAATAGTACCCTAAATAAGATGTTGGAAAGAATGCAAGACAACAGATGAGGCAAAATAGCAAGTAATCTTCAGTCCAGGCCATTGCTAGTTTCATGTAGATGCCTAGAAATTGCTGATGTAACTAGAAGTGGTTCTGCCACTTAATTGTAATTTAGAGGAAAAGCTTTGTGTCAGAATAAAAATACAAGGACTTACCATTCTAACACAAGGCTTTTACAGGGATGTATTCTGCAGTATATAATATGTTCCAGAATGTACACATTAAGGGACAATCAGAATAATTCAATACAGGGGAAGACAGAATTGATAATGCTTCATAAACCCTATAAAGTGTTTTAGCACAGTACTGCAATGAAATGTTCATTTCAGAAAGTTTCTGACTTCAAAAATCAGCTATATTCCAAGTGACTTGATTAAATGCTGGCAGCTACAACAGCAAGCTCAAGTTTTGCTGAGTATCTCATCTCATATAAAATACAACATGCAGCATCTAATACAGGTATCAATAGGAAAAGAATGGAAACTTCCAGTAACTATGATGCTTCAGGAACATAAAATACATTCATCAGAATAAAGGTGTAGGCTGTGTCACTAGGTTCCCAGACTGAAGATTAGCATGACTCTGTTCAAGAGTAGATTTAATGTTCCATTAAAGCAGGATTTTGGAAGAAGTGTTTAAATTTCTATTGATTTGTTATTGACAAAATGGTCAGGTTGCAGCATTTTAAAAAAAGTTAAGTTTTAATTTGTTAGTACCTAGTCAAAGCTAGGCTCTCAGATTAAATCTATCACCACAATGTATGCCTGCTTTAGACAACACTGTAAAGTCAAGTGGAAACAAAAAATTTCCATTGGAGAGAAGCACAGTAAAAGAGGCTGTTTGGGCACAGTTTTGTAGGAAAGAAATAAACAATTCCCAAGTAATAAACTCAGACAGTCACTTCCATTGTGAATTTTAAAACAAAACCCATAAATAAGCAGCTCAAAATCCCAATGTAAAGGGAAAAGCATGGAAAAAAAACTTTCAAGATGGCTTAGATGCGGCTGGTGTGCACTTGGTATGTACCATACCATAAAACTGGCTTGTCTGAATTGCCCAGAAAACTGTTTGTACTTTTAACATCTTATTCTGGTAATCAGGAGGAAAAGCCACAGCTAATCGCTAATCACTGCACATCTGAAGGATCCCATCTATCAGGCTGACAGTGTTCTAGCCACAACGAGCAGGAAAAAGCTGGACTTTTTTTTTTTTTGCAGACAATTCCTCACAGCACATGAGTGTCCCTGAATATGTTGCCCTGGAGGTTTGTGAAGTCTTGCTCTTCCAAACAGAGCTGGAGGGGGTGGGGTTGAGAAAAAACTTTTAACATGGTGACATCCCATATGTCTAAGTTTGTGCACATAGCATATCCCTGAAAATCCGTTGTCTGCAAGATTCCCTCTGAAGCACAGTCCACTGGAAGCCAGAAACTGAAGAATCACTCCTCAGTGAAGTCTCTGTCAATGTCCATGTATGCCTCATCAATGTAGCTAATTATGGCACAAGGTGATGTCCGGTCTGGGCTAAGCAGTATAGATACAGTCTCTTTCCAGTAGGAAAAACTAATACATGAACTCTGTGGAAGGAAAGGACAAAGTTTAGGCTATACTAAAACAAAGAGTCATAGAAAATAACACCAACAGCTCTGAACAGACATCAAATCCTATTCCCCACCTTTTATCAAGGACTAACAAACCTAAATGTCACACCGAAGTAATATCAGAGTACCTGCATGCACACCCTAACTCATTCTGCTTTTGGAAGCATGTTGCGTACAAGCAGTTACAGGAACTGTCTGAAGACTGATTCTAATACAGAAATGTAGAGATGAGATAACTGTGACAAGTGTAGGGCAGGGAAGAAGAGGTCAGCAATGTTTAACACAACTCTGAATTGCTAGGTTGGCAGAAGCTGGGACTATCTGGTTAGCCTAATATACATCCAGCAAGAATTTGAGTATAAAAAAAGATTTGCTCCAGTAAATTTCATCTAATTTTTCCTGCTTAAGCAGTCTCATTTCTCTGTCTGTTGAAAATACAAGAGACTCCCTTTAGGGATTTCAAGGACTACTCGAACATACTATTTAAGTCTAACCAGCTTTGCATTTTGAAATGAATGCAAAGCTTCTCAGGACGCAGAAATTCAGTATCACTGTGTTTATTGTTCATAAGAATACACATAAGACACCTGTTGGATTGGACCAGAATGTCAATTTAGTACAGATGACCCTCCATATCAACAAATTCTTTATCCATGAATTCAACCATCCAATGCTTGAAAATATTTTTAAAAACGAATTTCAAAAAGCAAACCTTGATTTTGCCATTTTAAATAAAGGTCACCATTTTACTATGTGGTTGTATTTAATGAGACTTGACAATCCACCTATTTTGGTATCCACAGGAGGTCCTGGAACCAAATCCCAGCAGATACCAAGGTCCCACTGTATAGTGTCCTATTTTACACGATGGCCAATAGACTGAACCCCATGATGATGATGATGATAATGCCTTCTATATTTTCCTCCACCAAATGAAATTACAAAGCCACCCTGTAATTGTATTTTTATGTATCTTATGGGTTTGTAAGCTGTCTCATGGTAGCTGTGTTCTCTGAAAGTTAAATATCCTTTAAATAAATTTTCATGGAAAAATGTTATGCCACAATTTGTTATGCAGCATAAGGCACCTTCCATGCTAATCAAAGGGTATTTTGGAGGCTGTTGCATGACAAAGTATTCGCCATTTAATTACAAGCTTCCCACCTGGTCAATGCAGCAGTTTAGGACTGAAAGTAGTCTACACCAGTACAAATTCTCAGGCTGGACAAAGCACTAGAATGTTTCTGTGCAGTACAGTGTCTGTGCTGGCTCCAAAGGGGAAAAAAATTAAATGCCACACAATGCTTCTATGTTACGGAGAGCTGAAACTTAACCATTTAAAATTCTTACTTATCCCATTGTATGATACAGCCTGACAAACTAATGTGCTGCCAAAACTGCACTGGCCCCCAAAACATTTTCTCTTCTACTGGGTCACAATCACAAAACAAAAAGAGATTATGACAAAGCAACTGGATTGCAGACATACATTTTCTAAGCAGGTGCTATCCTTGTCCTTATTGAGGTAATGCTGTTGCCAGAAACGCAGAAGACTGTGAAAATTATTCAGGATGAAGCCAGGATATTTCTTTGTGTATTCCATCTCTTGGAGCGTACGCAAATAGAATGGCAACTTGTCTTTCCTTCGGGCCAGCATTAAGATAACTAGGCTTGTGTTCAGACAACTTACATTTTCCTAAATTAAAAATAAAATAAGAATAAAAGTACAGTTAAACCTTTTAAAAACAAATAAAAGGCTGTATTAACAGGAACTTCTGGGGCTTATTTTGGATCTGAGACTCCAAAGGATATTAATTTAATGGGAAATATCAAACTAGGAATCTATTCATATGTGATCCATGGGACCTAAGTGCCAGGTCTTTACCTGCGTGAGTGTCTGTACATGAATAATATTAATCAGCCGGAAAAGGAAGGACATCCTCATGGACATCTGTGACATGTATGATAACAGGCGGCACTCAGATAAGACTTCTGCAACTGCAGGAAACAAATAATTAATTAGGTTTTAAAGGGATGAACCAAAAATAAAATAAAAATGAGATTATCATGTGCCAAAGAAGTAAAGGGATTGTCAGTCTTGTTTCCACTGACAATGAATTATTAGTTTAAGTACTTTCCTAAATTACCATTAAATGCTAGACACACTTTGCAGCTGTGAATTTTGAAGAAAACTCTCCATACTGTCAAAGATGCTAAATGAGTATGTTAATAATTAAACACATATCCCTCAGCCACATGGAAACTGCTGATAATCCTCCTACACTGAGGTACATGGCATTCTTCCTTTGAGGCAGAGAGAGGGTGACTTGCCCAAGGTTTCCATGGCTGAGCAGGGATTCAAACCCTGGCCTTCCAGTGTTAAAAGTAGGCAGACAGAAAATACTGCATGACAAACCAGGTAGACTCTAAACACACAGCCTCGGGGCTGGTCTAAATGGTTTCTTCATTTTTGCTGCTTTCCATTGTTCATTATATGTTCCATGGCTATGCAAAGCAATCTTTTAACAACATACTTGCTCACTTTTAAAAATCTTTCTTCACCTCAAAAATGATTACCTTTAATATCTGACTGGCTCTCAAATCGATCCAGGGATAAAGTAATACAGCGAACTAGCATGTTGGAATCAACCAGTGAACTGTTGATCTGATTCAAAAATATCTGAAACTAAAGTAAGAGAACCCATTAGACTCTATCCAGAACATAAGGTTAATTTCAAGCTGAGGTTTCACAAGTGGGACTCTGGGATTTTAATGTTACCTTTTCATCTGTATTAATGTATTTATTGAACCTCTTAAAAGCATCTATGTTAAATTTCATCAGTTCTCCAAGTAGGTCAAAGTAACTCTGAAGCACATCTCGTGACTTGCACTCGCTGTCAACAATGCAGTAGAGAATATGCTGATAAAAAGAAAAATGTGACACAAAGAACCAAGATGATTATATGTTAAAAAGCAACTAATTTGTTAACAATCATTGTATTCAGAAAGCTTTGCTGAAAACATGGGAAAAAATATAAAGAGAGAACAATTCAAAATCTTCCTATGTGGGCACTGCTGGAAGAAGCTTTTTATAGGAAAGAAATGTATAGGGACGAGAATTGGTGCACACATAAAGACGTAATAGAGATTCAAAAAGGGAAGATAAGAATAAATACGCAAGAAGAAATACAAGAAAAGGGATTCAATCTAGGATGGTTTCAGTATAGGCAAATATATGAGAAGCCCACGACGGACATAAAATTGTTTGGAATAGGAGATTAAAAAACTGAACTAAAAGAGATAAGTAGTGAGAAAACAAAAACAACAGAATTACTGTATAAGACGCTGCTGAGTTTGGAGATGGAAGAAAAGGTGGTTAAAGAAACAATGATTGCTTGGGCAAAATATGTAGGGCATCCAATTCTAATGACACAGTGGGAAAAAGTTTGGACTAAGGGTATGAAATATACAGTATCAGAGAACTTGAAGGAGAATTGGTATAAGATGTATCATCGATGGTACATAAGCCCTGATAAAATAGCAAAAATATATTATAAACAGATGTTGGAAATGTGAGGAGACCCCTGGGCCTTTCTTTCATTGTTGGTGGACCTGCAAATATGCCAAGAAATATTGGAAAATGATTGATTTAATTAGTGAAATACTGAACAGAAAATTAGATTTGAAACTAGAAAGTTATCTACTGGGGATGTTTGAAGAGGAACTTGAGAAAAAATTTGGAAATTTTTTATTTATTTGGTCACAATTGCCAGGGTTACGTTTGCACCGAAGTAGAAGAAAAAAGAAACCCCAAGTAAAGAGGAATGGATTTGGAAATTATATGACATTATTGAAATGGACAAATTAACATATTTGATAACAGATAATTGCTTAGAAAAATTTAAAGAGGAATGGAGGAAAGTTATTGCTTTTATAAGAGAGCAATGGGGGGATATAGTGATGGTAAACTGGCATAGAGTTAAACAGAGAATAGATAGGAAATATATTGGTAAGAATATTATGTTAAGACTATAAAAATATGAGGTAATTAATATTGATATTGAAATTTGACGCAGAAGAGGTTAAGGAAACATACAAACTAAGGGCCTTTACAGACTGCCAGAAATAATGCAGCTTGAGGCCACTTTAACTGTCCTGGCTCAGTGCTAGGGAATCATGGGAATTGTATTTTTTCTGGGACATTGAGCCTTCTCAGTCAGAGAGCTCTGGTGCCACAATAAACTACAGTTCCCATGATTCCTTCGCACTGAGTCAGGACAGTTAAAGTGGTCTCAAGCTACATTATTTCTGTCAGTCTGTAAAGACCCTAAGGTATAAAAATAAGAAATATAAAATATGGTAACAGAGTGGTTAAAAAAGGAATAATAAGAAAGTCAAAATAATCAACAAGAAATAAAATGAATGGATAGTGAGGAAATCAGAAAGAATGAATGATTTAATATTTAGATTTTTATATAGAAAGTAGAAGAGGAATAGTTAAGAAGGTTAAAAGGAGTAGAGTGGAGTGGAAGGAAGAGAAGAGGACGATAGAATATGTGGATGAGGTTAACAGTATGTCGACGGTGAGAGTATGTGAAGGACTGTGGGAGAGAGGAGGAGGAATAGATGGGCAATGGAAGAGAGGGGAGAGGGGAATGGAGAAAAGGATGTGAGGTTATTGAGAAAAGGTAAAGGAAGGTGCGAGAGAAGAAGGAAAAAAGAGAAAGAGTAGAGAGCAAGAAATAAAAAGAAGTAGAGACTAAAAAATTAGGTATTAGGAAATGATACATTATAAGAAGGCAAGAGATTGGAGGAGAAAGGAGGAAAAAGAAGGAGAGAGGGGAAATAGAGAAGTTATTAAAGATAAAGAAATAAGTGGGGGTTGAACGTGATAAATGTATAAAACACTTTGGAATAAAATTTATTTAAAAAAGAAAAGTGAAAGCACAATGAAAAGTGGCAAGTTTGAAAAATGTAAAATCTAAATTAAATCAGGAGTAGGAAACTTGTAGTCCTCCAAAAAATTACATGATTCTCATTAGCCCCAGCCTGTGAAGCCAATGGCTAGGGATGATGGATGCCACAGTCAAACATCTGAATGGCTAAAGTTTTTTCCATCCCATACTAAATTATAAAGTACATACTGTATAGAGTGCAGAGTTTGTTTGGATTACATTACCTCTAAGAGCCCTCTCTTTAGCAGGAACATCTGGTCAGCATAGGAAGTAGCACCTCGTAAGAAGCTTTCAACTGCCCTTGCTTGCCAAAACCTGCAAAGCAGAAAATGAAAGAATCTATTGTTAGGAGCAAGTCAGCTTGTTAACTATAGATTAAGACAACAAAATATCCCTTCTATCCATATTATCTCAGAATGGAGCAAAACAGGAATATCTTATCTCTGGAGGGTCTTTATAAAATTTCTACCTTAAGGCAACAGGAAGGCAACTCACCTAAATGAAGATTCTGCTGGCTCTTTCTTCATTACCTGAAGCAGTCTGGTTAGTAAGCCTCTTTTTCCATCACAAACTAAACTTCTGAAATATTGAGAGAAGTAACAGTAAGGAAACCATAACTGATTGTACTGGGAAGCTACAAAGAAAACGTCTAGCACAGGGGTAGGCAACCTTTTTGAGCTGGGGGCCAATCCCCCGAAGTTGTCCTTTCCGGTGGGCCCGAGGGGGGGGGGGGGAATGGCGGCACCATGCGCAACCCCCCAGTGCATGCTGCCACTGCCGCTTCACGCTCTGCCGTAGCTGCCTCCACGCATGTCGCAGCCACCATTTTGTTCTCCAAAATGGCGTTTGTGACGCATTTGCGCATGCGCAGTACTCCTGCGCATGCGCAAACGTGCCGCGGCCACCATTTTGGAAAACAAAATGGCGGTCGCGGCATGCACGGCCATACGGCGACTATAACACACGGCGGCAGGGGTCTGCCTGGGCCGGTAAGCACAGGGCCCTGGGCCGGAACTGGCCCGGGGACCATAGGTTGCCAGCCCCTGGTCTAGCACTTTCATTCTAATCTAATCTAATCACATTGCCCAATTTTACACAGAAATCAAGTACACTGTGGCCTCGTTCCCACTATGATAGAAAGTGAATTGCTGATCAGGTTATATGACCAACGTTCCCACTTGAAACCGGTTCCAATCCTACTGTGCTTGGTTTCAATCGCGATGAAACAAGGCAAATACAAAAACCTGATTCCTGACACTAGTTTGTTGGTGGTTCTTTTGAAAAGAATAGATTCCGAAGCATGTTCAACAAGTGGAAAAGATGGATCTGAATCACATCATTCTGGAGGGCAGGGAATGGCAGAGGGATGCTTACAATCCCTCCTCAGTTTTTGGGAAATCAGACAT
>CM034706.1:233013294-233030741 GCA_020142125.1 Phrynosoma platyrhinos
TTATTATTATTATTATTATTATTAGTGGATTGTAAACAATCCAAGGGTTTAAATAGTAATCTGGTTACTCAATATACACCTCTGACAGATGCAGCTGCTTCTTCTGGTATCGGATCTTAAGAGTTCAACATACTATCTAAGTTAGTAAGAGATCACAGGACTCTTAAGTCAGGTCTGGTAAAATGGAATATAGGCAATAATCATTTCAGAAACAACAAATTGGGTACACAAGCATGCATGCCATTCTCTTTACCTGTCTGTGTTCACAACTGCCTCTACTTCAGGAATGTTGGCTTTGAGGGAGATCGCACTCAGTTCATTTAGCTCTTGGCTATTTAAAAGCAAGTATTTGTTCCTAACACAAAAACAAGAACAGGCAAACTGAGCACATCCCTGTTCATAACTAATGCATCATTTATTTTGATGATGATGATGATGATGATTGAACCTACCCTGGCCTTAAAAGTTCTGATCAGTTTCATAGGAGGAGCACACTGGTGTCAACACTATTACCATGGTTGACATAAGTTCCTAGACTTTGAGCATGAGGCAAACTGTTAAAGTGCTTTATGCAGATGGTTGCTTCCAATAGCAGCTGGCTTTTAGGGAGGGCCTCAACCAACAGCCAAATTATTTGGCTCTTTCCTCACGCCCATGCTGATACCCATATACTGTTTGCTCATCCCCTTAAGCTTGACCCATATGCTGAATAGAATTGCAGGGCTACTAAAGCATGCTTTTGTATTAAAGCAAAATGTCAATAAATTAGGTCAATAGAGAAAAAAATTCAGAGCTTCCTTCTTACTCCACATTGGTTCACTGAGGGAGCTCAGCAGGCTTAACGCCTTTTAAAATCCCAGCAGTACCAATGGTACCCCAGACAGATGCTTGGCACATACCATTTCAGATACTTCTGAACAACCTGGCCCTTTGGTCATTTTATTAGAAGTAAAAGATATTTGGGGATGGGATGGGGGATAGAAAAGGCAGATGGTTAACAGTAGATCACTTTTGAAGTTAATCCCTAGAAGCATTCAATGGTCAAAAGAGGTTCCCCGCATATTTTTATGTAGTTGCAGGTCTCTACTGACATTTGAGATACATTTATTATCCATCTATTATTAGGCATTAGGTTTCACATATCCTTTTGTCTCAAGCCACAATCTCCAAAAACATGCTACATTAATCCAGATAGCTCACAATTTCTTTGCGCTTATTCTTTGGAAGTATAACAGGGAAACAATAAATAACTACAGTACTTTTATCTATACATCTTTAAGTTCTGAATATCCAAATTAAGTTTGATGTTCATGCAATTCAGATATGAAGGGACATCAAAATGTTTAGTGAACATTCTCTATACTCACTCATGATGATCACTAAAACTCTGAAGCAATCTCAAAAACTGGATCTTCAAGGTAATATCCTAAAAAAAGAAAAAGGTTGGCAATTTCTTTTAAAAATACTATTGTAAAATACCATTACTACGAGTCTGGTGGTAAATTGAAATCATTATAAAGCAATCTTCAGAAAATATTAATAGAATTCAGGGACTAATGAAGTTGTCTCTAGTCATCAGAGAATTTTTTTATTCACTGTACATCTGAGCTGTTAATGCCCATTTCCAAAGGCATACTGTATACTTCGTATTTCCACTGAGATGCTCCCAAGTCTCTTGCTATCTGAGGATTGTCAAATGACTGCCTGCAGAGGATGAGAACCAAGTGGCTCCACTGAACCTGTTTAATAAAAAAGGGGCAAGCAAAGCAACATGGGGTGGGAGGGCAAAAGTATGCAACCCTCCCATACCAAACATACATTGTTTCTCTTGAGGGCAACAGAGGACCACTGTGCTGAATCAGACTAAGACCTATTTACATGGTATAGAACCAATTGGAAGCCCATCAAGAGGACAGACATGAGTATATCCATTTTATGTTTGGGAGCACTGTGAACTAGGAAGTAGTGGGCTAAAGCCTGGAGCTTTGGTTCACGCATGTTATACACCTATGTGGATAAGAGGCTGGAATGTGTTCTTGATGATAAATATAAAAGCAAAGGATTGAATGAGAGCCAAAAGAGTGTCGAACAGTTTTTTTCATCTAGCTGATTAGAAATGTTTACAGTTATAGAGCCCTACAATGTAAAATAAATACTTTTAAAATGTGAGTTTCTCTTTTAACTATTTCACTATGAGATAATACAGAACAAGCACTGCAGTAAAAAAAAAAAATTCTAAAAACGTGTTGCATTAGAACACCTATAACTTTATATGTTATTGTTCTGTGGCTCTTCTTACACACTATTATAATTTATAATTCCACCAAGGAGTGGAAACTATGCTTAAAATTTACTTTTATTTTAAATTCATGTCCATTAGTATTGCTCCTTATATGTATTTCTCCTAAGCTGTACCACATTTAACCCTAATTTCTAAAGCTATTTATTCATGGTCTCCAGTTCAATTAAAAAACTGAACACTGCTGGCCACCTCCCTAAGATCTTTGAATATAATTATTTATGATTTTTTAAAAACCAACGAAGTCTGAAGGATACTTCATAATTTAAAAAAGGCAACCAGCTATAATTGGTGTGATACAACATTAAATCACATTATACAAAAATTCTAAGGTATTACTGTTGGAAGAATTATACATTGCATTCTCTTTTCCCTCCTTAGTTAGGTAGGGACTTCACCCCTCATCTCTCTCTCATTCTGTCAATTTTAAGAGGCAGTTTAATGGACTCTCTGAACTTTCTAAACCAGGGGTAGGCAACCTTTCCCCTTTAAGGGCTGAGGGACTTCAGCTCCCAGAATCCCAGGAGCTATTGGCCAACATGGGACTATTGGCCAACATGGCTGAGGCTTCTGGGAGCTGAAGTCCCTTGGCCCTTAAAGGGGAAAGGTTGCCTACCCCTGTTCTAAACTGTCAGTAACTGTTTCACTCTAAGTCAGAAACTGCAGTCAGCAGTCAGTAAGTCTAAGTCTAAGATGGAGTAACAGTCTCTTCCTACTATATTAACACCAGCTAGGACAGAATTAAGTTTGTTGTGTAAATATTCATTAACGTCATTATTGTTTGTTTTTAAACCACAAACTACAAGTTTGCCTTTTTTTGATTTAGTCTTTATTCATTAGGATGGTACATTAAAATATAGTCTGACCCACGATTTTTGCTGCTCTGCTGATGAAAGCTGAACTCTAATCAGTTAGTTTAACTTTCATACTTGCATATTTCAGTTTAACTTTAAAAAGATTAACACCTTGGCAAACTAAAATTGCACTCCACAATTACTGACCCAAATAGTTTTCTTTATTTTTGTTTAGTCCATGTTGATGCATTTTAGAAGGATCCCATTTTGGGAGAAAGGTGGGATGTAAGTGCAATAATTAATTAAATAAATGCATAAATAAGTAAGCAAGCTGTGAGCTTGGGAACTTCTCTTAGGATGAAGAGAAGTGCAGTTTCATTCTTTGAATATTCCTAGTTACAGTACTTTTTTGTTTTCTCTTACTACACTTGTCCCTCCATATTCGCTAGGGTTAGGGGCACAGGACTCCCATGAATGTGGAAAAATCGCAAATAACAAAAACACTATGTTTTTACCTGAGAGAACACCTCTCCAGGAATCTCTAGGTCCTCCAATGCAACTCTGTGGTCAACATCTGCCAGAGATTGACCACAGAATTGCACTGCAGGAGCTACAAAGGCCTAGTGGAGTGTTCTCTCTACGCATCTCTAGGTCCTTCAGTGTCACTTTTGGTTAAAATTGACCACAGAGTTGCACTGGAGGACCTAGATATTCCTAGAGGACATATTAATAAAATCCATGAATAATCAATTCCTCAAAAGTCAAAGCCACAATTGTGGAGGGACGAGTATACTTTCTTATTTGAGGCCTGGAATATTCTTGCCATATAAGAATTCCCTGGAATGTTAGGTGTAAATTTCTTTTATACAGGGGAATTTTGAATGCTTAAAAACTAGTTAGGATGGAGTGGGTGCTAGACTAAATTGGGCTTCATATTTAATACAGTTTTACTATACACAATTTTCTACCTGTTATAGTTTTTTGTGGGTTTTTCGGGCTGTGTGGCCATGTTCTAGTAGAGTTTCTTTCTGATGTTTTGCCAGCATCTGTGGCTGGCATCTTGAAAGAACACTTGCTGTGTTATTTCATTTATTTCATCATTTCCTTTTATGTTAGTCCATTGTAACTGCTTCAGTTATGCTTTATAATAGTATCCCATTTTCATGTTATTTCTGTTGCTATGCTTTATTATTTTTACTATTGTTTTAAGATAAAATATTGTGCTTTTTGAACATTTATGACTCTTCACCGTCTTATCTGTCATTTCAATAAAAATAACATTGATTTCTTTTTTAGCATTTTTCTGGTTTAATGGTTGCTAACTTTCAAGTGCAACCTATTTAAAAAGTGAACTGTCACTTGAGAAGCTTCCCGGAGAAGCAATTCACCCCTTTGGGGCCAGAGAATTGTTGGACTGGAGGGAGACAGCCTGAAAGGACTACAGATGGTCATAAGGGCACACTCATCCATAGCTCAATAGATCTTGTGTTTGCCTATACTTCCACAGCACTTGGAAGTGATGTCAGTAGTGATGTTTGCAAGAGATTTTCCCCAAACTACCAGCAATTTAATATCAAGAGGATCAGTGACTCAGATCACACTTTTGTGGAATGCTGGAGATTTGCAAGCATCAGACCCATTGTTTTTAATGCACAGTCTAAGGTACTAGTTAAGCTGTTATTGACAGCAGCTGTTTGTGGAAAGGAAACATGAAAACGTATTTTTTCATTTATTAGGTCTGACTGAACTGACATTTTGTGATTGGTCATATACTCATTTTGTGGTAGTGGTCATGGCATGCCCTTGAAATTTCAAACTGTAGCCATAGGTCTACTAAGGCTGTGGATCTTTGCCCAGTACCATCTACATAACCCAATACTTACTGGACTACAGTCACAGTTTTGATTATGCCCATGTAGAACAAGAGCTGATGCTGAATGCTTTCGCCAGATCAATTTATCAAACAAATTGTTAAGGCCAGGGATCAATCTGAACTCTGCAATCATTTTGTGAACCTAGGCATAAGAAATGTTCAGTCAATGTCTCACCTCTGCATCTTCTGTCACTACAGTAAACAACCCTGCACATATACAGCTAATAGTTTTATTAAAATAACTTCAAATCAAATCAAGCATTTCAATACATTTACAGCTGCCTCATTTACAAGGAAGTGTAAATGCCTCCTTAAAATACATGTTTCAGCTTGAGACAATAAACATATGATATTTCTGTTCTGCAACTTTCATTCAGATAAATGGGAGGTATGTACAGAAGGTTTCCTAGGAGAATATTTTATAGCTATTACTCTTCAGTAACACATTGCACTCAGTATTTTAATGTGACATTTTCTAATGTGGATTTATTAGTTCCAAAATGGCATCACATGTCAACACCGGCATGCATAAAATATAGTATTGTGCTAATTAGACAAAATCTTAACTTGATGGTATTTGTATTGGGGGTCCCAATTCTATAAGCTTCTCCAGTGGTAAACAAATGGCTTGAAAAGTTAAGTCCCAACTGACCAATCAGCAGTCTTCTAGCTGTTATGCAAGATGTTTATGCAATGCATCAATGGATATTGACACATTCTTACTTTATACTTAAGAAGAATAAACTATGTGTATTTTATTATTAACAGTTCAAATGGATGTGGATAATTGGGGACTTAGCAGTTCAGATATTTACATTTGAAGTTTTCTCAAGCATTTTAATATGTAGGATTTTAAATAGTCAGACCTCCATTTGGCTTTGGGTAGATGTTGCTTTTCAGTTCATTTTACGTATTTGAATATTTAAGGACAGATTCTCACCTGATTCCTTTGTCTGCCCATTAAAAGTACACAGAGAACATACAAAACCTCCAGCTTATACATGATCTCATGCATGATCTTCATAGATTGTGGAAGCTGATTCCTTGTAGAGGGGTTAGCAAATCCACTCTCATCTGAAGATTCTAAAATGCACAGAAATGTTTAACTTGGCAGCATTTACAAAAAGCAATAGTTATCAATGCATTAAAAATGTAGAACACAAAAAAAGGTTGATTTATTTGATGAAGTAGAAATGGATCATACCACCTAGAGAGTTTGCTTGTACATGTTAAGTGTATGTTCCCATTCCAGTATTAAAATGTCAAGGCAGGAATACAGAAAACCCCCACATCAGATGCATCTAATTTCTCCCGCTTAAAAGGCAAATCATATGGGCATACACCTGTATATCACTTAAAAGAATTTCTAGTGTGCAAGACCCACATTAATTATTTAAATATCTGAACCAGTAGACATAGCTAAATGAGGTCAAAACTGCTGATGTGGCTCTCATGACGGGAAACTGAACATGCAAGGGAGTGTGGTTACTCACTTATGCAGGGAAAATATGCAAACAGTGAGAGATATGCAAACACAGCGAGAGAATTAAGGCAGTATTAATTTGCCAAAACATACATTAATCTGCCAAAAAAAAAATCATCATAAAGCATGACTACTGAATGGCAAAATGCTACTGAGCCTCTTCTCAAGACATGGTGCACAGATGAAGGTGATAAAACTAAGTAGTTTTTCAAAGTAGATACCTGTGCTGCTTTGCTCCGTCTCTTCATCTGCCACACGCATTAGTGCATCAAGGACAAGTGCATTATCTAGCCAGGTATACCACTCTTCTAATTCCTGAAGAAAACTGGAAGTTCCTGTTGTTTCTGAAACTTTTCTGGTTGCTAGTTTACACAATCGTTCAATGAAGCCTGGTATATTTAGAAGCGTAGCTATGACAACAAACAAACAGTATTGTTTTAAAACATTAAACTGTTAGAAAATCAATGGATGATTAAAAATGTCAAGTTTACTTCCATCTCAGTTTATATTAATTTACACTGCCAGGATTTTTCAGTTGATCATTACTTTGCATACTGAGAATTTGATATTGGATTTCAACTGCAGTTTCTACCCATAGGTTTTTTTTTGGGGGGGGGGGGGAGAAGAAAATAAGAAGGTATTGTAAACAAATCAAACCCAAGAGAGAAGCAAAGTTTTTTCAAAGTGCCTATATTTATCAATTAAAAAGCCCAACACAGACTTGGATTCCTCTGACAGCCTGAAAATGATTGAGAATATTTCAAATGTTTACCCAAGTTGAGGGAGTTAGGGACTTTTCTAAAACATGCCAGGCATAATTTTGTTTCCCTTGGAGTAATTTGTTCATTTTCAGGGGACAAAATGTTTTAAAATTCCTTCCCTGCAGACTTAAAGCAAGCATACAGTCCCATACCTGCAAATCTAAGGCATGCATGCCAGAGATGGCACACAAAGCCATTTTGCCCAGCATGCAAAGTGGGGAAGAGGAGGAAAAGGCACGCACTTGCTCCTCCTCCTCCTGGCCGTATCAGGCTTTCAGCTGCCTCCAGAGGGGCAGCTGAAGGCCCGGGAGGGTGCGAGGAAGAAGTCCCACACCCACAGGGTGGAGGTCCTGCCCTGGAAGTCCCCCCGAAACTCCTGCCTCTGGTGCAGGATAACACCTTGTACAGGTGTTGCTTAGCTTGGGCACTCAATGCCTAAAAGTTTCACCATCACTGATATAGTTTCTCCATACCCCATCCATCTTTACTTGAAACACTTAATGTGGGACATTTTACCTTGATTAATTTCAGCCCGAGAAGGACCCAAGCTTTTTTTCTGTTGAGCATTTTTTGCAAGTAGTGTATGCTTATCATCACTGCCTGTGTCGAGCTCTGAAATTGTAACTGCAAGGATCCTGCAGAAGTTTGCAAGTTGCTGTTGATCAAAGCTAGAAACCAGACTGGAGAGATTTGGAATATCCTCCAGTTGAATCATTTCCTGAAAGGAGACAAGTGACATGTTTTTTGGTTAATTAATCTTTTTTAAAATCTTGTATATTCAGATAGATCACACTCTATACTCCAGAGGGGAATACAACATTTAAAATAAACTTTAGTTCCAGTTTTTCTTTGCTATGCAATTTATAATCCATAATTAATGTGCTTAAAAACTGATAATGTTTTGTATATTGTCACATCAACAAAGTACAGAAATTCAGCTTCTATGGAGCAGACCCCCAATCATGATGTTCCTTCCCCTCCCTGCAAGTTCATATTTATGTTCATGTTGCCCTCTTCCTCCATTTTAAAAATGCTGTGGCTGGTCTCCAAATCTCAATTGTTTAAACATCATCTATTCCATTCAGCTTCAAGCAGTAACTGATATATACTGCTGACAGTATGGCAACGCTAATTCTTCCCTAAGAAAACAGAAAAAGAACAGAAAACTAGTTCTTTTTCTTACTTATATTTTCAGTCTTAATCAAACTATGTATTTGCAGGCACTGCAGGTTTATCAATTAAAGCTGTGGTAAAAAATATCTAACATACATAACATATATAACACAACATCATAACATATCTGATAAATATCTACAATTCTCTACACGTACTTTCTAGCAATCAAAATGTTTCCAAGATTAATCGACAAACCTTTTTCACTCCCAGGATGTCTTCAATGAGAGTGGCTGTTTGCAGGAATGTCTTTTTGTTTGTCATTAATGTGAACAAAAACAACACAAAATCATTCCTTTCTGCCAATCGTTTAGTGACTCCTTCAGTCTACACAAATGAGAAAAAGGAGATACCTGATCAAATGTTGACACTGCCAAGATAAGGCATGCCTCATCTTTGTATTCACGATGAAAGCTATTAAATTCCCACAGAAACCCACTGTATTGCTTAGCATTTATTTCAGCAATTAACATCAAAGAAATCTTTACAAAACTTTGTATAAATATCTGGACAATAGTAGTAGTCACAATTTTACTGATATACTACAACAAATGAAATACTACTGAAAAGTTTATATCAGGATTACTGATGTGCATCACATTAATCCATGTCAAGAATCTTTTAAGTCTGGTTACATCATAAAGCAAAAGTGCTCTTTTGTTCATAGTTTATGACTTACACATATGCAAGTGTTGTACAATATGCTTAAACAATCCTTGATGAGGTCATCACTTACTGCAAGAGATAAAACACCAGTTAATGCTTCCTGAACTACCACTCTGAAATTTACACTTATATGTATAATTTCATAAAACAGATTTTTCTCATATGCATGTTTTCGTGCAAGCACACATGCATACTCTTCAACATGCACAGGAATTATATAAACAGCAAGCATATCAGCTGCTAAATTCAACAGGTTTAATGGACTAATAGGGGTTAGGCACATGCAAGTGAGCAGGTGGCAACACAGGTTTGTACTCTTCACTCCCCAACTGTGGAAGACATCTTCCAAGCTATATGCTTGGTCCTTCCTCCTATAAGCTTAACACACCACTTTCCTACTGCAGTTTTATAGTGTGCTGCCTTATTTTTGGTTATCATTTTGTGCTGCTATCATCTACTACTATGCCAATAATGATGAGATGCCAACAATTATGGCAGGTAGGCAATTTCTTCAGATCAAAATCACCAAGCAAATATAGGGTATACTTTTAAAGATTAAGTTATTTTTGCAAATCACTCTACAGCTAACATAGAATGCAGTTATCTTACCATACTCCATTTTGAAACTAATGTTTTTAAAAACCAGTGTATTAAATTGCCAGTCAAGTAAGAAATTGTGAGGCTGACACACTTTGGATTTACCCTTCAAGGCTTCAGAAAAATATGGCTTTAATCTAAAATTTACCACCCTGAAGACATCATATTAGTTCTAACGTAACACTGACATTTTCATACACAGTTAAGTACATATGAGCTTGCACAAGTGCCTAATTTTTCTTTTAAGATACAAGGGGAAAACAAGGAACCAAAAGAACACTTTATGAAAGAAATGCATTCACTTACTTTTCTGTTTTTTCTTCTGTGTAATAAGTGTTGGTCTCATAAGTATTTCTACTAGTAGCTATGAATAAAACATACAATTAACTTTAGATATATTTATATAAAAATGGTACAATCATTACTTTAAAAGTAACTGGTTTGTTTCAGTTTAATTAAAGTATTATGTAACAATACACCTCTTTTTCATAGCACACAAAAAATCCAATGGCTCTATGTAACAGTAGCCATATTTCAAGAGTGGGTGCACACCATGGATGTGTTCAAAAATAATGCTTCCCCCAGCTTTGTGTTCTGTACACAACTCTTGGGCTTGTACACGCTCAGGGCGTGAACATAGGAAAACAAAATTGTTTACCTTGCTATGCCTGGATTACTAAGGTTAGTGCTCACTATGTTATAGCACAGTGAGAATAACTGCATATGGACAGGGGTGAACTTTCCCTAACCCCACACAAGCTACAACCTCCTGGTAACATGTGAAAATACCTGCTTTTTGTTGTGTACAGTCCAAAAGGCTACTGAAAGTAATGTGGCATTACTACCACTTATCATTTCGAAAAGCTTATGTTTGATAACACAAGTATAGTTGGGAGTGGAGGGTTCTACTATTTAGAGGGAACTACTATCCTAATAGTCAATAAAGAGATTCAAACTTGAGCAAAAACCACACATTGATTCTTTCTGACGTAGATGTTAAAAGCAAAACATAACCCATATATCACTTACGTCAACTCCTCCAAATAAGTCAAATGTGTATGTATTTGGAAAAGTGGATTCTTGAGCAGTCTTTCTTTCTTCTGTAACAAATGCCATGGCTTCCATTGAAAGGAGGGGAGAAATCTCCTGGCAGGAAATAAAAACACAGTTACAAGCACCCAGCTACATTTCATATCAGAGATAATAAGTCCAGTTACGAGCAATCGTTACTGAGTGAATGTTACTTAAGGTATTTTCAGAACATTAACTTACATCACCAGATAATCTATTTCCTCAACAAATGCAGACTGGATAACTGCATCAGCTAAAGGTAACAGAAATAAAAGTATACATAACAGACTGGATCATAACTTGGTCACATTGAGAGCATACCCATCAGTATCAACAAATGAGTTCATAATGATTAATGTACATTCTGCCATTGGTTTCAGTCAGTCTACTTTAGGCATGACTGAGTCTTGTTCCAATCACATATGCTGCCAGTCAAGCCAGACTTGTGAAGCTTCCAAATACGCAAGATTATGGAGGAAATGTCAGATGAGCAATCTCTGTGCCAATATTCAATTCTGACTCAACAGCAACTTCTACTACAAAAACTGGAAACCAAAAATGACCAAGGGACCTTCCATACAAAGAATGGCTAAGGCATTGGGGCCCAGAAAACAACTTACATAGTTATTTATTTATTTCATTCGTATGCTGCCTTTCTCCCAGGAGGGAGACAGTTATTTACTGTCATGTTGACTTCAACATATGGTGACCCTATGAATGACCCTATCTGTAGAATTCTTTTCCAGAACATTTCAAAGGAGTTGATTTTCTTCCTATGACCTTGGTAATAATATATCAGCTTGGTAACAATATGTCTTTACACTTGAGGATCTCGTTGAGTTCCTTTATGGCTGCCTTCCTAAGTCTTACTTGTCTTCTGATTTCTTTACTGTGCTCTCCATTTTGATTAATGATTGAGTGAAGGTACAGAAAACCTTTGACTATCTCAAAACACATTGTTACCTAATTAAAAGTTAGGCAAATCATCTGTAGTCATTATTTTTGTCTACCTCATCTTTCATCAGTAGTCGTTTGAAGTCTTTTCTATATACTGATAGTTATATGGTGTCATCTGTATATTTTAAATTGTTGATGTTCCTTTTCCCAATATTAACACTGCTTCCTCTGAATCTAATCCTGCTTTCAGTATATGGTTAGCATATACTGCATATACAAATTAAACAGATAGGGTGATAAAATGCAGACTTGCCTGACCCTCTTGCTAATGGGAAACTATTCTGTTTCTCCACATAACGTACTGACAATGGCCTCTTGTACAGAGCATAGGCTATGTATCAGGACAATCACATGTCATGACAGTCTCATTTCCTTTCTAGCAAATCATAATGCCACATGATCTATACAATCAAAGGCATTGCTGTAATCTATAATACACAAGCTGATTTTCCAAGGTATGTTTGCAACATGTTCCCTAGTGTCTCTTTTTTTTCTGAACCTATCTTGGACATCTGATATTTCTCTTCGATTATAGAGGGCTCTCCTCATAAAGAGGTTTATGATCCATGAGTCTTATCTCTCACGGATTTCCACCCCATTATTCAATGGCAGCAATGTGAATGCACATGCTGAAGCATGAATGTTCACATTGATGCTGTGGAATAATATGGGGTGTGACTGTTCATTTTTTTTTTAGCATCTGTGGGGCCCTGGAACTGAATTCCCACTGATATGGGGGGGCCCACTGTAATCTAATAAAATTGTGCAAAGCATGGGGGAGAACAGCAAACTGGGTATTTCACTAACCTCAGAATCAGTAAATGTGTGCAATTTATAAGGGCCAAGATTTAAAATATCTGAGGAAAATAAAAATGAACACAACACAATACATCCTTCTTCATATAACAGTCTGCCTGTCAATCAGAAAACTTACCTTTAAGATGCTTTGGCACTGGGAAAAATCACTATTGGGATGGCTATTTTCATACAGCTTTTGTAGGAGCAACGGAATGCCATTCCATTTTGCTTGTTTATCTCTTTCCTTTAACAATGCTTCTGTAATCTACAAAATGAGAGAACAAATACATTTTCAGAATTAAGACTTTGCATCCTGTCCATGCTTGATGATGGTTTTAAGTTGGGCAATATATTCTTAAACAGAATTATTTTATCTGATTATGTGTACATTATTATACTAAATATGGGGAATACAAATATATTTTTCTATTTTTAACCAAAATTACTGCCAATAAATGTTAGGCAAGAGATACAGCATGTTCAGGGATGGCTGGCGAATGTGTTGCTATAGGGCCATGTTGGCAAAACTACAACATCCATGCCATCTCTAGCAGACAAAGTCATTTTGGAGGGCAAGTAGAGAGATGAAAGGGTGGGGGAAGAGGCATGTGCCTGTTCCTCCTCTTCCCCTGCCCTCGTCGCTTCAACTGACTCTCCAGAGACAGTTAAAGGCACGGGAGGGCAGGGAGGAGGACAAACAGGTGTGTGCTTGTTCCTCCTCTTCCCTGCCGTCTCCAGAGAGGCAGCTGAGGGCCCGGGCAGAGGGAAGAGGAGGTCCTGCTCCCCAGAAGGTGGAAGTCCTTACCCCAGAAATCCTGTCCCCCCCCCAGCACCTGGTAATACCGGGTGCCAGAACACCTTTAAGTTTGGGAACTCAGTCTTTAAAACGTTTGCTATCACTGCCATAGGGGCAGGAAGTTCAATAATCATTTATGGTCATTCCTCCCGCAGTTGTTCCAGGTTGTATGGGAGGTCTTTCAATGCCAATCTTGTGTGAGAAATATGGTCCAGGATCTAGATGGCTCCTGTACAACCTGCAGCAATTGAGAGAGGCAGCCATAAAACTGAGAGGTTTATTTGCTGCCCCTACAGCAATGGATCCATCAGCTGTCCCTGAACATGCTATGCTGTGTACCTCTTTTGTATAATCTTTCTAATTTTCTTAATATGTGCTTGAAAATGAGAGTTGACAAATAATAATAATAATAATAATAATAATGGTAATTTTAAAAACAAAAATACATTTTTTTTAAAAAAGTCAGATTTTGTTTCTATTCTAAATATAAAACTGACTACCAGTGTCAGTCCTTGAGCCATTATCAGCTATTGGGCTGTACTGAGTTTCTAGAAAATAAATAAGTATGTGCAGCCAATGACCACAAATGTGATATCAACTCTTGTAACATTAGAAAAATATTGTCAGTCTCCCAAATCTGAGAAGCATTGACTTAAGACTATCCTGAAGTCAAGTTAGACTGAAAGGATGCTCCAACCAGAAAATAGGACAAGGGAGAGTGATTTACCAGCAGGATCCTTCAACTAGATCAAAAGCTGGATTAGAAACATCACCAAACAAGCAACTGATATAGGAGTAATAGATTGACATAACTGCCTGTTTTTCTTTAGTATATTATAGCATGATGGTCATAAGTGTAGAATGTCAACATCAGTTATCAAAAACACCTATGAACACCATTCCCTATGAAAATGGAACACTGAAAAGCTTTTATCTGTTTCGAACAGTTAGATGAGAGATCGGTTCAACATGACAGAATTTTCAAATACTGACAGTCCACGGATTCTTTATCGACAGATTTCACCAACCACGGCTTGAATATATCTATATATTCCCCCAAATAAACCTTGATTCTTTCATTTTATATAAGGGACACCATTATACCATGCCACTGTATATAATAGGAGTTGAGCATCCAGAGATTTTGGTATCCATAGGGGGTCCCAGAACCAAACCCCAGCACATACCAAGTGCCCGCTGTAGTAGAATTTTCAGTACTGGAGCCCAACGGAAGTAAGCTCAGCTCTGGTTAATTTCTGTAAATAAGTAAGTAAGCTCAGCTCTGGTTAATTTCTGGATGGGAGATTGCCAATGAATACCAAGTGCTGTAATCTGTATTTACAGGTAGGAACTGACAAACTACCTCTCAGTATTCCTTGCTTAAAAAAACTTACAAAATTCACAGGATTGGTATGAGTTGATAAACAACTTGAAGACACAGTCGTACACAACTCAAGAGACTATGGCCCAGAACAGACAGGCACAAAAGAGTGGCCTAAGTATGCCCTGGCCAGAAGCGGGTCAGAATCCCGCTGTCCACACAGGCATGCTCCCAAGGCGGACCATTATCCCAGCTCCTTTTTCTTCACAGCAGCTTCCGGACACTTTGGAGGCATGCATCATTTAATCAGCATACCTCCAAAGCATCCAAAAGCTGCATCATTTGGCCCATATGTTTCATCCCTATGTCTCTGCAGAGCTGCAGCACTGGAGGATCTAACTGACATCTTCAAACATCAGACTCATAATATCAGAGAACAGTTTTTACAAATGCTGGTAAAGAATTCCAAAGTACTGGAATTTGAATCAGAGAAATTATGCTTTTATTACAATGAAAAATCAGTATATAATTCAGAAGGCTTCTTTTTTAATGTCATTGGCAACAGGAAAAGATTTTTAAATACTTCAGTCAATTATGAACCCTAGTTTGAATCCTACCAGCTAACCTAAGCTAGAACAGGCCCACTGAATCAACTGCTGAATGAGGAGTCAATACATAAGCAAATCACATTGATTCAAGGGATTTAATGTGTCCCTTAAAGTGTACTGTTATATTTTTATTTTTTTGCTGACAATGTGGATTCCTAAAAGTATTTCCCTAAATTATGGAATAGCCTGCCAGAAGAGGTTCGCACCATCTCTATGTTGGAGGCCTTTAAAAAGGCACTTAAAACAGAACTCTTCCGGCGGGCTTACCCACCCAACCTAAAATAACATTACACAGTGATCCCCCGAGAAGGAAGACCTCTGTTATCGCCTGGATTTGCTTTAGTAAATGTAATTGTCAATTTTATTGTTAATGTTAATTTTATTGTCTTATTGCATTCGTAATTTTAATGTTTGTTTTAAGAATTTTTATTGTAATTTTGTCATGTTTTTATTGCCACGTTTTAAACCTTGTTGTTTTATTTCTATGCTGTACTCCCGCTTCGATCCATTGGGAAAGGCAGGACATACAAATAATAATAATAATAATAATAATAATAATAATAATAATAATAATAATAATAATATTTGAACTGCTAAGTCAAATAAAAAATGACTAAGTGAAAAGCTGAATTTTAAAAAATGGATCCCTCCTGTTTGCAGAGGTTGTAATTTGGACTGAGTCATCAAAGTTTGCTTAGCGCTACAGTTAATCTCTAAATGAGGAATGGGTCAATGACTTTTCTGACTCCGGGGGCAGGGGCAGGGCGCCAAAGATCTCTGTTGCAAGAGCCAATTTCCTGGACCAGAAATTATTGACTGTGTTGGGAGAAAGGCAGAATATAAATTAAATACATAAATATATTTTAGGACAAAGTAAAGCCAAGCATGGTTCAGGAAAGGAAGAGGCACCAGGGATCACATTGCAAATATACAATGGCTAATGGAGTGTAGCAGGGAGTTCCAAAAGAAAATCAGCATGTGCTTTATAGACTATAGCAAAGCTTTTGACTGCATAGATCATGAGATGCTATGGAATGCCCTTAAAGATATGGCAGTGCCAACACATCTGATAGTCCTAATGAGGAATCTGTACTCAGGACAAGAGGCTACTGTCAGAACAGAACATGGAGAAACAGAATGATTCCCAATTGACAAAGAAATCTGACAAGGCTGCATCCTATCACCCTACCTATTGTAAGGAAAGAAGGCTTGGACACAGAAGAGGGAGGAGTGAAAATAGGAGGCAGAAATATCAACAATCTAAGATGTGCAGATGACACCATAAGACTGGTAGAAGGCCTCACAGACCTGGAAGAACTACTAAGGAAAAGCAAAGAAGAAAATGCAAAAGCAGCCTTAATGCTGAATATAAAGAAAACAAAAATAATGGCCACAGAGAACTTACACACATTCAAACTAGACAATGAGGAAATAAAAATAGTAAAAGAGTTCTCATATCTGGGATCAAACATTGATTGGAACAGGGACTGCATCCAGGAAATCAGGAGATTTAAGAATGAGGAGGGCGGCTATGAAAGAACTAGAAAAGATTCTAAAATGCAAAGACATACAAGTCAGCACAAAGTCAGAATCATACAAGCCTTCGTATTCCCTATTACCATGTATGCATGTGAGAGCTGGACAGCCAATAAAGAAGACAGGAGGAAAATCAACTCAATTGAGATGTGGACCTGGAGAAGAGTGCTGAGGATTCCATGGACAGCCAAAAGGACAAACAAATGGGTCCTAGAGCAGATCAAGCCAGAGATATCCCTAGAAGCCAAAATGACAAAACTTAGACTGCCATACTTTGGACACATCATGAGAAGGCATGAATCATTGGAAAAGACAATAATGTTAGGAAAGGCGGAGGGGAGCAGAAAGAGAGGAAGGCCACATGCTAGATGGATGGACTTTATTAAAGATACCACAAATAATTTTGCAGGAGCTGGGCAGAAGAGGATAGGGGAGCCTGGAGATGTCTCATCAATAGGGCTGCCATGGGTCGAGACCAACGCAAAGGCAGTTAACAACAACAAAAAAAGCCATTTCACCGTGGACTCTTCATCCCCAACATCTTAGAATGGCCTAATATGACCCAAGCAAAATAGGGTTTTTGTTCTATTAAGCCCTTGTTTTCCCTATTACCAAGTATGGATGTGAGAGCTGAACAGTTAAGAAAGAAGATAGAAAGAATATAAATGTATCTGAGATGTTATGGTGGTGAAGAGCGCTGAGAATCCTGTGGAC
>CM034706.1:233046356-233074724 GCA_020142125.1 Phrynosoma platyrhinos
TTTGTTTTTGCTGTTTTTCAATAAAAGAAGCTCAATTTAAGATGGACAATTGCATGCTCCCCATAGAGTGGGGTGCGGATCCCCACAGTGCCTTTATTTGGCAAGATTATAGGAAATAGCCTAAATCCAACTGTTACTAGAGTAACATCAAATCAACTGGTGAATGGCAATTTAAAACCTATATAATGAGTCCCACTGCACCTATGGGCTTCTAATTGGAACTATCAATTGGATTGAGGCCAATATCGTATACACAAAGCTGAAAGAAACAAAATTAAAACATTTGATGCTCTAATCGTATTGTAATCAATGCTATTCCAAGAGAATACTATTTTGGTAATGTGTTTAACTTACATTTTGCGTCTTAACCAATATTGTCAAAAGGAAAATGTTTTACTTACTACCTAGTATTCAAAATGGTCTATGTACACTAATTCAATAATGTTTGGGTCACACCAGTTGCTACTTTAAAGCAGGAGTGGAAATTTGGTGATCTTTCAGATATTATTGTATTGCTGCTCCCAAGATTGCTAGCAAGCATAGCCAATGGAGAGAACTTCTGACCCAACATCATCTGAAAGGTTACACTTTACCCACTCATGCTGTAAAGACTTAGACAGCAGCTATGTTTTTCTTTTCCCTAGAGTAAGTGCAGGGGACACAGTCCATATTGGGAACCTAAAATGGAGTGAAGGGTGCCTTTCAGCCTTTGCTCCTTGCTGTGGTCCTGACATGGACCACAATTCCCCACAACTGCAATTTTTACTGCCAAAATACACTTTGTCAGTAGACCACTTTTGGCAGCAAAAACTCTAGCTGCGCCCCCAGACTGGGATCACAGTGCATTAAGGCAAAGGTTAGAGCTGTGTTGGTGAACCTATGGCATGCAAAGACATTTTGGTGAGCACGCTGAGAGACGAAATGGTGGGGGAACTCCAGAGACAGTTAAATGCCCGGGAGAGCAGGGGAAGTGGAGGAACAAGCGCGTGCCTATTCCTGCTCTTCTGTTTGTCCTTCTGGGCCTTCAGCTGTCTCCAGGGAGGGTGAGGGGGGGGGAAGAAGTCTCACCCCCCGAGGTTGGAAGTCCCGCCCTCAGCACCAGATAACAGCTGGTGCCAGAAGGCCTTTTCATTTGGGCACTCGGCCCCTAAAAGGTTCGCCTTCACTGGGTTAGAGCCTTGTTTCCTCCTTATGCTTACTCTGCTAGCTACATTTTAAACATATAGTTGGCCCTTTACAATGACCATGGAAGACAATATCTTCATTTTGTGGATAGGAAGCAAAGTCTGAGAGCACACAGCATTCTACTGTTACATTCAAGTCCTAAAATATTCAAGTAAATTCAACTTCACTGTGTACAACCCACTCAACAGAGGCCTAAGAGGGATACCAGTTTCAAAGAAACCCAACATAATTGCCCCAAGTTCAGTCTTTTCCCAGAGTTCTGGTCAAGTTAAATAACATGGCTTCAAATTAACAGAAAGATAATGCAAGTTCAGTAGTACTTTCACATAAGCAAACTCCTGTCTCAGAGAGACAGAATGTCTGGGCTGAAACATGAACCAGCTACTTCTCAGGCATCAGCTATTTCCTAGATAGCACAATGCACTAGAAATTTAATTCAAACAATTTAACAGAGCATCACCTGCAGTGGAGGAAAAGGTAAGCAGGCAAACATTATGATTGTCTTGCTCATGCATCCTTCAGAAAAGTAGCCCTGAAGGGCTGGATGCTCCTTCAAGAGATCCGCACAAGTCATCTCTGCATTACCCTCCTCTAATGGGGAGCCTGGTGCTTCCTCTGAATAGGTGGAGTCCTTCTGTTGGCAAAATAGCCTGCCTGAATCTAATCCAGCAACTCATTTATGTTAACTTTACTTTCTCCCTGCCATCACCCATGTTAACTATAGAAGACAGTGATTAAAATAAAATAAAATATTGGAATAGCCTATGACCTCCAAATCAGTATTCACACTGCCCATTACTTATTTGGGTCTCATCCAGTTGACAGGATTACATCTAGATACCCACAACATGAACATGTAACATTTTCCCCTCATCTTTGTTCTGAACATCTCTGCCCAAAGAATAGTTCAAAAGCTTTCCTGCAATATTAATAGCAGTCTAATACTAAGAGGCTTTAAATTTTTCATTGCATGAGGCCAACGTGGTTATTAATATCAGATCACTTCTCTTTGGCTCAACTTTAGTTCAAGAGCAAACACACTCTCTGAAAAGGAGTGAAAAAACTGCAGTGTGAAGGGGGCTTGTAGAATCTGAAAACAATACAGAGGTGTCTTTCATTTACAAAATATTTCTGCTTTCCACTGCAGATGTTCCTCAAAACAAAATTACCCTACTTTGAAGAACTGTGTCCCATATTTATTTATCAAGGAAATAGCAGCAGAAAGGTGCAAACAAAACAGATGTTTATTAATTCAGCAACTCTGAATCAGAGCAAGGAATCATGTATTGTCAAAGAAAACTTGACCCAGAACAGCTAATTTTGAGTTGAAGGGTTGACTGGGACAGCTCAGTAGTGTTCTCCTTTTTTCTTTCTGTTTTATTTGTCCCTTGCAGTTTTTTGAGGAAGTATCTGCAGAACCTTTTTGCCTGCTCTCTTCCTTTTGATCTGAAGTTCTTGTAAAAGTGAATTTCTTGCTTCTTTTGAGAGAATAAAACTCCCGCATTAAATCTTCCACTTCCCATTGCTCTTCCTTTTGTTTCCTGCAACAGTGCAGGGCAGCAGGGTCTATCGGGTGGGCTTCAGTATTGAAAATGTATCCACCAGCACCAAGAATACATTCCCCATACGGTGTCAGCATGACATCAAAAGATGACCCGTTGTTATGAATGAAGTTGTCAGGGTCAAACAGTAGATACAGGTATTTCACTGTTTCTGCCAGGAAGAAGGACTCCATGCGATTATCTAGTCTGTGATCTCTCAGGTCTTTGATCTTTAAAGAAAGGGAGGGAAGAAGTGGTTACACTGCATGCCAGAACCCAACATTTAACCATTTCAGAAGCAAGCTATCTGTTGCATTGGAACAGCACACAAGAAGCAAGAATTAGGGGACTGACTCTGCTTCAATTCTGCTGGTTCGGTCAATAGAACCAAGAGTCAATGATGTATTTGTGCTACAGAAAGATGAATGAACAGATACTGGGCAAGATTGGCCCTAACATTAAATAGAAAGAAGTAGCCATCACAGATATTGTATGCTAGGGGTGGGGTGGGGATTGGCTATTCCTCTTAAGCCACCCATCCATTCTCCTGTCAGAAGACAGAGCTATGTGTGTCATACATGTCCTGACCTGATCTTGGAAGAGTCCTAAGTGCAGATGGCACTGCCATTTTATTCTTTGCCTCAGACGGCAAAAGGTTTTGGTATATTTACAAGAAAAGCTTGAGAGCGCCAATCCACTACTAGAAAGTTCAAAAGAAACACTTAACTGTTGCAAAGCCACATTCAACCTTGCAGATTTTTTCTATTGCCTCTACAACATCTCTGCCCAGTTCCAAAAGGGTGGGATCCCGCGTAGCTCGATAGAGATACATGGCACTCTCTATTAGTTCTGCAAAATCCAAAACAGAGGAAAAATACACTTAACCACTTTTTTGCATAGGCAGGGATGCAATACATACAGCACACCTGGTCAGTCTTCCAAAATTCTAAATACAAGAGATTATAGTGGAGATGTCTCCTGCTGCTGTATGTGGAATACAAAGGCACCAGCTTCCCTTATATAAATGCTCTCTTTTAGCATACCGTTCTTAAGTTTAGAATGGATCACAATCTATGTAAGATGCAGCTGGTCTTTATCTCAGATAACTCTAAAGAATAACACCCATTATAGACCTATTCAACAGCTCAGCCATTTGGGCTTTCCTCATGCTACACTCACTCACTCACTCCATCCAGTTAGCACGGAGTTTTGAAGAGATCTGAAATAGAAGTACAGCTTTTGTATTTTGGGTTGATTTAGAACAAAGAAAGGACTTATGCAGCTCTTCCAGATGTTTTTGTGACTTCCAAGGATGTTTTTGTGACCTCCTCAAATTACTCAACTCCCCTGCCAAAACTCTGGGAGCATTCAATATCCAGAGCCCTTTCAAACTACACTTTATTACAGTATTATGATTCCACTTTAACTACCATAATTCCATCCAACTTTAGGGAGGGGCATTTAAAATTCTCAGCTAGAGAGCTATAGCGCCTCACTGAACTACAAACCTTAGGATTCCATAGGATGCAGCTATGGTAGTTAAAACAGAATCATTGCTAGAACTGAGTAGTGTGAAAGGGGCCTTTGTTTTAGCAGAAAGTCATCCCTCTCAACCTTATCTTTTTTATTTGCAAACTAGAAGTGACTTTCTTATCACCACTCATTTCATGTAGATGGGTTAATGTGACCTTCAGAGACTTTTGGAGCTGTAATAATAGCCCTTGGGTCTCGAGTTTGCCTACTCTGTGTCTACAACCAAGCCGTATGGGGAACACCCAGAAGGAAGCTATCAATACTATTTATTTATTTAAATCTTACATACAGAAAGTGAGAAACTTATTACGAGTATACCTCAGTTAACAAAGTAGATGTGTTCCAGGGCTTTACATCTATAACAGAAAATTTGGTACCAGAGGTGAAAATGACATAGAAACACAGTTGGCCTTCCATACTGATGGGCTAGACAGATTGAAGTATTCAAAAATAGCCTTGCCCCACTGCTGTCAATGGTGGCACATGTCAGCGTCCACTGACCCTAATGGGACTTGAGGTCCTATGTTTTTTGTTATCCTCTGAGGGTGTGTATGTCTGGAACTGAACCCTCACTGATATGGAGGACTGACTGTAATAGGATTGGGTTCCAAGGATGACTTATTTTTTTATTTCATTAGCCTCGCTTTCCTCATCATTGCTATAATTTTCTGCATGAAACAAAGTTTGTGCACATTGAACAATCAGATCTGTGCTTCTTTAACATGCTGGGGGAAGCTGGAGAGACAGAGTTATTTGCTTTCCCCTTTTCTATCTGCTTTGCTATTTACACGTGCTCAGCAAGGAATTCTGGAGGCAGCTGCTGTTTGCCTTATCTGTTGTAGGCAGGAACACATGGCTACAGTCAGATCAGCTAGATTAGAATACTGCTCTTTTTCAGGTTAAGCCTTATTGCATTATTTACTGCAAGCACACTAATGTAACTCAGTATCAAAAACCTGTTTCTCCAGTCCTCCTTCACCATCTTCCCAATTCTGAAGCTGCTAAAAAACCTTCAAGCTAGACAGAGGACAAGGAAGAGAAGGGCAGGCTGGGGAGGCATACAAAGACTTTGTACAAGTTGAGTCTCCCTTGTCTGGAATTCCAAAATCCAAAATACAGTACTGCAAAATCCAACACTGTACACATGGGTGGTTAAGCTAGAGACATATTTGCTTTCTGATGGTTCAATGTACGCAAACTTTGTTTCAAACAGAAAATTATTTAAAATATTGTTTATAAAATTACCTTCAGGCTATGTGTACAAGGTGAATGATACATACATGAATATATGAAACATAAACTAATGTTGTGTTTAGACTTGGCTCCCATCTCCAAGATATCTTATGTATATGCAAATATTCCAAAATCCGAAAAATCCAAACTCCCAAACATTTCTTGTCTCAAGCATTTCGGATAAGCAAGACTCAGTCTATAAAAAGGAGCTTCTTTGTCAGAGGCTTTGTTAAGTGACATATGCCTGTACAAATATGGTCATATACATACTTACCAGGTCTCAGTGGGTATCCTTCACGCTTTTCCACTGTATAGCCCTGAGGAATATTGTAGAACTCAGGCAGCCCACCAAACTGCTTCCAAACAGTATAATAATTGAGCAATGTTCGCATTGCACTATCTATGTCTCCAATGAGGCTCTGTGGGATGGGGAAAGGAACCAATGAGGTAATAAGGAACTGACCACACCAGACTTAACATCACGTTTTCTCTTCTAAGTTGACATGAGAACTAGGAGCTACAAATAATTACAGGATAGGATGTATTTAGAAGACTTTGGTCTTCTGATTTCAATAACAACTCTGCTTAAGAAATCACTCCTTTAATTTCTATACTGGAATACTTTTCCCAGATGCTCAATGGGAGTAGTGGTTCACACAGTCAATGGTGAGATTGGCTTCCTTGAATTTCCATTTATACAGGCTGAATATTGGATTCAGATTCTACTTTGTCTAGTGTCTACTTTCATTTTTTACAGTACTAATTGAACTGCAGTTGAAAGGCAACTGAAATATGATAGAGAAGTCCTTACCTGTAATCCAGGCCAGTAGGCTTCAAGGGATTGAAAAACTGGCATTGAGACAGTCCCTTTGTACATTTGAACCCAGAGGTACCAATCATCAAATTTTGTATAGTTCTTTATAGCTCTGTTATAGTCTGTAGAAAAAAGGACAAGTCAAAGCTAGTCATAAAGATCAGATGAGAAATGGAAAATTTCAGAGCAAAATTTTATGCCTTCTTGCTACACATACTGCAAGAAGTCACCCTTTGGGAAATTTATCAGCCAATTTTCTTTTTATGCTTGAACACATCATAAGAATGGTAACATGAAGATTTTTTTTTTAAAAGGATGAACTTTGCTACACAGGGAAAGATATAAAAGGCTCACCAAGTCCCCTTAAAACTGACGGACAAGTAAGTAAGATCAGACTGCACTGAATGAAATGGCTACTTGTCTCACATAAATGTTTCTAAGCTAAACCAGATCCATGATTTCTTGCCAGAGGCTAGGGCAGACAGGATAACCCATCTGCTGTGCAAGTGTGTTGACATCAATTCTTCAAAATGCCTATATGGTTGTGAATTTAAAGAGAACGAGAACCAGGAAGCAACGTAAGGATAAGCAGCTGAGGAAGGCAAAGCAAATCTCCTTTTCTAGTTTTGACCCTCTGAAGGCCAAAGAATCATGGGAGAGTGAAGAAGCAGCTCTCAACCTGATCCAGAGGTTTTGTTTTTAACTGCAGCCCTACAAGTAGGTTCTTATCCTACATCCACTGACAACACAATGGAGAAAGTTCTTGAGTAGGAATCTAGTAAACCATATGTACTTCTCACCTAGAAACATGGACATGAGCTCTTCATCTTGCAAGAGGATGGCTCCTTTAACAAGATATTCAAAATAAGAATCCACTCCTGCTCCAATCCCAGCATCTTGGGCTACCCATTTAGCAGTTACTACATCAACATGATTGCCCACCTGAAAAACAGAAGAAGGTCCATGTCTTCTTGGCACAATCTGTAACTAGTATTTATATAACTATGCATTTCTATATCATCCAGCACAAGCAGAAACCAATTTGCTGATTTATTTATTCAAGCAGTGTGTGTGTGTGTGTGCGCGCACACACACACACACACACAGGGATTAACTCATAGCCACAAAAAACTTAACATTTACAGCCTCTCTTATACTGTTCTAGTGTGAATTCTGTGCCATACATGCCATCAAGGCTTGTATCTTGACAAAAAAACAGAAATCTTGTCAGCACGGGACCAGTTACATTTAATGCAGCAAATTAATGGTTACTCAACACAAACACAAAGGCTTCTTCTGTCCGTCTATTCACACATTTTATGTTGGTTTTATCACCTCTGTCTGCAGTTTTATGGTTTTGTAACCTCCCAGCTAAATTACATGAAGTCTTTTGTCCTTCATATTGTATTTTTATTGTTCTACAACTGTCCAGGAATTTCCTAGAATGAAAAAAGGATCAAAAACTTTAAAAACAAAATAAATAAGTTTTAACAGTATTCTTAGGTTCAGTTTTCAACAGAGACTGCATTATAAAATGAGAACCAAAAGTGTGAGCTCAATGAGCTACTGGGGCATAGCAGACGAAAACTATGAGTAGCACTATGGCTAATGATGCAACTGCACTCAAGCTGAAAGGACATTCAGCTGTTGATGTGCTCAGGGGTGAAAGGAAAGTCTGAAACTGCACAACACATATTATAGGAATATAGAACATAACAGAAGCATGAGAAAAGTATGTATTGGGGGAAACTAGACATAGTGAAACAAGAAATGGAACGTATTTCTGGGAACACTGTCATGGAGGAATGCAAAAAAACTAACACTAGCCAAAAAAAAAGAAAAAAAAAAAAGAGAAGCTTCAGTGGACGACAAATGAAATTCTTCAAGTAGATGAGAAGCAAAAGTAAAATGTGACAGAAATAAGATCAGAAGCCTGAATACAACTTATGTGCAATCAGTTGTGTTCATCAACTTGTGTGTAAGGACAAAGAGAATTACTATAATAACCAATGCAGAGAAATAGAAGGAGACAATGAAGAACAAGAGATGTCTTCCACAAGAGCCAAGAAATCAAAGGGAAATTTAAACCAAGAGTGGGGATGCTCTTCTAGGAGGGGAATATATTGATGGAAACAATACACAGAAGAAGTATATAAAAGAGATGAAAGGATGACAGATTTATTCAAGGAAGAACTACTTGAAGATGAACCTACAATTATAGAAAGTGAAGTTGAAGTTACACTCAGGGCAGAAATAAATCACTAAGAACAGCGGGTATACAACAGAGCAGCTTCAGAATCCACCCACATTCAAATTAAAATAAGTCAACAAATATGGAAAAGAGCCACCCACATATTGAAAATACTCAATATACATTCCAATCCCCAAGAAAGGGGACACCAAGGATTGCAGTAATCACAGGACCATTGCATTAACTTCCCATGCAAGTAAAGGGATGCTGACAATTCTACAAAGACTTCTACCATATATGAAGCAAGAAATGCTAGATGTCCAAGCTGGGTTCAGAAAAGGCATGAGGGATCATATGGCAAACATATATTGGATAATGGAGCATACTAAAGAATTTCAGAAGGATAATCAGGCTATGCTTTATAGATTATAGCAAAGCCTTTGATTGTATAGAACATGAAAAACTATGAAAATGGGTGTGCCACAACATTTGATTATCCTGGTATATAACCAGGACATCATCAGGACAGAATACAATTGGCAAGGGGGACAGGCAAGGTTGCATCTTATCTTCCTATCTGTTTAACTCAAAGCAGGATTAGAGGAAGGAGACATAAAAATTGAAGGAAAGAACATCAACAACAAGATATGGAGATGACACCATACTACTAGTAGAAAATAGCAAAGACTTGAAACCATTACTGAAGAAAGAAAGTGCAAAGGCACGCTTATCATTGAACTTTAAGAAAACAAATCACAAATAATGATCACAGATGATTTATATCACTTTAAGTATGTAATGTTACATTTACATAACTTTAAAGTAGATAATGAAGGCACTGAGACAGTGAAAGATTTTCCATATCTTGGCTGTCAATAAGTCAGAAAAAAATTAGGACTTGGAAGGGCAACTATGGGCCTTTGCAGACTGCCAGAAATAGTGCAAATTGAGTCCACTTTAACTGCCCTGACTCGATGCTAGGGAATCATGGGAACTGTAGTTTATTGTGGCACCAGAGCTCTCTGACAGAGAAGGCTCAATGTCTCAGAAAAAAACAATTCCCATGATTCCCTAGCACTAACCCTAACCCTTAAAGTGGACTCAGTTTGCACCATTTCTAGCAGTCTGCAAAGGAAAGGAACTAGAAAAGATTCTGAAGTGTAAAGATATATCATTAATACTAGTTAGGACTGACCATGCTAACATATTCCAATTTCTATGTTATGGTTATAAAAGCTGGATAGTGAAGGAAGCTGGTAGGAAGAAAATTAACTCATTTGAGAAGTGGTGCTGGAGAAAAGATCCACAGATAATGTGGAATGCTAAAAAGAGAAATAAATGGGTCCTAGAGGAAATCAAGCCTGAATTCTCCCTAGATGACGAAACTGAGGGGGGTTGCAGACTGCCAGAAATAGTGCAAATTGAGTCCACTTTTAGGGTTAGGGTTAGTGTAGGGAATCATGGGATTTGTTTTGTTTTTTCTGAGACATTGAGCCTTCTCTGTCAGAGAACTCTGGTGCCACAATAAAATACACTTCCCATGATTCCCTAGCATTAACCCTAACCCTAAAAGTGAACTCAATTTGCACTATTTCTGGCAGTCTGCAACCCCCCTGAGACTCACTAGAAGAGAAAGTAACGTTTAGAAAGGTAGAAGGCAGAAGGAAAAGAGGAAGGCCTTATTACAGATGAATAGACTTAATCAAGGAAGCCACCACTCTGAGTCTGCAAGACCTGAACAGGGCTATTGATGATAGGGTGACTTGTAGGTCTTTCATTTATAGAGTTGCCATAAGTCAAAGTTGATTTGATGACAGCAAGAAGTGTGACAGAAGCTTTTCCACTCACCAAGCCAATTTCTGACCGATTTTTCCAAAGGGTCTTAAGAGCTTTTCTGGCAACTTCTTCAAATACTGGGTCACCTGTGAGATGGCTTAATGTAGCAAATTCTAGTATAAATGTACCAATGCCAGCAGTACACGTAATTGGTGTCTCTCCAGGGTTTACTCCATGTAGTAAGTTCACTGTTCCATATGGCATTCCAGTTGGTGTCTGAAAGGCTTCAAAAGAAAGGGATATATATATTAATGGTGAGCAAAATGTGATCCTTGGGTGGCACACAGCTCCTAAGGCTGTTTTTGTGCTGCCAGACTATCCTCTTTTTTAGTATGCCAATTCATTTTTAAACAGGTTGCCTAGTTAATCCATCTTCCACATTAACACCAAAAGGTCAGCTTTTCAAAATCAAAAGTGCTTCTCTGGCCACATATGCATTTGCTCCCCAGCCACTCATTTTTGAGAGAGGTTTTATGGTAGTCTGTATGGCCCATGGAGGGCAGAAAATGGCCTAGGCATTTAAAAATAATTATTCCCCACACATTAAGTTGCCATCTCCAGTACACAAGAACTTAGGACTGGAAAAGATATTAACGGGCAGCTTTGCATCCAATGGAAGAATGGATGTTCTACTATTAGTGGTTTAAAATTAAAACATAAACCCACTTTCAATATACATTAACTGCTATTAAAGCAGTGTGTATTCCACACATTTACAGATTTGGCACGAACAGTGCAATCTGTTTTCTGGCACCCAAAAGGTCATCCTGAGAATCTCAGCTTTCATCCAACTAAAATATGTAAGGATGTTTCTTGCCTTCCTGGTTGCACAGAAGTTCTTGAAATCTGCAGGATAGAGCGATAAAGGCTCAAAACAAGCACCTTCTTGGCCTTATTAGAGCTGAATGTCATAGATATGCATTTTGAAATTATTTTTAACTTGGTATATTTTAATGCTTTTAAAATATCTTGACTTTTTTAATTTAGAAAAATGCATCTAATAAACAATGACATAACAATTTCTGCATTATTTGGGCAATTGGGCTTTGCATTTTCCCAAAACAACAGTGACACGACCTATAATGGTCAATAAATTATTTCTATACATTCTTTTATTACCAGTTCCTTACTTAAGAATTCCAGATTCATTGCCTCATTATTAGAAAGGATGCAGCATATGCTCTCCCCAAGTGTCCAATATATCACCACTAACTGAGCATATAAACATGTATTTTTTTTTTTAAAATTGGACTATAATGCCTAGAATTTCTAGCCTTGTATGGTCAGTAGCTATAGTGGGTGGGGGATCACAGGAATTACAGTCCAAAACATATTTCCAAAGCTAAGACACACTATATGATGAACTTCAGCCCAGTTGATTTCAATCAATTTTCTCTAAGTACAACTGGAGCTGCATCCATGCTGCAGAAATAATTCCAGTTTGACATCATTTTAACTGTCATACCTCAGTGCTATGCAATTCTGGGAACATTTAGCTCTTTCTGTCCAAGATCTCTGGTACCACAACACACCACAATTCTCAGGATTCCATAGCACTGAGCCATGGCAGTTAAAGTGGTGTCAAACTGGATTGTTTCTACAGTGCGGATACAGCCTAAATCTGAATTCAATCTCCTAGTTACTACTAAAAGCTTGAAAAAAATTGGCCAGCATCCTAATATGATTCTGGAGAACTCTGGAAGAGGCTGAGGCTTAAAGCAGTCCAAATAAGAACAGAGTTAGAAATAAAAATTGAGCATTCTGATGCAGTATGGAGTCTTAAAAGTGAGAATTCAAAGGATTTTTTAAAGGTGAGGATGTGAAATATCCAGATCAGTGTTCCTGATACTCAGAAGCCACAGAGAGGCTGAACCATGCTGATTCCCGTGAGATGAAACTGGAGATAAGGTTAGTAAGTTAGTGCAGGTAATGCAGATGATGAATTCCCCCAGGGATAACTGAACAGGGAAATTGTGCAACTTCTATAACTCTTAACAATTACCAGTTTCCAAAGACAACCATGTTTGTGTCTATCACTATTTTTAAAGGAAAAAAAGGGCCTCTTCAGGCACCTTTAAGACTAATAATTTATTTCAGGAAATGCTTTCATGGATTACAGTTTATTTCTTCAGATGCATGCAAGAAGCAATCTGCACAAAGATTACTTGAAAGTGCAATGTTGTTGTTGCTGCATGCCTTCAAGTTGTTTCTGACTTATGCTGACCCTAAGAAAGCCCTATCATGGGGCTTTCTTGGCAAGATTTGTTCAGAGGAGTGTGCAATTATCTTCCCTTGAGGCTGAAAGAGTGTGACTTACCCAAAGTTACCCAGTGGGTTTCAGGACTAAGCTAGGAATCAGACCATGGTGTCCAGAGTCATAGTCTAATACTCAAACCAGTATGCCAAGTGTAATAGGACTCCTTTTTCCTGTTTCTTTCTTATGTATGTTTCACCTTTAGCTTCAAGTTTCACATGAAATCATACAACCAACAGACACAATCTAAATACTTGGCAAATACTGAAGACAACTATTGGGGAGATTTTGCATTATTTAACACATTGTGACATTTGGCCTGGCAAATAACCGCCTGTCTGGTCACCTGTGTTGCATATCTCTGTATGTAATAAATCTGGCAAGCTACTTACGCACAAGTAATTGTTACACAATCCATAAAAATAACCAATATATTGCATGATCTAATTCAATGGACTTTAGCAACCAACAGATTTCCTAGGTTTGTTATGGTTCTTCTGGAATCTTTCCAGAAAAAGACTACAACTTAATGGTGAAGAACACTTCTGCTCAATCCATGTCTACCGACTGGTATGAACACACCAGCCTAATGGTAGCAGAAAACAGGAGTCATAGGGCCTTTGGAGACTGCCAGAAATAGTGCAAATTGAGTCCACTTTAACTGCCCTGACTCAGTGATAGGGAATCATGGGAACTGTAGTTTATTGTGGCACCAGAGCTCTCTGACAGAGAAGGCTCAATGTCTCAGAAAAAAAAAATACAATTCCCATGATTCCTTAGCACTGAGCCAGGGTAGTTAAAGTGGACTCAATTTGCACTATTTCTGGCAGTCTGCAAAGGCCCTTAGTAACCACAGATTAAGAGGCTCACCACAATAAAACAGGGAATGGGGAATGTGTGTTATTCCATGTGTTGTTGGACTGTTGCTCCCCTCATCCTTCAGTGTTAGCTATGCTGGCTCTAACTGATGAGAGTTGCAGTCCAACAGGTGGAGATCCACACATTCCTTGCCCCTGCAGTAAAGCCCTCTACATGATCTATTTAATTTATGTGTTAACTGAATATATACTGACAAATATGTCACACTGAGAACCATGTCTTTGCCCCTGTCAAAATACATATTGGATTAGTTGGTATGATTTCATCTCTAGATACACACCAGAACCATGACGTTACCCTCCACAGTACCATGATTTTAATTAATGTTTTGGTTTCTTTTGTATACTTATTTATAAAGGGTGATAGAGATATTTATTAATTTCCATATTAATTTCTTCATTCAGAAATATTCTAGTCATTACCTAAACTTTCTCTGCTTCCAATGAACTGAATGGAACTAAATGGAAATATTTATAGTTTCTGGTACATGCTGCCTATGATTCCATTAATACACCACCAAGAAATTATACTTAATATATTTTAGTCTAAAATATCGTACTACAAAAGAGGGGAGGAGATATGTTCAGCTTCTTTAAGGACACTCACCTGGTAAAAGTTTTCGAGCTGCATCCTCTGCCATTCTCAAGAGGGGACCAGAGCATGGCCATCCTGCTTCCACCTCAATACCAGCTTTCTTAGACAACAAATGAGCAGACAGGAGGCCACCAACCACTGCAAATGAGCAGACAGTGCTCATTTAGAATCACAGTAGTATTGTTAAGTGTGTAAACATCATTGATTACTTTCTTTTCAAAAGCTACAGAAGAGCCATTCAGCTTTCTCCAGGGACACAAAATAAATTTTGAATGTTTTCCTCAGTCACTGCAAGGAATAGATTATTTAAGCCATTAAATATTCAATTAAAACAGCAGCCTTCTCCAACAGGTATTTTGGATGGCAACCCCCATCATCCCTGACAATTGGCCGTGTTGGCTTGGGTTGATGAGAACTGTGGCCAAAGATATCTCAAAGCCACTGGGATGGAGAAGGAAGAACTACTGGCTTAATGATGAATACAGAAAACCCACAAACCAAAGAACAAACATATAGCATAATTCCAAGAACATAAGAGCAGCTTTGCTGGATTTGACCAAAAGTTTATCTAATGCCAACTTCCTATTTCTGCCAGCGAGATGCATCCAGGGAGCATAAAAGCTAAGTATGCAGCCAAGATGTTTCACCCTTGCATATGTTATTGAGATACTTTACAGCTCAGCAAGGAAATTCCATTAGCTTTATTTATACTGAGGCTCTAACCACTGAGTAGTAACAACTGATAAGGGTTTTTCATGTTATCTCCCTCACACAAAAGAATGCTAAGCTCTGCTCCTTTTTAGCCACCCTATTATTTGTGGCTATTACTCACTAATGCTGCAGTTCTAGTTCTCAAGCCTTCCATCTTCAGATAGCATGAGGATTTTGCCTTTAATCCAACTAGACAAACCAGTGGAAATTATGAGGTGAAAACTATGGTTTTATAACCCTCACCCTCAGGTAGGATTAACTATTGGCAGAAAACAGATCCCCAACATGTTTGTCAGGGAAAACAGAATATCACATGGAGATTCTATTGAACTGGGAGGAGTACGTTTATGAGTCATATGCAGGACCCATCTCTTTAAGAGATAGGTTTATATGGCAACAGCAACTCCCTCCTTCTTGTAAATGGGTGTATTTTATTTAATATCCAGTTGGAACTGGTTGAAAGAAGTTGGGTCTGCTTTGTACAATGAGCCCAGGTTATTATTCTTTTGAGTATTTTGTTAATGTTTATGGCTCTGGCCATAAGTTATGGTCTCTCCCTTATGCGTCCCTAAATTTCAAAAAGGATAGAAATGCCCTAAAAAGCAAAATACATTTGGGTTAACACAAAACACTATGGTTGTAGCTATATCCCCCAAAGAAAGAAAGTTCAGATCACAGATCAACCCAACCATACTAAATTATAAGAAATGATCTGCAGGGATGGGGAACATGTAGCCTCCCAGATGTTGTTGGACTTCACCTCCCAAATCATTGTCTAGGCAAAGAATGACAGAAGATCTCAGCTAAACATATGGGGACCATAGTTTCTCTATCTCTGTTTTAGAGTTCAGCTCACCTCTGATATTTGTTTCAAAGACAGAAGCGTTTACATCAATATCAAAGTTCACGCCCTCCTGCAGCACACTGACAACTCGTTGGAATTCAGAGATATTACCCAAAATCTAGAAATAAATTAAAAAAACTGAATTTACAGCAGATGGTTCACAGTATAGCAAATATCTACAATGTAAGAAAAAAGAAAAAAAGGGAAGGAACATAGGACCAAATGCTCCTCACTTAAACTGGGAGCTATTTGCCCTGCCTGAAAACACACAAACCTGTCATTAAGTGGAAAGTACCAAAATACTAAGATGCTTCTAGATCTAATTCCAATGTTCTAATGCAGGCTTGTTGCTATTGTGTGCCTTCAAGTTACATCTTACGGCAACTCTAAGGTGAACATATCATGGGGTTTTCTTGGCAAGATTTGTACAGAGGGGGTTTGCCCTTGTCTTTTTCTGAAGATGAAAGAGTATGACTTGCTCAAGGTCATCCAGTTGGTTTCCACGACTGAGCTGGGATTTGAACCCTGGTCTCCCAGTGCCCTAGTCCAACACTCAAACCACTACACTCACTGGCTTGTGCAAAAACTAGTAATGTTGAATTTACAAGAGTGGTAATTTTTCTTAATCTCTTACAAATGGAGGAATTTAAATAGCAAGGATGAGAAACAGAAATCATGCTCTGTCAGCATAGGGCACACTTGACAAATAGGCAACAGACAAGAAATGTAGGTAAAAAGCTGATAGTGAAAGTATGGATCTTACTTACTAGTAGGGTATCCAGTGCATCAATCAGTGTAAGAGAAAAACTGGAAAAGAACAAATGACAAAGATAAAGCAATGCCTCAAAAAGAAAGTGGTATCAATTGAAAGAGATATGGAGATGTGCATATTTTGACACTGAACCCAAGAGCTTCCTTTCCCCCCTCTGCCTCCTAGATATGTGTTTGGAGCCAAGTCTGAGAGCCCCCACACAAAATGATGACTTCCTACAAACATGCATGTAGGAAATTGCCACAGATGATGAAACCATTGGAACTCTAACCCTACACTACTACTGTACAGAAGTTACAAAAAACCTACAAGTGTACTATGTAACAGAAAGAAATAGCTTCCTTGAACATCCTCCTACAAAGGCAGAGTGAAAATGCCTTTAAAAATAAACATTGCTTATGTCATGCACATGCTGTCAGCATCCTGTAAGCTTCTGCATTCAGCTATTGCATTTCCAGTGTAACTCAATGAAGTCCTTGGGTGCTGACTGAGATGGCAATCATGAATTACAGTTTTGATAATCAACAGCCAACATAGCCAGGTTTGTACAGACTGATTGACTTTCTTTCAGCTATCTGAGTAGAGACAGAAATATTTTATCTCTGCCACAAACTCCATGCCTGCTAGCAGATTGTAAAGTTCTATAAGAAAGGGGTAACCGCTTTAAAATTCTGCAAGCAAAGAGAGAGAGGGCATTCATTTTCCCCAGTACCTTCCCCAAGTGTCCTGCCCATCACATGTCAGTGGACGCAGTTCATCATATGGGAAGGCATTTTCTAGGTAGTTATCATAAGCATGATAAAACATCGACTTGACTCGTTCTCTAAGGGGGGAAAAAGATATGTCAGAAACGTTGCTGAAAAGCAATTCATATAAAACAAATGGTGTTCTTTTCAGTTGTTAACTCCTCACATACTAGGATAGCATTAGCAACATATTCCTTAGCTTCCTTCAAAGAGCATAACTTTGGGCATGACCTAAAGCTCATATTCCATTACTCTGTCCCCAAGGCATCTAGAGGGGGAAAAAAAAGACTGTCTTAGGCTTCTTTCCCCCTCTCCTAATATATTTGAAGGCCATTTTATATTTTAAAAAGTTTCTTGGATATGAGATACCCCAATCATGTGGAATGCCCCAGCAATAGTAACAACAGACATAGGACGCTGGCATCAAGGAAACGGAGGCAGCAGTACTGTATTTACTGGGGTCACAACATTCAGGAACCAAATTTAGGACTGAAACCTTTACTATGCATTCTTTAACTGGCATTTGAATTTAATGTATTTTTAAGGGGGGGTAAGTGTGTTTATTTATATGATTTGCTGTTATTACGGGGTAGTTTTTGCGCTGTTTTAGATGCAAGCCACCTTGATTGCTATGGCAAAAGGTGGGGTATAAATAAAAATTATTATTAGTAATTATTATTTAACCCCCCCCCCAACAACAGCACTACTTGGAATAGTTTTCAGGCAGCCCCCATGCAACAGTTATACTACTGAAATGGACACTTTGATTCCATATTGCAGTAGTTCTTTGCTTTTCAACTTGCTGGAATGCTTAGTATAACAGGAGAGGGATCATATCTCAAAACCCTTTGGAGAAGAAGTCCCCAAGAACCCAATGCTTTACTCCTGCCCTTTTGATCTATCTCTGCCCATCAGCCAAGTGGAAAAAACATAACTACCACTCCTCATGCTCAGCCATTTTATTTCCATTTTATCCTCACTGTCAGGCAGACAACTGTGCATTAAGTAAGTTTCAGATAAAGGTGTGGAAACAGATCTTGTACCACCTTTGAGACTAACTGAAAGAGAGAAAGGGGGAGCATTAGCTTTTGTAGACTGGAGCCTACTTCCTCCCTTTCAGATGCATCTGAGGAAGTAGGCTCAAGTCTATGAAAGCTCAGGCTACCCACTTCTCTCTTTCAGTTAGTCTCAAAGGTACTATAAGATCCCTCTGCATACTGATTATCCAGAACAAGACTATGGCTTTGAATCGCAGATGAAGGAATGCTCCTGCCAAAAAATAGTTGAAGGATCTTCAACCATCACCCTCTCGTTTCCTTCTTCTCCCAGCTCCCTCCTCTTTTTGCCATGCCTTTGTGGCATGCAAATGTCCTGCAGGTTCAGATTACCCACAGTGGGAGAGAGAAAGAGAGAGATGGGGGGAAACAGAAACTTTCCTTGTGGAACTTTGGCCAGGCCTATTTTTATTAAGCAAATGCAACTGCAATCAGTTTCAAAGACATAGCTGTGTTAGTCTAGAAAATCAGTATGCATTGGATTTTGTACACCTTTGAGACTAACTAAAGTCCAAAACACACTGCAGAATCATCCAGGTTGAGACCGCTTTAAGTGACCTGGCTCAGTGCTAAGGAATCCTGGGAATTGTAGTTTATTGTGGCACCAGAGCTCTCTGACAGAGAAGGTTAAATGTCTCACAAAACTACAGTTCCAATAATCCCTTAGCATTGGGCCATGGCAGTTAAAGTGGTCTCAAACTAGATGATTTCTGCAATATGTTTTGGACCTGAAAGAAAGAAGTTGTAGCATGAGCTTTCATAGACTTGAGCCTTCCTTCTGACATGCATTTGGTGGAGTGCCCAGGTACAAATCCAGGCTGCATCTACATTTCTGAATTGATGCAGTTTGACACCTCTTTAATTGCATGGCTCAATGTGATGAAATCCCGGGGTTTGTAGTTTTGTGAGCTATTTAGCCTTTGTCAGAGACAGGGTGACCAGATGTCCTGACCGCAAAGGAGGACAAGGCACCATGAAATGTAGGGCATTCAAGAAAAATGTAGGACACATCCACATAAAAGGTAAAAACACTCATATAAATGTAAATGCATGCTTCTTAGTCCTGCTTAAAATAGATGACACTTTGTAATGCTCCCTGGACAGAAAGCTGAAATGTATGACATGTCCTGGAAAAGGAGGATATCTGATCACCCTGGCCTCAGAGAGCTCTAGTGCCACAACAAACTACAGATCCCAGGATTCTATAGCATGGAGCCACAGCAGTTAAAGCAGTGTCAAAGTGGATTATTTCAGCAGGGCAGATGCAGCCTTGATCTTCTCCTGGCTAAACATCCCCAGCTCCTTAAGGTTCTCCTCATAGGACATGGTCTCCATACCTTTCACCATCTGGGTTGCCCTCCTCTGGACATTATTTATTTATTTAAACCAGTGATTTCCCAAAACTTTGCTCCTCCAGGGGATTTGGATTTCAGCTCCCAGAATTCCTGAACTGTTGGCCAACAGTCCAGGAATTCTGGGAACTTAAGTCCAAAGCACCTGGAGGAGCAAAGTTTGGGGATTACTGATTTGAATAGATCAGAGGTTACCAAACTTTGGTCCTCCAGGTTTTTGGACTTCATCTCCCAGAAGCCTCAGCCAGCTTGGCCAATAGCCAGGAAGTCTGGGAGCTGAAGTCCAAAGCACCTGGAGGAGCAAACTTTGGGGAAATCACCGATTTGAATAGATCAGAGGTTACTAAACTTTGGGGCCTTTGCAGACTTCTTTGCATGCTATCATAAGAAAGCTCAAGGCCCCAACATCCACTGCTGGGAATGGATCATTTTCTCTATAGCCACATAAGACTTTTTAACAACAACAACAACAACATTGGGCCTTTGCAGACTGCCAGAAATAGTGCACATTAAATTGAGGCACTGCCCTGGCTCAGTGCTAGGGAATCATGGGAACTGTAATTTATTGTGGCACCAGAGCTCTCTGACAGAGAAGGCTCAATGTCTCAGAAAAAAAAATACAATTCCCATGACTCCCTAGCACTGAGCCAGGGCAGTGCCTCAATTTAAAGTCCACTATTTCTGGCAGTCTGCAAAGGCCCTTTGGTCTTCTAGGTGTTTTGGACTTCATCTCCCAGAAGCCTCAGCCAGCTTGGCCAACAGCCAGGAATTCTGGGAGCTGAAGTCTAAAGTACCTGACGGATCAATGTATGGAGATCACTGCTTGGAATAGATGAAGGAAGGCATCCTGGGGTCCAGCTCACCTGTAGTGGGCGACGTCGACCTCCTTCCCGGCCCCGAGGGGCATCTGCCCGGGAAAGTGCAGCAGCCACAACCAGAGCCAGCCCAGCGGAGAGCCTGAGCGCAGCATTTAAAAGGCAACCCCCTGCGCGCGCCCAGCCGGGGCTCCTCAACGGCCTTCCTCGCGCAGCCATCCGGCCCGCCACGCCCCCTCGTCCCTTCCGGGTTCCGCCCCCTTCTCCCCGCCCCGCACCAATCAGCGTCGCCGGCACCGCCCCTCACCCTCTGGAGTGGTGACGGGAAAAGAAAGGGTTGGTGAGGGCCTCGCCCGGCCCTCAGTGCGGCTGCGCAAACAGACCTTTAGGGCGAGGCTTCGCTTCAGCAGCTCCCTCAGGGGTTGGTTGTCTCCATGGTGACCAGCAGGCCTAGCCTCAAAGTAGGACCATGCGCCGCAAAGTGGAGGCCGTGGCCAAAGTAAAAAAACAAACAAACACCATACCTCGAAACATTCAATTACTGCTTTTTAACGATGTTCAGAATGGAGGACAGTTAGGAATTCCTCCTGGATATTCAAGGCAAATGTAGGCCAAGACCAAATAAAAGCTCAAACTCTAATATACATTCATGCTGCTTCGTGGTGATCCTGAAAACGGAGGACATTTTGGAATTCTTCCTGGACATTCAGGACAAATGTAGGACACAACCAAATAAAAGCTCAAAACACTTAATTTCTTAGTTCTGTTCAAAATGAAGGGCATTTTATAATTCTTCCTGGACATTCAGGACAAATGTAGGACACGACCAAATAAAAGCTCAAAACAATCAATGCTTCTTAGCGATGCTCAAAATAAAGGACATTTTATAATTCCTCCTGGACTTTCATTACAAATGTAGGACGTGACCAAATAAAAGCTCAAAACACTCAATTCCTGCTTCTTAGTGATGTTCAAAATGGAGGACGTTTTGGATTTCCTCCTGGGAACAAGATTGAAATGTAGGACATGTCCTGGAAAACGAGGACCTCTGGTCACCTTGCATGGATACCAAATCTATGGATGCTCAAGTCCCATTAAATACAATGGAGTAGTAAAATGGTGTCCCACACATAAAATGGCAAAATCAGAGTTTGCTTATTGGAATTTATATGTTTTTAAAATGTTTTCAAACCATGGATGCTTGAATCCGTGGACAAAAAAGCCATGGATATGGATGTCTGCCTAGAAATAATGCCATTTGACACTGCTTTAAGTGCTGTAGCTCTGTCAGATCCATATGCATGGTTCTGCCATGATAATATGATATAATGATGGTATGATGATATGGTAAAATAGCGTTCGGATAATATGCTGATTTATTGAGAGGGGAATAGGAATTATGTAGGACGCTAAGCTTGGCGAACAATGGGAGGGGACAAATGGCCAGAGGCGAGAGAGATTTGTGGTTTTATGACCGTGTTGCTCTTGCAAGCGGATCCGGGCTGTATACCAGGGATGCTCTTAAGTGTGATTGAATGATAATGCAGGAAGGAAAGAGGGAACATGAAAGGCCACTTTGATCTGGATCAAAGGTCTGGGATCATAGCTGGGGAGAGGGTTGGATGATGGGAAGTCTTAAATATGATCCGGGGGGAAACTTTTCAGTTCTGACGCAAACCCTGTACCTACCATTTTCTGTCTCAATTCTTGGAATAAAGTCTTTTGTTTTAATCACATTAAATCACATATTTTATCACACGGAAGCTTACCATTCTTAAAACGTGGCTAGACCATCCCTAAAGCGTCGCTAAAGTGCGAGGGTGTGATCGCCGGTCGCGCTTGTCTCCTATGATGAAATCATTATAGAAGTTCCCGTTATGCAGAGAAATGGCAGCTCCGCAAATGCTTTAATGACAGGATGAGTCCATGATGATTTCATCATGGGAGACAAGCGCAACCGGTAATTGCATCCTCGTGCTTTATGGATACCTTAGGGACGTTCTAGCCACATTTTAAGAACGGTAAGCCTCTATGTGATAATCTCCTAAAATGTTCTCCTGGTTATTGGAAACTGGGTCCGCTGATTCTGACAAGCTCCATCCTGGGATATGTAGATTTGCAGGGTCTTTACATGGTCTGACAAAGAGTGCTGCTGCCTCACAAAAGTACAAACCTCATGATTCTGTAGGATGGAGCCATGGCAGTTAAAAGTGGTAGCAAATTGGATTATTTCTAGAGTATAGATGCCCCTTAAGATTAAAAGGAAGTTACTGTAGATTGCTGGACTAGGTCTGTTCCAGCTTTCTCCAGTGCTGTCTCTTGCAAATCTTCTGGACTACAACTCCCATCAGCTGCTGTACTGGAAGTTCAGGAGTTGCAGTCAGACTCGTTTGGATGGAAACCTGGTTGAAGAAGATTAGTTTAAATGACAGCATTTGGCTTCCCTCCCAATGCATCAGACTACAACTCCTCCAATTCCACTGCAGTGCCTGAGGATGATGAGAGTTGTAGTCCAGAGCATCTGAAAGGGGAAAGTTGCCTATACCAGCATCCAACCCCCAGCAGTAGACAGGTAGATAGAGAGGCCTCTGCAGGTACCCAGCAGGACAGAAAGCGAGTAAACCTCATATATCTGTCAGCTGAGAAAAATGTTTCATGCATATCTACAATTTTATTTATTTATTTATTTATTTATTTATTTCATTTTTATGCTGCCTTTCTCCCAAAGAGGGACCCAAGTGTGATTTGCCCAAGATTAGCCAGTGGGTTTCCATGACTGAGCATTGATTTGAAGCTAGGTCTCTTGAAAATACTACTACTACTACTACTACTACCACCACTACCACTACTAATATATTCATTTATATCCCACCTTCTAATACTATTACCACTACTGATATATTAATATAAATGAATATATTAGTAGTGGTAATAGTAGTAGAAGGTGGGATATAAATGAATATATATATGTGTGTGTGTGTGTGTGTGTGTTTATACACATACGTGCACACACACATGAACACACCCTTCTCACAATGGGACTCAAGACAGCTAACATATCTAAAACAATACAGATTAGCAACTATGCAATTTTTTTTGATAAAAGTATAAAGTTATGTAGAAAGCAATTAAACAGTTCAGCAGGCGAAATCATTAAAACCATTAAAAGTCATTCAAGATTATACAGATGGCAAAACATAAAAAAATGCAACATATAATTAAAAGCCTACCCCATTTGATTTCCAAAAGCCTGGCGGCACAAGGATATTTTCTGCTGCAAACAGAAAAAGAGCAAGGGGGCATCCTGGCGTCTCTCTAAAGAGGGAGTTCCAAAGACTGGAAGCAGCCACCAAGAAGGCCTTCTCCTTTATTACCACCAAATGATCTTGAGAAGGTGATAGAACAGAAGGAGCAGACTCTCCAGATATTCTTAAATCTCTAATGGGCTCATAAAGGCAGATATGGTCCTTCAAGTAACCTGGACCCAAACCATATAGAGCTTTAGAGACCATCACTTTACAGGCAGGGGGATTATTACCATGGCTGTGCAGATTATTTGGAATGGTACACACTGTTGATTGCAAGAACGGCAGGTTAGCAGTTCATGGCCTAGGTGCTGCATGATGGGGTGAGCTCCTGTCCCTAGTCCCAGCTTCTGCCAACTTAGCAGTTCAAAAGCATGCAAATGCAAGTAGATAAATAGGTCGGAAGGTAAACAGCGTTCTGTGCAATCGAGTAGTCTGATAACGCTGGCTCTTCACCTTAGTAAAGGAGATGAGCACCGCTCTCTACGGTCGGACAAGGCTTGACAATCTTGTCAACGGGGAATACCTTTACCTTTACACAGTTTGGGGGTGACCAGCATCCTATTGTGAACTCTTTCCTCAGGATGGTGAGCCATTTTCATGTCTCCTTCTAACCTGTAGAACTTGGATGGCTGCTCACAGAGCACTTTTACCTCCCTCCCCACAGAAATAGTCAGCAGTTTGTCCCAGTAGGGCAGTGTCCATAAGCAAGCACAGTTCTTGTCTGCCAAGGAGGACAGGCCCAGGTAGCACCCACTTTGGCACAAATCTCACCATGGGCAGACTCACCCCTACATTAGCCCCATTTATATTTCCCAGGCCAGGGAACTAATCTAATCTAACTGGAAACTAGCTGGAGACTGCTGGCTGGGCTTCAGTCCTGCAAGAAGGCAACACACACACAGTTGTGGTGAAAGAGTCCTAGTGGAGCACTCAAAGCACTATACCACATTGTCTCTTGAAGAGTTTTGCCATCTATATCAGTGGTCCCCAAACTTTTTCCGGCTACCTCCCTTTTTCGTCATGGGTGACGACTGTAGTGTCTGCCCTCAATGTATATTTCTCGATATTAGGTCTACTGTTCTACTGCAAATTCAAAATGACCAATCTCAGTTGCTTTGCAACTGGTCACCCTGGGAGCAGCAACCAAGCAGCTGGCTAACCAGCATCTGAGTAGCCCTTTATCCATTGCACACCTCCAGTGAAGGCCAGTGCAGGCAATAGGCCTCTCGGTCACTGACCGGCCAGCTGCTCAGTTGTTGCTCCCAAGGTGACCAGGTGTAAAGGAGAAGCTTCTTCCTGGCAAGGAAGGACTCTCAATCCTTCTTTATTGGGGCAGAGATGAGCATAGCTGGTGTGTGTGTCGGGGGTTTACAGAGGCCATATGCCCTGGACTGGAGACTGATGTGGACAGGGAAAGGGATACAGGAGGTGCTGCAAACTGAAGAATTGACCCCAGATACTTCTCCTCTCCTTCACTAGAGACACGTCTTTCCCACACAGCTTCAGGTGTCTCCTCCCCCCCCCCCCCCCCACAGCACACGTACACAAACATTGCTTCTTCTGTTCTCTCAATCCAATGAAAGAAAACAGGAGGAAAAGAGTAGCTCTAACCTGCCAACCAAGTCCCAGCAAAGCTCAAAAGCTTAAGCAGGGTCTTTTTTGCTGCCACTTCATGCCCACCCACATGCTTTAACTCCTTGCTCAAGTCAGTCAGTCTGTCCCAAAATGGTGCCATTCTGAGCCAGAGAAGCAATGCTCTTCAAAAATGGAAAACTGGGAATATTCGCAATAAAAGAGAATGGATGTTGAAACTTTATGATACCATTGAAATGGATAAATTAACATTACTGTTAAAAGGAGAAACAACAGACAAGATCAGCCAAGATTGGACAAAAGTACTCGATTATTTAAAAACGATATGGGGTGAATTAATAATGGAGAAAGTGTGAAGACCCTTATCCTCAAGAAATACCTGATCCTTTGTCATCTGCTCATTAAAGAGAAGGTAGAGATTCATTAGATACAACTGCTAAACAGGATGTTAGATTTTTTTTTTAAAAAAAGAGAGAAGATGGAATGTAAATGGGTTTCAGAGAAATAAGAAAAGGTGAAAGTCAATAAATAAGTAAGCAAGTATAAATCAGCAACTAATGAGAAGAAAGGATTGTGTGGAAGTATAGAAAGGTAATGGAGTAGAAGGTAAAGAATGTGATTAGAAAGTTTGAGTGAGTAGAAGGTATGTGAATGTAGATGGAAGAATAGAGAAGATGGGAGGAAAGGAAAGGAAAGGAAGAAGGGAAGTTAGGGTGGAGAGAGAAGGAAAGGAAGAGGAGTTAAAATGGAACTCTTAATAGAGAAGGAAAGAGGGATAGGAAAGAGGAAAGGTAGAAGGTGATAAGAAAGGTGATAGAGAAAGAGATAGAAGAGAAAGTGTGAAAAGAGAAAGGGGAAGAGAAGGGGAAGAAAGGGAAAAGAAAAGGAAAGAAAGGGGAAGAGTATGAAGGTTGGTAAACAAAGATATGTAGAAAGAGATTAATCACGAAAGAAAGTTAAGAAGTTATGCAATCAAAGAAAGCTATTAAGGAATTATGATGTAAGAATAAGGAGGTATGATTAGACTAGATTTGTATGTAAATATATTTGTTTGTATATATGTATATTTTTTCATTTAATGTGTTTGTTTTAAAATTCAATAAATATATTTTAAAAGAAGCAGCAGCAGCGCCCTGTGCTCAAGCCTCGCAAGTGTTTCCCAACCATTGCTGCCATCACCAGTGAAAAATGCAGCTAGGGGAGGGAGCTTGTGCGGGCAGGCAAAGAGCAGGAGACACTGCCATACTAAATGATCAGCGAGGCTGCCTTGTGGTTTTAAGGGATCCTGAAAAGTTTCATGCAACCCTAATCTGCACCATGGTACTAAAGGCTGCTGGTTCTCCTTGTCTTTCTTGTGCACCAATACTTTGACTGAAGTCCCCCTGCTGCCCTCCTTTTCCCTCACTGCCTCCAGGGAGGCATACCACCCACTTTGGGAATCACTGGACTATATAAGCAACACAAGAGAGAAAACAAAAGAAGGAGATAGAAATGAAGCTAGGAGGAAAGGGGGGAGCTGATTATATATTTATTATAGTAACAAATTCATCACCTTGGGTGTGAAAGAAGCATTGTTCTTCACACCTGAAGGTGTGGTGTCACTGTCAGGTATGGAGTTGGGAGTGACTGTATTAGTTGTTTTGAACCTATTGTAGCAACTTCTTTGGAGCTGATATTTTTGCTAACTCCTTCTGGCAGATCCCAGGTCTAAAATCTAGTTTGTATTCACAACTATTATAACCATATGGGTATGTGCTTGACGTCATGCAGCTCTTGAGCAAATGGGAAAACCTTTTATTTTGATTGGTTTTTGATTGTCAATATGGATTTGTATGTGGCCATGTTGTTCTTACAGGGGGTGAAGTGTCTTCTCTCTGTGTTTAATTTGGTTATATGAAGAGTTGCATTTGATGAAAACCAGGTAGTCATTTCATAAATGACTGTATGAATGAGCAGTTGGGTTGCTTATATGGATGCCTTGTCTTTCAGATCTACAAATTACACATAAAAAGGGATGAAGGGTGATAAGGAGTTAAGCCAGAAGCAGGATATTGGTAACCCCTGAGATACTGAACTACAAGTGCCATTGTCCTTGGTTACTGCCAATATTGGCTAGAACTGGAGTTTAACAATATCTTCTGCACCCTAGTCAAAGCTGTCTTGAACCTCATTTTGGGAGCAAGGAGGGATATAAATCCAATCAATCAATCAAATATCATCCACATAGGACTATATAAAAATTCATCCATTGACACTTGCTGATGACATGTACATTGGAGAAGAATTGGATCTTCTCATCCCTGGAATTGTGACTCAGTAAAATGTCTTAAAACACCAACATCACCAACAATAAATCAAGGTAGATAGTCCCCAAAGCCAACCACATTATTTTGGCTTGAAACTGAGAAAATCCCAGAAGCACCACCTCGTTAGTGCCACTTCCTTTCCTGAACCAAACCTGGACATCTGGCATTTCTTACTTGGTAAAATTCTTTGTTGTAGAATTTTAAGTATCACTTTGATTGCATGGAAGATTACTGTAATTCAATGGTCCTTGTGGTTTCTCCTCCTTGGTGTCCTCTTTCCTGGGGATTGGGATGTATACTGAGCATTTCCAATCTGTGGGGCATTGTTTTGTTTTCCATATTTGTTCACAGATTTTCATACATGTTCATGCATAGAACTAGTGTAGGTTGAAGTAGCTCTGCTGGTATGCCATCTGTTCCTACTCCCTTTGCAGAAGGCTGGAAAAAGAGTGGATTGGGGCCGAGGAGTGCGGCAGCCTCGGTCCCAATCCATGGCTTCTTGTGGCGGCCCATGGCCACCCGTCTGCAGAGGCCCCTAGTAGTTTATTTCTCTTAAAGTACTCTGTGTGCAGCCTCTACTTCACTTTTGAAAATTGTATGTTCACCTTCAAATGGTTCTTCCTTGAATGAATCTGTCATTCTTTCATCTTTTAAATATAGTTTTCAGTGTATTGTTTCCACCATCTTTTTATTTCTGCTTGGTCATGTAATCCATTCCCCTGCTGGTCATCATCTTTACTCTTAGTTTAAATTTCACTTTGATTTCTTGCATCATGTGGAAGAGGTTTTTTGTTGTTCTTTTTTTT
>CM034706.1:233074824-233084872 GCA_020142125.1 Phrynosoma platyrhinos
CCTGTCAACGTCCCTGGTTTCTGACCCAAGTTTTTCAGGACCCCGGTCAATTAAGCTTAATAGAATAAATCTTTTTTTTAAACATTATCATTAAATTCTACAGGGAAGTTCTTCAGGTTGTACTTTGGCACAATGGTTGGCTTAACATTCTTCTCTCACTTTACTCTAATATTAGTAGTTCATGTACACAATCTGCTCCTGGTCTTGTTTTTTCAGAGAAAGTGAAGTTTCTCTATTTTCTGCTTCCAACTATGTAGTATATTTGATTTCTATATAGGCCATCAAGTGATGTCCATTTATACAATTGCCTCTGTGGTTGCTTGAAAAATGTGTTTGTAATGAACAAACTGTTCGCCTGGCAAAATTCAGTCAGATGCTCTCCTCTTCACTTCTTGATCCTAGGCCAAATTTTCCTATAACCTTTGATTCCTTTCTGTTTCCTGTTTTTGCATTCCAGTTGCCTATGATTTATAAGAAGTCTTGTTTTGGTGTATGGTGAATTTCCTCCTGGACTCTAGCACAGCATCTTTCAATTTCTTCTTCTTATTTCTCTATAGCTGTAGCATAAACTTGGATGATGTCCCGTTCCTGTCCACTTTAATTCACTTACCACAAGTATTACAATGTTTACATGTTCCATTTCTTGTTTTACTATGCTGCATGTGCACTTCAGCAATAATGCAGTTTGACACCACTTTAACTGCTGTGTCTCAATGCTATGAAGTCCTGGGATTTGTACTTTGTTGTGGCACCAGAGCTCTTTGACAGAGAGGGCTTAATATCTCAAGCTAAAAATCCCAGAATTCCATAAATATACATTTTGCATCCCACAATCCCACCCCCTCTTAAAATGCTATTAAACAATGATAATTTAAAACACGCTTAAAATGCTAATACAAATATTTTTTTAAAAAATAAACAAAATAAACAAAAATAAACAGTAACTGCAGTAGAATCTGGGGAGCAAATTGGGCTGTCTTTTGATGGCCGGGATATCTATTCAGGAAAGGCCTGCCAGAAGAGATCCATCTTAATAGACTTTTTAAAGCTGTCTAAGGTGGTAATATGATGGATCTCATCCAGCAGGCCATTCCATAATCTGGAATTGGTTGCTGAAAAGGTCCTCTGGGCAGTTGCAGACAGCCTAGTTTTTATAGGCTGCAGCAAATTCCTCCCAGAGGACCTGAGTGTGCGGGGTGGATTGTATGGAAGGAGGCGGTCCTGAAGATAGGTTGGACCCAAACCATTTAGGGCTTTAAAAGTGCCAGAAACTGATGGGCAGCCAGTGAAGTGATTTTAAGATTGGTTTTATATGGTCTCTTCTCAATGTTCCTGAGACCAGCCTGGCTGCCATATTCTGTACTAGTTGAAGTTTTCGGACCAAGTACAAGTTTAGCCCCGTGTAGAGTCCATTACAGAAATGAAGACAAGAGGTTACCAGTGCATGCACCACAGTTTCAAGGTCCCTAACTTCCAGAAAAGGGCGCAGCTGGCATATCAGCTGAAGCTGATAACAGGCATTTACCTGATTTATCATCTGGAGCGACGGATCCAGGAACACCCCCAGACTGCGAACACAGTCCTTTGAGGAGAGTGTGACCCCATCCAGGACTGGAGGTTGCATCCCAATACCTGGTTTCGGGGCCACTACTGTAAGTACCTCCATTTTATCTGGATTCAGTCTCAATATGTTTTTCCTCATCCAGTCCATTACTTCTTTAAGACAATCATTGAGGGGAGAAACACCATCTGAAGTCAAAGCTGAAGACCAAGACATGGAAAAATATATCTGGCTGTCATCAGCATATTGATAACACCCTGTCCCATGTCTTTGGATGATCTCTCCCCACGGCTTCATCTATATATTGAAAGTGGCGTCAAACTGCATAACGTCTGCACTGCAGATGCAGCCTATGTCTAGTTACCCTTGATTTATACTTCTCTCATCTCATGTTCCTATAATATGTGTTGTGCAACTTCAGAGTTTACTTTCACCTCAACAGCTGAATGTCCTTTCAGCTTAAGTCCATTTGGGTCAGTAGCCACAGCACTACTCATACTTGTCTTCTGCTGTACTCCAGTAGCTCACTGAATGCCATCCAACCTGGGAGTTTCATTTTTTGGCACTATCTCTTGTTTTATTCTGGAGTGTGTCATCACAGGGTTTGCATGGTAAAAGGCATTCAAAAGGGGTTTACCATGCTGCCTTCTGCACAATACTAGCAAGCTTTAACTATGGTGCTACTGCTATTGTCTCTGAACAGATCCTCCACCAGTGTCACACCCCCACTACTACTGCTGCTTGGCACATTAAGGGCCTTTGCAGACTGCTAGAAATAGTGCAAATTAAGTCCACTTTAACTGCCCTGGCTCAGTGCTAGGGAATGATGGGAATTGTATTTTTTTCTGAGACATTGAGCCTTCTCTGTCAGAGAGCTCTGGTGCCACAATAAACTACAGTTCCCATGATTTCTTAGCACGAGCCATGGCAGTTAAAGTGGCCTCAAGTTGCACTATTTCTGGCAGTGTCTCCAAAGGCCCTGAGTCTGGCTCCTCAGCAAAAGTGTGTCCGTCATGAGAGACCCAACTAGCAGCACTGCTGCCATCAGTATAACCTCTTGCCTCACAGGAGCATGCAATCCCACCACTGTGGAAAGGTAGTGTTATTGGTAGAGAGGTACTATATGTTAAAATAATAATAACGGCTATAAATAGCAACAGCCTTTTACTACTGGGAAAATCTGAATTGAGAACTAAAAATAGAGATGGACAGAATATTCATGAATTTTCTCAGCCTTGACAAAAAAGGGTTTCTTGGCACACTGAGATGTCCCATCCAAAAGAATGGTTAGCTTCCATGAGATGTTTCCCCCCTGCATGAAAGTGAAACGAATAATGTTTTTCTTTTACCACCACTACCATCATCATCCTCTGAAAAAACCAACAAACAAAACCAAACCCACTTTTTTTTTCTTGTGCAAAAAATAAAAATAAAAAAATCTTGGTGCAAAAACGTTCTGGCTTTATGCCAAGGAGGAATTTATGTGAAACGTTGCAGGGGGGAAAAGACACACCCTCTGCCATTTTTTTTGAAAAATAAAATAAAAAATGTGCAGAAGTTCTTGTAATTTCACCCCGTGGGGAGAAAATCTTTGGAGTTTTTTACATTCTTCCTTGATAGAACAAAACAAATGAAGATTAGATCCCTAAAAGAAAGTCGTAGTTGTACCACCTTCTGCATCCCACTGATGTGTGGTACTACTTTCCAAACATTGATTTGCTCCCATGTTGCACTCCTGGCAGGCAACCTGATGACATTTTGCTGTTCTTTGATATATCCACTCTGTTGTTTAGACAAGAGACATTTAGCCTCCAGCAGCCTCTGAGCCAGGGTCTGGTTTTTTGAAGTGTATTGGTCCACTAGATGTCACTGTAGGTTTGTAGACTAAGATGACAGCCAGCTATATTCCTGCCAGCTGTCTCTGCAACAACAACAAAAAAGCCACCAAATAATTTGGACATATTGTTCATTTGGTGCAGTTGTAATTTAGGTTTCTAGGACCATTTATCATAAAGCTGTCTGCTTGCTTATTCCATGGCTCAAGGCTGCTTGAGTATATCTCACTGCATTCCTGGGAGAATCAGAGTATTGAAGCTGATTTCTCTAAAAGCTGTCACAGTACATTATTGGAGCACATTTTATTAAAGTTAATTTTCAAGACTTACATTTAACAATGTTCTAGACCATTGTCATTTGCCATACACTGGAACAGTAATTTCTCCATCAAAGTCAGTTACTGAATTCTAAAAGTTGACTAAAGTATTTTTGAAACATATGAAGTATGTGACCTGAAAGCAAACTAGGAGGACCAGATACTTTGCAGGCAAAAGAATCTTTCTTTCAAGCAGCTATATCTTGAGCATAGGATGATAAGCAGGAACATCTAACAAGAAATGTTTAATAAGATTTTTAAAAAGGAGATAACACACACAAGTATTTAATGAGGCAAGGAAAAATATGAAATCAGCATGGCATTCTAGCTGATAAACAATACATACTAATATGAGAAAAAGACTCTCTCTTGATGTAATATGGACAATAAGTCTGGATTATGAAAGCCAGGTGAGGATCCAAACAAGATCTCTGAGGCAAACTAAAACTGCTGCAAGCTGAAGAGTAGCAATGAGCTTGGGGGAAAAAAAAAACTAACTTTAAAATTAATTCCTCTTTGCCATAATGAAGGTACACTTAAGGGCTTTTGCAGACTGCTAGAAATAGTGCAAATTGAGTCCACTTTAAGGGTTAGGGTTAATGCTAGGGAATCATGGGAATTGTTTTTTTTCTGAGACATTGAGCCTTCTCTGTCAGAGAGCTCTGGTGCCACAATAAAATACAGTTCCCATGATTCCCTAACCCTAACCCTTAAAGTGGACTCAATTTGCACTGTTTCTAGCAGTCTGCAAAGGCCTTAGCCCTCTATAGCCACTGATTTTTTTTTATCCAAGGATTCAAACATCCATGGCTTGAAAATATTTTTAAAATACATAAATTCCAAAGAGCAAACCTTGATTTTGCCATTTTATTTAAGGGACACTATTTTACTATGCCATTGTATTTAATGGGACTTGAGCATCTATGGATTTTGTTATCCATGGAACCAAACCCCAGTGGACACCAAGGGCCCACTGTATAATTAAGTTACATTATGATTGTAACTTCATGAGGGAACAACTTCATTCATTTTGTGATGTAAATAACTTATGTAGCTCTGGGAGTTGTGGCCTCAATAAATGGTGGAGAATGAATATCATGTGATTTAAGTGCTGGCTTGTGCTGCGTCTTGTGTTGTTGCAGGTGCCAAGACAATGAAAAGGTGGATTGGAGAAGAGTACATTTTCTATCACAGGCATGCAGCATTCAGTTTCATAGAATGGTGACCAAAAGTAACTATTTTAATTACTTTTGAGAACTGGGAAAGCAAGGCCTTACTTAAAATTAACTATTTTGAGGGACCTTTGAAACTATGGACGTTTTCACACGCGGGTCTCTAGCAACTAGCATCATTCCGGAATGAATGAAAGCAGCATCATTCCGGTATGCTTCTGGTCGCGCAAATGTAATTCCCAATGAAACCGGCATGCAAAAGAACGGGGATGATGCTGCAATGGGACGGGGATGGGAGGGGGTTCTCTGTGACGTCGTGTGAACACAGGGGCAAAGGAACCGCAATGGGACGGGGATGGGAGGGGGTGCTATCTGCTTTAGACTCCGTGTGATAACGTCCTATAACTGTAATTGCTTTTGAAAAGTAATTTTTTCAGCTGTAGTGAAGCTTTGTTGACAGTGGCAGGGTAAGAAGAAGACAGCTTTCTGAGTGATTTGCAAAAGATCTGCAAGGGTTTCCAGCTGCCAGTGGTTTAAGTAAAAAGAACAAAATTCTCCCTTTTATTCTAAAGGAAACAGCTGAAGTCAATTAGTTTCTGGGGGAAACAGATCAGATTCGTGTCTGTGGGTATGGGTCAGGGGTACAGCAACAGTTTTGGAAGGTCCTAGGTCCAATCCCTGGTATCGCCAAGCTGATCTAGGAAAGAGTCCTGTCTGAAATCTTGGAGAGCCACTACAGGTCAGTGTTAGGGCTGCCATAATTCATTTTCACAAACCCAGACAGTCTAATTTGTATATCATGTAAATCTGTACAATATGTAAGTTAAGTATATTATACATATTTTAATATTATGGAAATTAACCACATTAATTTCTCCATTGTTTTCTACCACTGTATTTTTAGCCTTGATATTATTTGTATGATAAGCACTGATCTGAGAGAATCAGCAGTGTGTAACAGAGTACTAAACTTAGAACAGGGAGCCCCAAGTTCAAATCTTGCTTGGCCACAAATCTTAAGAATTTAACCAGTCTTAATAGGAGTTTTGTGGAGATAAATAGTGAGAGAGGAAGCATGGAACAACAGCAACAACATTTGAGTTTCTTGCCATCTTACATATTTGCCAACTTATTTGCCAACTTACATATTGATGAGAACATCACAGATGGCATATTGTCCCAGGGAAAAATGTAGAGTAAATTGAGAGCAAAACCCAGGAATCACAAGGATGAAAATACAGTATGATTTCCGTCACAGATGCAAACCAAGTATTTTATTTTAACTGGGAAATATTCTGTTTAAACTTTATATTTCTTGGTTTATCATAAAAATAAATGTATCATTCACTTCATCTGCTAGGTTTCAAAGAAGTAGCCGTGTTAGTCTCTTGCAGCACAAAAAGGAAGAAGGGAGAAGGCGGGGAGAGGAATGTGGCAGCACCTTTCAGACAAACTGGTTTTAATTTTGGCATGAGCTTTTGTGGATATAAATCCACTTTTTCAGATGCAGTACAAAGTGATATCAAAACCTCAAGTTATAAAGTATGTTAATACAGTGTGCTCTTAGTATCTGCCGGAATTTGGTTCTAGGACTTCTTGTGGATACCAAAATCCATGTATGCTCAAGTCCCATTAAATAAAGTGGCAAAGTAAAATGGCATCTCTTATATAAAATGGCAAAATCATGGTTTGCTTTTTGGAATATATATATATATATATATATATATATATATATATATATATATAAATATAATATAATATTTTCAAGCCATGGGTGCTTAAATCCATGAATAAAATATCCATAGATACAGAAGGTCGACTGTAAAGTTGTGAGAGTGGGACAGGATATAATAAGATCCAGAAAAATGGAATTCATGTCTCTTGCCCTACATTTTCAAATGATCTGAAAGGATGCCTGTACCCAACTGCTGTTTGTTAATTACCACAATTAAGGTGATAATCAATGTTTGTAGTTTTTACATTTCAGCTCGCTTTCACCTTGCTGATTATACCCCCCATTCAAGCATGAGTATTATAATCATCTGCTAGCAAAAGCAACACTCTATACGTTTGAGGAAACAGGTTGCAGTTCTGGAAAGGGGCTAGCGCTATCATTAGGCAGAATGAGGCACTCTGGTTTGCTTCCTAGGCCCAGTCTACATATATCTATGTTATGTGAATTGGTGCAGATTTTCACACCTTCCAATTAATATTCAATTGTCTTCACTTCTCAACATTCCTACCTATTCACATCTATGCATATTCTGTTGGCCACATGCAACACTATTGTGAATTAAAATGGTAGGCAGGAAGTAAGTCTCGGTGAATTATTTGTGCCCACATGTAACTCACCACTGTGCATTATTATTATTATTTGGCTGTTAATCAAACGATGGGGGAAACATATACAATTCCCTTTGTATCATCACCTATTTCCACGGGTGTCATTGTTGCATGCAGTCTCTGGCCAGCAAAGAAGCTTTGGAGTGCTACATGGCTATTGTTGCAAGTCAGGACTGCAACTTTAAGTTTTTGTTCAAAAACATAGTGTTTGTCTTTTCTTTCAGAACAATAAAGTATATAAAACCTTTATTGGTATTGAAATAAATGACCGGTGAACCATTCCTCCCTCTCCTCTCTCAACAGGCTTTTGTTGTTGTTATCCACCATCAAGTTGATCTCAACCCATAGCAACCCTGTAGATGAGACATCTCCAAGACTCAGTGCCCTCCACTGTCTGCTCAGGTCCTGCAAATTCATACCCGTGACCTCCTTAATAGAGTCCATCCATCTAGCATGTGACCTTCCTCTCTTTCTGCTTCCATCCACCTTTCCTAGCATTATTGTTTTCTCCAGTGTGTCATGCCTTCTCATGCTGTGGCTAAAGTACGACTGCCTCAGTCTAGTCATCTTGGCTTCCAGAGAGATTTCCGGCTTGATTGCTCTAGGACCTATTTGTCCACAGGCTCCTCAGCACTCTTCTCCAGCACCACATCTCAAATGAATTAATTTTCTTCCTATCCACTTTCTTAATTGTCCAGCTCTCGCATTCATACATGAGGATAGGAAATACAATGGCTTGTATAATTCTTACTTTCATGATCAGTTGTATGTCTTTACAATTTAGGATCTTTTCTAGTTTTCTCATACCTGCACTCCCCATTATTAGTCTTCTTATGATTTCTGATCTATGTTTGAACCTGGGTATGAAAATTCTTTTACTATTTCTATTTCCTCATTGTCTAGGATGAATTTCTGTAAATTTTTTGTGGTCATTATTTTTGTTTTCTTCATGTTCAACAATAAGCCTGCCTTTGCACTTTCTTCTTTGGTCTTCCTTAGTAGTTGTTCCAAGTCTTTGATGTTTTCAGCTAGTAATATGGTGTTGTCTGCATATCTTAGATTGTTGATATTTCTTCCTCCGATTTTCACTCCTCCTTCTTTGTCCAATCCTGCTTTCGTATAATATGTTCTGCATACAAGATGAACAGATAGGGTGATAGGATGCAACCTTGTCTGACTCCTTTGCCAATTGGAAACCATTCTGTTTCTCCATGTTCTGTCCTGACAGTAGCCTCTTGTCCTGAGTAAAGATTCCTCACCAGCAGGCTAGCATTGTACTTTTTTCCAATCACCTACTGTTTGAATCCCTTTCGTTATTGTATGCTGCAAAGTTTCCTGAAAACAATATTTATTTATTAATGTCATTAAATTCTCCTCATGTCCTTTCTCCAGTGCAGCCTTCAACTCTTTCTCTTGTATGTCACTAGATCTAGTCCCCCCCCCCCCCACTATCAGGCTTGAAATTTGCATGTATACGTCTGCATATATCTGCAACATCACAAGATTGCCAAACTGTGCACAATATCCCCATCAACACCACCTCCTGTTCCATGTCATAATAATTGTTAGGACAAGATTTGTATAGTTTGAAGTTTTTTGTCAGAACTTCATAACTGCAAGATCTTTAACTTTTTAAATGCCCATTACCCTTGGTAGTGGGGTAACGAAAGTGGAAATTGAATACCAGTTTTAAACGGTCAGTTTTGGCTGAAAAAATTAATTTAAAAATGCTGTAAAATGCCAAGGAGAATAGGCAAACCCTATATGTACCTAGCTAACAAAAACCCAAAAGAAATCTGTTTGCAGTAAAGCCTATCCACCCACCCTCTACTGAAGTGTGCTGCCATACAAAGGCCTGCAAGTCAGATGGTCACACATCTGATAATATGCACCCTCACAGTAAAAGTCATGAATTTATTTTCTGCAGAGTTTGAGAGTTTCTGTAGAGTTTGAAGAGTTTTTCAATCCCCTCCCCCCCAGAGCTAACTCCTTCAAATTGTATAGCAGGATCACATTCTGTTCTCGTAGGAGATTATCAGACATCCTTTTCCTGTCCTTGTCCCATCCTTCCAATGCGATTGTGTGAAGGACTTTCAGATGATGTCGTGCTGATCCTGTCATTGTCCCATCTGGGAAGCGCGAGTGACAGCGATCACGTGGAAGCCTTTCAAATGATGTTACACTGATCCTATCATTGTCCCATCAGTAAAGTGTAATTGTCCCATCCTTGTCCTTCATTTTGCATTAACAGAAGAATCCATTAATGCAATTCCATTTCACTGACAGGTTTATGGCAGGATCAGCACGACATGTGAGAATGTCTTTTGCTTGATTGCTGTCACGGACAGGATAAGGATGGGATTCGCTCCTGTCCACCATCTGATAATCTCCCTAGAATGCAGAGGATTTTCATTGTGTAGACTGGGCCCCAGTTTACTCTTTTGTATCTTACCTCCACCCCTACCCCCCATGGTCAAATTTCATTTAGTGGAAGTGGGTGGCATTATTAGTACATTTAAAAATGGGAAAAATTAAAATGATAAAACTTCTGAAGGTGGGGCACATAGGGTTTTGGCAGCTCTCAAGTCCTGCAGGAGACTAATGCAGCCCCCCCCCCAATGCTTGGCAATTGCTCATCCTGATCTACATCAATTGACAGGTTATCTTATTTACCTCCCTGATCTGAAAATCTTTACTCAAACTTAAGCTATTAAACAGGAGTAGGACAGGTCATCATGAAAAGTCTAAAATGAGCTAATAGGCTTGTTGTGATAGGATCAAGACAGCTTTACATCTGTACATTTTACAGCCAGATGTACA
>CM034706.1:233090072-233104434 GCA_020142125.1 Phrynosoma platyrhinos
GTTGGCAGATTGTCTCTTCTGATGACAGAGCAGTTCTTGCTGGCAGATCACATACTCAGAGGAATCTCAGAGATCTGCTGGTGGAAGAGGGTTGTGCTGGTCCAAGAGGATTATTTATTTATTTATTTAATCAATTTCAAGGATTTATATCCCGACTTTCTTCCACAATGGGATTCAAGGCGGATTTCTGCCAGAAAAAAAAAAAAAAAAAAAAGACCATGCCTATTTTAAGCCTCCTACAGCTGGCACATATCTGAGTTATGATCATATTGCTATATAGAACTCAGTTTGTGGGAGGGATCATAGTAGGTTTCAGAAAATCAGTAAAGAAAATGGTGGATTGTTTGATTTCTGTTTAGGGTGCATCTACACTGTAGAAATAATGCAGTTTGACACCACTTTAACTGGCATGGCTCCATCTATAGAATCCTGGGATTTGTAGTTTTGTGAGGAACCAGCACTCTGAAAGAACAGACTAAAGACCTTGAAAATCTACAAATCCCAGGATTCCATAGGATGGAGCTATCACACTTAAAGTGGTGTCAAACTACATTATTTCTACAATGTTGATGAGCTGTTAGTATAATATTTATTATTGTTTCATTACACAAGTGTTGTTTCCAATTCACAGACCTGTGAATTGTATAGGGATAAAGTGTTTTTTAAAAATAAAATAAAAAAGATTTAATTTTAAGTTTTTCTTCATATAAGTATTGCAGTGGTGATGGTTTGCATCCAAGTTGGGTTTAAGGTCTTCAGATCCTATTGAGATGGAGCTGAACACTGAGATGAAAAGGGCTGATGAAAATGTTGTATTTTCTTTTCACACAGAGATCTGACATCATTTAGACCAGGGGATGGCAACCTATGGCCTGCGGGCCGTCCCCAGCCCGCCGACCGCCCCCCCACCGACCGCCCCCCTGCCGCCATGCGCTCCTGCTGCTGTGCCACAGTGTGCATTGTGGCCGCCATTTTGTTTGCCAAAATGGCGGCTGCAATGCGCGTGGAGGCACAGTGGTGGTGGTGGCGGCGGCGGCGGCGGCGGCAGGGGTTGCGCGTGTGTGCATGAGCGCGCGCGCTGCCATTTCCACTCCTCCGGCCCGCCGGAAGACCTGGGGACCAGCAACTGGCCCCAGGTAAGCTAACGTTGCCGACCCCTGATTTAGACAGAAGCACCACACCTTTGAACATCCCTGAAAGATGGTTAAAATAAGTTTGTTGTTTTGTGCCTTCAAGTCATTTCTGACTTATGGTGATACTAAGGCAGAACTTAGACACTATAAGTTTCTTCAGAGGAGGGTTGTCATTGCCATCTCTGAGAATGAGAGTGTGTGATCTGCCAAGGGCACCAAGTGGGTTTACATGGCAGGCCCAGGATTCGAACCCTGCTCTCCTGAGTCATAGTCCAAAGTTCAAACCACAACACCACATTGCAGCCATTTCTGTAAGAAGGTTTTCTGACATAACCTTTCCTTGTAACAGCTTTACTGCTAGTAGTGCAGACTAGCTGAACTCAATGAACTGTACAAGATTATTTTGTCAAGAGAATGCAAAAATACTATATTTAGATTGCCCATTTTTGAGGTTATTTGTAAGCTGAGAGCTAGTAAGCAAATCTTAAAATTGGCTTGGATATTGTGTGCTCTGGATTTCAATTTGTTGGGTCAGCATACTCTCCATTTTTTCCCCTTAGCATTTCTTCTTACACTACTATTATTTGATTGACTGTGTAGGAAGACTGTCATATTAAGACAATAAGAGAGCACCTTGTTTGTTTTGCTATGATGTGCTATCCTTGTTTTTGACAGTTGTAAATAGTATGTTTTCCTGTGATGTTTTTGTTTCATATGTTTTACTTGGAATATTAAACTGTCCAAAGCAAGAAAATGTTATCTTGCAGGAAAATCACTGGGCTACTAAATAATTGTTGATTTTGCGACATGAAGATTGCTGTGAAAACAGCATGAGTGAATTTTCTTAAATGCCTGTTTGAGCTGATATGTCAGCCAATGCTACTGATATGGGGATGTGTCTTACAAGGTTTATAAGAGGGGATTTATCCTACGCCAATGGCCTATTCTTAAGGACTGGTTGGATCCTTAAGAAAACTCACTGGTCTTGATATGCCTGACCATTCCCAAATACACGGCAGAATGCTCCCAAATTTCATCTGGTAGTGAAACATTTAACAAGAATAACAGATTCTCAGTTAAAAAGTAGATCCTCCTACCTGATATCATAGGATCACCTATTTCCACCACACACACATACACTGATCTTAGAGAGGAAATTTGGAATATATATACTGTATATTGATCAGAGAGAGGAAATTGTTACTCTCAAAACATCCATGGCAGATGTATTTTGACTAGTAATTTCTTTAAAAATATGAATGTTAGATGTATGAGGCGTGGGGAACAAAACAATTTCCATGTCAATATTGATCAAAGGCTCACGAGAATAAATATATATTTGATTTAGTGCTTCAAAAGGTAAATCAGTAGATTGCAAGCAAATGTCATTGGGAAGAGTATTTCACAACCAGGGTGTCTCCACTGGGGGAAAAACAATAATATCATGTCCCTGATGGCCAACTGTCTTACTTTCAGAACTGGAGGCCCAAAATCAGACTCAAGGCATAGCTAAACTGTGGAATTTGGTACACCAAGATGTAATGGCTGTCAGCTTTAAAAGAGGTTGGACAAATTATTGCATGATAAAGTTATCAATTGAGATTTTGGTTTCAGTGGTTTCAGTCTTGCACTATGAATCTGGAGACCAGGGTTACAATCCCTGCTCAGCCATGGAAGCCCACTGGGTGACCTTAGGCAAGTCATACTCTCTCAGCTCTAGAGAAAGTCAAATGCAACCCCCCCTGAACAAATCTTGCCAAGAAAACCCCATTATATGTTCACTTTAGGGTCACCATAAATAGGAAATGGCTCAAAGGCCAATAGCAGCAGCAGCAGCAACAACAACAAAGTTATCAGTGGATACCAGTCATGATATTTATTTGTTACCTCTACTATTAGAGGCAGTTTGCATCATAATACCATTGTTGGGGAAAGTGAGAAGCAAGATACTATGGCATGCATGCCCTGCTTTTGAGCTTCACATAATGCTGGACTAGACAGGCATTTAGTTTGATCCAGCATAACTTTTCATATGCTCTCATGTTTCACGTCAAGAGAAAAGGATCTGGAAGAAGGTAATCCTTATTAGTCTCTCACTATGTACAGCTAAGTAAACCTCTTTTAAATGAAGAAGTGCATATTTTTAGATTATTTTCTTGTGGCAGTATTTTAAAAAACCCAGATCGATCTTGAGTATAATTTAAAAATGGAATGGATATTGCCTGGAGAACTCTGGTAACCAAAGAACCTAAATGTGCAGGCAGTCAATCAGTCTGAAGGCAGGCCTACACTGGCCAGAATACTTAAGGCTGCCCCTGGAGTATTCTGGTCCCAAATTCTCCCCAAATTTGCTCCTTACCTGCTCACTTTTCCTGCGAGTTTTCAGTTCTTACAGTGAACAACAGGCATCTAACTTTTCAGCTGTTCCCTATTTGTTGCCTGGTGCTGCTGCTGAAGTTAGAATGAGATGGCCAGCCATTCTATTGATACTTTGGCATCTTTTTCTGATCTCAGAGTTCCTTATGCCCACAGTGGCAGTGCCAGGTGGCTTGCAGGGACTGTGAGTGAAGGCAGCCACTGCCATTACAGCAAAGAGAGCAGAAAACCCACAGCGGAAGATGAATTATTTATATATGGATTAGGGGGAGGACGTCCCGAATTGGGTGTGGATGTCATGAAGACAGTCAGCATCTGATTTGAGGTTTTGGCCCTGCATCATATAAACAGAATAAAGAGAGCCCGGGAGGAATTCCGGATAATTTGTCCAGGTAGACAAAGCCCTTGGTTTTAACTTCATTTTTGGTGCCATAATTTCTACTTATTGTTTTATGTTTTTGATTCAGTTGTTTTAGGGGTTTTTGGTAATTTATTCCACAGTTAAAGCACATACCTCCTTGTAGATCAGGGTGGACAATCGCTTTGGGGATGAGGGCTACTTTTCACCTGTCTGCCTGCTGATGAGCCATAGCAGTGTGTTCCACGAGACCTAGAAATGGCTAGCAGTTACATCTGGTGTATTTTACCTTTATTTTTGGCTGATTTTCAGCCACTTTTTCCATGGCGGAGGGTATGGAACAAATAAAGTCCTCCCTGTGAATTTCTTGGAGTCACCATTTTTGGAAACAAAATGCTGGACTAAACTGATTATTTGTAGGATCCAGCTTAGCTGTTTTTATGCCTCAAAGTTGTTCACCTCTCAGTTTTGGTATTCATTTCATACTGTCTTTGCCTTGGCACTGTCTCTCTAAAGCGTCAACTAGCTAAATCTGTTCATGTTTAGCTAAGGTTTGTGATAATGATGATGGTATACATGAAGAGAAAATACTCTTTTTTATTTTGCTTTATTCCATTCAATGGAATGAATGGAGACACAATGAAACAGCAAAAGGAAGTAGGATGGTGATGAAAGCATGTTTATTATTATCAGCAGTCCAAGAGATCACCTTCCCTCTGCAACTCTTTAAGATAGCTGATGATCTGGGCTGGTGTTGGAAGCTTGGACTCATACTATCTCATACCATCTCTTCCAGCATTACCTGTGTAGGCCTTTTATGGGGTGGGAAGACTGAGACTTCTTGCTGCCCTGACCTTTTCTTTCTGACCTATGGGTTTTGCCCTTGTTGCCTGGTCACTTTGACATTTCTTCTTGCTTCTTAAGGTGTTGCAGCTGGCTATTGTTTACTTTTGCTGCCTATAGAACATTTGGAGGCAGATAGCAATCCTGGGGGCCTCTGGTGACTTGGATTTCCTGTCTTCCTAATTATTGTATATATACTCATGATATGTCTAGACATTTTGTCAAAAAATTGGCCCCCAAAAAACTAGTTGACTTATCCATGGGTCAGTGTAAGTACTGCATGTTAACTCTTATCAAAAAAGGAATCATCCCCTTCTCCGAGTAGAGTGGCAAAAGGTGAGAGCATAGTCCATATTGGAGGAACCTAAAATGAACCTAAAAGAAATACCCCCTTTATTTTCTCCACTGTGGACCCATTTCTAGCTCTAAAATGGTGGCAGTAGTTTCCTTCTTATCCATTCAGTTTTTAGGGTAAGCAGAAACATTTATGGCTGCTTGAATTTTGTAAGTTCTTTGGCATTGTTTTCCTTGACTTCATCCTTTATATTCTTTGTTACATACCCTTAAGTTTTACTCTTGAGTTATTCATGCGTTATATCAAAATACATAATTTTGGCCCCCAAAACTGCCCTCGACCTATACATGAGGTCGGCTCATAGTTGAGTATATACAGTAACTACAATCACCACAAAAGCTAGGGGTCTTTGGGGAAGGGTGGGGTGAATATGTTTTGCTACTCAAACTACACACAGAATCATTAAACACGGAAATTAACAAGACAGACAGATAATTAATTTAGGCTGTCCAAAAAAGACAAAAGAAAATTAAAGTGAAAGACTTAGCAAAACTAAAAACTTTCCATCCCTCACCACAGTTCTTTCACAATCTCCCACTAACACAGGAACAGGAAACACCTGAGGAGACTGAATATATAATTTCAATGATCTTGCCTAAACCCCTGCAAGATCTGGGACTAGAGAGTGCTGAAGTAATTCATGCCCCAAATTGCATGTTAGAGATGTGATGCCAATGAACACAGTGCAGCTTCTTTCCTACTGCTCTGTATTACACCACCTTGGTATCTTTCTTGTATGTTCATGTTGGAGACATATTGTCCAGCTTTTCCTGATTATTTTGGATGTCCAGAATTTTAGCTTGGCCCAAAGCAGGGAGGACTGTGCTGTTCAGCTCTGGAAGCAAATTGAGCCAATTGAATATGCTTTGCAGATGGTATAAATCTATCTGAAACATCCTTGTTCATGCCATTATTTGGGAAATGGCTGAAGTCTTTGCACAACCCTCATAAGAAGAAAAGGAATCTTGTGGCATGCTAAAGAATAACCAAATTTATTTTAGCAGTCTACCTCATCAGATGCATAAAGTATCTCCTCTGTGTGTGTGTGTGTGTGTGTGTGAGAGAGAGAGAGAGAGAGAGAGAGAGAGAGGGAGGAGGAGGAGGAGGGCTGGGTATGGTAAACCATGAGACTAAGGGGAATTGAAATGCAGAAAGTACAGACAGTGATAATTACTGAAAACTAGTGGTTAACTGCCATATAATGGACTTTATCTCCCAAATGATTTCAAAGCTATTAGTTTTGTCCACTGTACAGCTATAACTGCAGGCAGAGATTGGGAGCAAGGAAGAGGATTTGTATTTTTAAGTGAACAGTATTGCTGTGGATTGACAGAAAGGTAGTGTAAGAAGGCTACTGTGAACAACATAAGGAGCACTCTGGCAAATGCCGCCTTCTCCCTGTTTGATTTTTCAGCTGCTTGCATAACAAATCTAGCAGCGCATGAAAGCAATCTCCCTTATTATAAAATTGTGTTCAATGAGTTCTTCCTAAATATGTCACAGCTCATTTGAGGTTGTTTAGCTTAAAGTGGCTCATCTGAGCATTTTGTTCAGACTGGAGACATTTGCTTTGTTAGTGATAAGGCAAATGAGCCCTCGGTGGTTTCGGAAGCCACGTAAATCCAGTTGTCAATTAATGGATTGCTACTAAACAAAGCTGTCAGTTTGACTGCTTGACATAGTTTGTACATACAGAGTCAGCGCTGTTGTTCTTCCATGATGTGCATACTGAAACACTCTTCTGCTACTAATAGGCGCGGCTGTGCACATTTGTGTTTTATCCTGTAAAATACCAAAGAAGGGAAAATAACTCAATGAGGTCTCCCAAGGGAAATGGCTCTTGCACCTGCAATATGTTGTACATTTAGGAGACATAACAAGAGACCTTTAGGAGTCACATTAATTAAATTTTATTTAGTTTGCTCAGCTTAGAGCTTAATTAAATTGCATAATCTGGAGTAGAACACTACATTGTAATTAAGCACCAAGATACTAATGATGAACTACAATAATAACTGTTCAGTCTTAATCAGCACACAGTTTAACTGGAATTTTCTGAACTTGCCCCCTTTTAAATTCCTCCTGATTTTGTCACAGACAGCATATAAGCCACTCCATTGGAATTTGGAAAGGAGGGAGTAGTCCACTATTCATTACCCATCCACTTCAAGAGAGGGAGGGAAAGTCTGAACCTCTGAAAACTTTGGCTGTAATTCTGTAGAAAGCAGTGAAGGTCACTTTGTACACTGGATGAGAGCAGTAGAAGTTAGATCTGGGAACTTGGGTTGCTTCCCATAGCAGTTGACTTGTGATTTAATAGTTGTTTTTCACGATTCATAGCAGGAAAGAATGGGGAATAAATCTGGTTTAAATGGTAAGTGCAGAAGCCCAAATCCAATGGTTACTCTCAACTAGAGTAGAATTAAGTAAATCCCTTTGAATTAATGGGATTTACATAAGAGTTGATTTAAGGAATCCCATTCAACAGCTGGCATCCTGCTAGTGACATACAGGTGTGTAAGTTGCACTATATATGTGGAGTGATTTTTGGACAATAAACAAGGGTTCTATCCAGCTGGTGGTGATGTAAGGAGAGTTACATATGAGTTAGGGTTGTACGTGTAGTACATTAAAGTACACAGAGGAGTCTGTGAATGCACATTGCCTCTATGTATTGCCTTTATGCATAGCATGTTGCAACTGCATAACGGGTTGTAAACCATGCTCATTGACTATTGATCCACATAGATTGTACTACAGTGGAGCACCAGGGTGGTGTCGTGAATTGAGTGTTGGACTAGGACTGTAGGAGAGCAGGGTTTGAATCCCTGCTTGGACATAGAAATTCCACTGGATGACCCTGGGCAAGTTATACTCTCTCAGCCTTAGAGGAAGACAATGGCAAACCCTGTCTTAATAAATCATGCCAAGAAAAACTCGTGATGGGATCACTGAGGGTCAGAGATGACTTGAAGGCATACACAACAACAACAACATAACTCCACCAATAGAAATTTAAACTAAAGTGAAGCAATATAAGATCTCAGCCAATGTGTAAATGGAGACTGAATTTAGCCTAGAATTTATTGTTAGAATTCTACAAAGTTTACTAATTAAAGAGAAATGTGTCATTTTATATGTTCACAGGCTTACACACGTACAAAAGATATGGGCTGCCAAAAGGCTATGGCAAGGATTCATGCCATGCTTTCTCTCTTCATCGTGGATAATGCCTTATCTTTAGAATAGGAATGAGAATCATGTAGAATAGGAATGAGAATCAGCACTCCAGGTGATGTTGGACAATTCCCAGAAGCACTAGCCAATACATAGCTAATTGTGAAGAATACTGGGAGTTGTACTCCAATGACATCTGGAAAGTCACAAGATTCCCACTCTCATTTTAGACCTAAGACATTGGTGAGAGGAAAAGCCAACTACCAGCAAAGTCTGGGACAAAGTCTACCCAGATGCAGCCAAACAATATTGTAGCTGAATTCAAAAACAAAGACATCCAGCTGTTGGTATTGGCAATACACTGACCATTTTTCACATTCAAAAGAAACACAAAGTTGTTCATGCAAAGTTCTGGAGGCTTTATCTTCAGTTACGTTGTGTACAATAGAATACAATATATACACAGACTCCTCTCCAACTTCCAAACAACTACTCCATCTGCTCCAAACCCACATGTGACCAGTTTTTTGGTCCACTTATATAGAAGATTGGCTCTGAGTCATTACTCTGTGACACACAGCATGATGCAACCTTGCTGTAACTTTGCCTCACACCATGTGCTCCTGACTCAAGTCTGTGGTTATCTCACGGAATATATGTCACCTGTCAATCAAAATATTTTTCTATTGTTTCATGCACAATTACTCCAATAGATTATTACTGTTTTCTCTCCTCGTTGTTGTTGTTAACTGCCTCCGAGTTGACCTTGACCCATAGTGACCCTGTGGATGAGACACCTCCAAGAACCTCTATCTTCCACTTCACTGCTTAGTTTCTGGAGTCTCATGCTTATATCTCCCTTGATTGAGTCAATTCATCTGGCATGTGGTCTTCCTCTTCTTCTGCCCTCTGCCTTTCCTAGCATTATTGTCTTTTCCAGTGATCCATGCCTTCTCATTATATGAATTGATTTTTCTTTTGTCTGCTTCCTTTACTGTTCAACTCTCACATAGTGATGGGGAATACAATGGCTTGGACAATTCTAACTTTTGTGATCAATTATATATCTTTACTCTTCTCTAGTTTTTTTAGTTCTTTCATAGCTGTCCATTCCATTCCTAGTCTTTTTATTTCCTGACTGCAGTCACCATTCCTGTCTATAATTGATCTTAGGCATGGAATTCTTTAACTATTTCTATTTCCTCATTGTCTAGATTGAATATCTGTATATCTTTTGTGGTCATAATTTTTATTTTCCTTAAGTTTAGCATAATCCTGCCTTTGCACTTTCATCTTTGACCTTCCTTATTAGCCATTCCAAGTCTGTGATACTTTCTGCCATTATTATGGTATCATCTGCATACTGAAAAACTATTGAAGAGTAAAGATATATAACTGAGCACAAAATCTAGAATTGTCCAAGCCATTGTATTCCCCATCACCATGTGAGAGTTGAACAGTAAAAGATGTGAGAGCTGGACAGTCAAGAAAGATGATAGGAAGAAAATCAACTCATTTGAGATGTGGTGCTGGAGAAGAGTGCTTAGGGCACCATGGACAGTCAAAAAGGTTGTTGAGATTTCTTCCTCCTATCTTTACTCCTCCTACTTTTGATTCTATCTCTGCTTTTCATATGATGCATATAATTTAATTGTTATTATAATAATAATTATGATACATATTATTTCAGCGTATAAATTTAACAAATAGGGAGATACAATGCACTCTTGCCTGGCCCCTTTGCCTATTGGGAACCACTCTGTTTCACCAAATTCAGTTCTGATAGTGGCCTCTTGTCTTTGGTACAGGTTTCTTATTAGTATTGTCAAATGTAGTGGGACCCCCCATGTCTTTGAGTGCATTCCATAGCTTTTATGATCTACACAGTCAAATGCTTTGCTGTCATCAATAAAACACATGCTGATTTTTTTCATCAATAAAACATATGCTGATTTTTTTCTGGAATTCTTTGGTGTGCCCAATTAGCCATCGTATGTTTACAATGTGTTCCCTAGTTTCTCTTTCTTTCCTGAAACCTGCTTGTACTTCTGGAATTTCCCTCTCCATGTATGGCCGAATTCTATGTTGCAGAATTTTGAGTATAATTTTGCTTGCATGTGAGGTTAATGGTATGGTCCTATAATTGCTGCATTCTTTTGTATTGCATCTCCTTTCTTGGGTATTAGGATGTATATTGATTAATTTCCAGTCTGTTGGCCATCTCTTTGTTTTCCATATTTGTTGGCATATTTTAGTTAACATTAGAGTTGCTTCTGTCTGTCTGTATTGTACAGTAGCCCCTTCTAATTCGTGGGGGATCCATTCTGGACTCCCATGAAAATGGCGGCTTTCAAATATTTGAGCCCCATTGAAAATAACAGTGTGCATATCTATGGTGCACATGATGCCATTTTATTCCTACCTGCTTGTCCCTTCCATGAAGAGCAAGACTGCAGACTTGAAGTCCATGAACAAGGAGGGACAAGTGTATTCTCTCTCTATGCAGCATATGTGAAAGTCATCAAAGCAGTGTCACTAGACATGGATGGGGAAGCATGGCATAGGTGACAATGCTTTACAATTGACTTTGGTGAAACAATATCACAGGCAACATATGAGGAGCACAAGCTTTGCTTAAGCCAAAACCATGTTATCAAATAGAAATGAAGGTGATGGGCCTGCCAGTGTTAAGAGTATTTAAGTTAGATTGATTTCAGCTGGAGAATTAAGCACCTGGCTTCCCCTTCCCCACTGAAATAAATGAAATTGAAATTCTGTGCACACTTGGACTGGATACTTGTGGTTCACAATGAGAGGAAGAACAGACATGAGAGGATCAAAAAGCATATCCATGAATGCTTGGATGGGTTTCTATAAGCCATTTATCACTGTGGTAACTTTTCAGACACTTCTTGCTTAACATCCCAACATTAGCAGGTGAATAATTCAAAGCTTTGTGACTTCTTGTTCACACTGGTAAGAAGAATCGACATGAAAATATCAAAAAGTAATATCAGTAACTTTCCACTGAGATTGTAAGAAGTGTATGTAGCAACACTGTTTTGTGGACCGTTGTACTGGCTACATAGCTGTATAGAAATGCTGGAATGCTCAATTCATTTTGTAGAAATACATTGTGGCTGTTCTATTTAAGATCAGCTCAAGTGCTTTCAGAAACATCCTTGTGTTATCACAGTTTTTTTCCCCCAGGGCTAGCCTCTTGGGAAAAAATGGTCTTCTTTCTTTCTCATGGATTAATGGCAAAGCTTTTTTTTTTTTTTTGAAGTGTCTCATCTATATTTGATGAGGGGAATTTGAACAGCATGCTTATTTTAACTAAAAGCACTGTGCTTTCAGCTAGCTGCAAATTCAGAAGAAAGGAGAGTTTGTTAGAAAGGAAAGAGAACTTTAGGTAGAGCTAGATTTGATACTGGAAAGATGGGGGGAGGGGGAGTTTACTTAAATAATAGTCCCAGAAAACAAAGCTAGGATGGGGGGGAAACCCAAATATTTTGGTGCAATATTTTGTCCCCTCCCTGCATTCTATAGTGTAAAATGAACTTGACCTTGGGAAATTTCAATATTAGCTCAAATAGTTAGCAGGAGGCAAACCCAATTTATATGGAGGTGGCTGAAGGCATAGATTCACAGAGAGAAAAGTTTTCCAAATCAATTTGTAGATTTATTGAGGGATCAAGCATACAAAGACAACCATTCACTCACACATTCTCACAAGAACTCAGGAATAAAGCAAGTTAGCATGGAATAGACATAAGGCCTTCTAATGGTGATATTATCTGTCTGGGGTGCTCCGGGTATACTGTTGTGGAGTTGGACTTGACCAGATGAAGGGACAGGAACACAGAATGAGTTGGAACTGGATTAGAATTCAGAGTGATGCAGTGTCACCAGGAATTCTAGTCAGATACACCTAACCAGAATTTTGATAGACCGTTTATGGGCTGAAAATAGCCTGGGGCAAAGGTCGATTGCTGTATAACAAAGAGCCAAACTAACATTGTAAAGGTTTCCTTGAAGTAGATAGCTTCCAGAGGGGGATAATGGATCTTATCTTTCTTGTGGCCAAAAGTCATCCAGGCCATTGATCCTCTAGCTTCCTTGTCTCCTGAGGTGTGAATCTTTCTGTTTACAACTCCTGAAACTATGGGTCTTTCCAGACTGCCAGAAATAATGCAGCTTGAGGCCACTTTAACTGTCCTGGCTCAGTGCTAGGGAATCATGGAAATGTATTTTTTTCCTGGGACATTGAGTCTTCTCTGTCAGAGAGCTCTGGTGCCACAATAAACTACAGTTCCCATGATTCTTTAACACTGAGCCAGGGCAGTTAAAGTGGCCTCAAGCTGCATTATTTCTGGCAGTCTGGAAAGGCCCATAGTTTCAGGAGTTGTAAACAGAAAGTTGTAAACAGAAAGATTCACACTTCAGGAGACAAGGAAGCTAGAGGATCAATGGCCCTATTGAATGCTGGGGTCTACATGACCATCTACCTCTGAGGGTCTACGTGACAAACTCGCTTAGTACATGGTTGAAACTATATTTGTTTTAAGGTCATGTCAGAAATATATACGCACACACAGATCATGAAAATCACTTGATTCATGGTAACAATAGTGACTCTTGTTTGCTATAACAGATTGAAAATGTAGGTGATGTATACTCCATTGCATACAACGGCTAAGTGGTATGGAGTAAGAATTCATGCATGAATATCAGCTGTCATCCACAGTGCAAAAATAATCCAACTTGACCCCATTTTAACTGCTTAATGATATGGAATTCTGGGATCTGTAGTTTGGTGAGACATTTAGCCTTCTCTGTCACAGGCCTCTGGTGGCACAATGAAGTACAGTTCCCAGAATTCCATAGCATTGAGCCAAGGCAGTTAAAGTGTTGACAAACTGGATTAATTCTGCAATGTGGATGCAGCCAAAGTAAGAGTAGAACTGTCAGGTCAAGACTATACCAGGCTCTTAGATTTGACTGCTAAAACCTAAGACCTGGGGGGGGTGACCCCTTAGAATTTAACAAGAGGTAGGCCCTGGTGATATTAAAAGGAGAAATCCCTGGTAATGTTGCTGATGATAACAATAATAATAACAATAGTAATTTCTTACCTGTCTCTTCTTACAGATCAAGGTGGGGAACAACAACAATTAACAGACAAACAATATTGGTTAAAAAGACATCAGCTAAAACACACATCCGTTTAAAAGGACAAACAAGATGTACACCTATTAAAACAATCCACATTTAAAATTCATCATTTAAAATTCACAATTTAAACATCTACTGGATGAGACTGGACTCTGCCCCTTGAAGGCACAATTCTTCAGCAACAACAACATGCTAAGGAACTGTATGGGAGCGGTCATGCTGCTTAAGGGTTGCCACTGTAATTAAGGAGAAGGATTGATAGAGACAAAACCGGAATTACTTCAGCATTTGTTTGTCCATAGCAAAGTCGCGTTTGGGCTCCAAATGCTGCTGTCTCTTGGTTTAGAACTTAATTTCAAATCCCACCTAAATGCAGCCTTGCAAAATTCCATGGAATTCTCAAAAGATAGTCCTGATTGAAGCCTTCCATGTGGCAGATGATCCCACTGTTCAGAGGCAAGGGTGACTAGGAGAAGGAGGAACTGGTTGTTGTGAACCTGCTCTCAATTTCTGAGGATAAGGGAGCATTCACAGGAGGAGAAAAGGAGGGGGTCTGCACAGAGGCAGTGCTTCAACCAGAAGCCTACTTGGGGGGTGGGGTGGGGGTGGACAGAAGTTTTCATGGTCTGTGTTCTTGATCAAAAAAAGGGAGTTTTTCATCACATTAACTCCCCCATCTTAGGAGTTTATCGCACTGCCCTTTCCTGTCTTTTCCTGTCAAGCTAGATGCAGGAAGGAAACTTTTAAACACATATTCACACATTTTATTGCATGCCTCCATGCTGAGGCAAGAGGCATCCCATACCTGACCCGGGCTTCTCCCGTACCTTGCAAAGAACAGGAAAATCCCATTCTTTCAAAAAGTGACAGAGAAGTCTGGATTGGATGCGGGATTATGATCACCACAATTCAAAAAGGATGTGGAGAAACTGGAGCGTGTCCAAA
>CM034706.1:233104534-233138113 GCA_020142125.1 Phrynosoma platyrhinos
CCCACTTAAAATGGCTGCCTGGATACTGCTTTCTTCCTCTTTCCTAACAGGAACTGGCCTAGAAAGTTTTCATCCCGCATCTAGCTTGGGAGGAAAGAATGGGAAAGGGCAGTATGATAAATTCCTTAGATTAGGGGAAGGGGCATTAAAAAAAATAACGCTCTACCTGCTACATCCTCTTTCTACTTTCCACAATGTTCCCCTGCTTGAAAATAAGACACATCATTCAACAGAGCTGTGTACTGCTTGTGTAGCTGCCTTCCATTATCTCTATACCATCACCTGCTTCTAGAGAAGGGAAACAAGCAGGATGCTGCAGACGGTGTAGGTGGAACAGAACTTGGAAAAGTTACTTTTTTGGACTACCGTATCAAGAATCTCTAAGACAGCATGATTGTGGGATTTATTGTCCAAACAAGTAATGTGTGGATCCCTGCAAGTGCTCCTGTTTAAAAAATGTCGACAAGAAACTGGTATCAATCCTTTTGCTCCCTCAGGGGTCTCCCGGTGCTTCCTGAGACAATGATGGTGCCCCCTTTCCAGTCTAGGTGCAGAAACAGACTTGAGTGGTTGTTGGTTTAACTTCAGAACAGGCAATGGGACCGAGTAGTTCCAAATAACTGATGCAATAGGCTAGTCTAGGGAAGAAACAGAAACAAGCATATGTACCATACACAGCTTTGCCCTCCAAAAGTGTTCATGAGGAACAGTTGGGAAATTGCTACCACGATCCCCAGTATCTGCTGCTTGAGGCGGTTGTCCCACTCTTTAATCTCTTTAATGATATGCTACAACTGCCTACATGGAAATAAGAACATTCTAAAGACAATGTATTTTTCATTTATACCCCATTCCCATCTCTCCTGCTGTCTTCCTACATGAAATAGGTAATTCAGCATGGGATCAGGATGGAGAGAGTAGAGGATCTCTTAATACCTCCATCTCTGTTGACCATTTGAGAGAAAATACTCAAGAGTTGCAGAGTTGTACCTCCTACTTTGTTCACTCATTCCTGGCTGGCATTCCAGCTGTAAATCAATAGTGTGTGTGTATGTGCCTTCAAGTCGCCTGTTAACACCATACTGAAATACCTGTTTCATGAATTTTGCAGAGTTTTCTTAAGCAAGGAATATTCAGATGTGACTTTACGAGTTCTTTCCACTGAAATATATCCTACAGCACTGACCATCTTCCATCCACATGCTAACCAGGGATGACTGCTTAGCTTCCAAGATCAGACAGGATCTGCCTGTATGTTATTTAGGCTCACAAATCAAGAGTACTGGGGGCATTTAATCCAGTGTTCTTTGGTTACACTGCTAAAGATATTAATACCTTCGATTTGTAGACAGAAGAAGAAATATATTCTGGCTCTCTCCATTGTCTGGCTCCCTAGTATATAACCCCACAATCTAATGACCTGTTATCATGTCTTCTTAGAAGGCCATTTGTGCCATTGGAGCATTTAAGTAGTGCTAATTGCTTGTTGTTTATAAGGCAATTAAATGATTATCAGTGTGCATTCATTTATTCTCTTGGGCTGGAAAAGAAAATGGTAACAATTTAGTAAGCTTAGTTTAGAAAATGTGCAGTCTTTCAGGATTTTTTACTACAATCATGATCCATGATCCCATGCTAAACAAGGTAAGATTAAGCAGTGGCATCACTAGAGTTGGTGTCACCTGGTGTGGTAACTCATAGTGTCACCCCCACCTTGATCTCCTCCCATTCCACACCATACAGAATCCTTAGTAATGTTTTTTTGTACTACTGTTACTCATACATCAGAATTCCCATATTATCACTGAATGTAATGGTAATAGCTGACATAAGAACTCAAATTATACTTGTAAATCACAATATGCACAGCCTAAATGTATCTACATGTACATTGTTTCATGTGGTTAATGTGAAAATTTAATAAAAAAGGAATTTTTTTAAAAAAAAAACTTGGGCTTATCTTTTCCCATGCAGCCTTGCCCCATTCACACTATCTCTTCAGCATTTTAAAGGGATGCAGGCAAACAGCACAACCCATTTCTGCCAAAAGGCTGATGTTTGGGAAAAGTGGTGTCACCTGCCTTTAGGGTGTCACCTGATGTGGTGTAAACTTACTACAGCCCCCAAGTGATGTCCCTGAGATTAAGGTTGCCAAGTCAGGATACTGCTGAATTATAGCACTCAGAAGAAGCTTGCAAAAGGAAAAAAACAACCCTGTGTCACCAATTGTGCTTCTAGTCACAAAATGAAGACAGACAGAACATTTCAAAAGGGACATAGAAGAATCTTCACCTGTGTATTGCAATTTTCTTTGACATACATACATATCAGCATGTTGAATGTTGATTCAGTTGTCAAGGCTTGTTCCTTGTCTCATATTTCATGTAAGCTATTAAAAAGTCATGTATTTTTCCATATTTATACTTCACTTATTAATTTATTTTAAAAAGTGCAAACATTGCCAAATGACTATAGGGATTGGGAAAGGAGTGAGATGCAGATGTCACAGAAACTAGCCCATAAATACTTTCCATAGTTGGCTTTTTCTTGCTTCAGGGCTAACAAAAAAGCCTAAACTGGTTTTCAGGCTTTTGATACAATGTATTTCTGTGCATGTATGCTCTCTTCATCTAATTTTGAACTGCTTCACCCCTAAAAAACTCCAAACCCCAATGTTGACTTTCTACAATAATATTGATGTAACAGAGGTGTGTGAGGGCTCCTTTGACTATTTTTAGTTGCAATTTGTTTTTAATAATAGCTGCTATTGGACTACAAACTTTAAAAACTCAGACATGGAACAATCAGATATGATATAGTACTTTGTCAGCCATTTCTTATATGACTGGTATAGAAGTTGTTTTTGTTTTATGTTTGCAGTCACAGCAGTGCGTGCTGTGAGAGAGCTGGTTCACTTTGAAAGTAGATTGTTTTCAGAGCTTGGCAAAGTGGCTACTTTGTCTAAGGAATTCTGGAAGTTGTAGTTCAAAGAGTAGTTTTCCAAGAGCTAAATGTTTTACCATATGATGCAGTTGTCTTCACAGGATTGTACTCCAGCATTCTGGGAACTGTAGTCCAAGACACCTTGACAGCATCAGGTTGGGGAAGACAGTTGTTACTTATAGTTGAGCAGCATATCCATCATAGTCAAGGCTTTGTTTAAGACTCATTTCAAGCACCAAAAGTGTGGGGGTGGTTAAGAAAGATTTTCGATGCTTAGGTGCAAATCATGGCCAACTTACCTTGTGCAACTTTAGCCTTGAGTCCCATTCAAGAGAAAGGCAGATTAAATAAACAATGTTATTTTGTCAGATGACAGCTCTCAGGATCCTCTTGTCAGCATAGCCAGTAACTACACTTGTTTTATGATACTGGGTGTCATAGTCTAAAACTATATTTGTTCCAAGGTTCCAGAGCTGGGATTTTTCCAGAGTTCATCTCCCAACATGGGGAACGTTTTTGATGTGCCTTCTCCCATCCCATTCTGAGCCATTTCCACAAAATCAGCCAGAAGTCTCAATTTCTTCTTTCTTTTCCAACTGAGCCCTTATATAATCACTACCAGGAAATATTGGTTGATAATGTTTCCGATTGATAATGTCTCTTGATTGCAGGGCTGGTCCACATCAATTTGCTATTTGAAGTGAAGGCACACTGGCTTCCATCCCCATTCTGTGCACCTGAAGCCAACTGAATTGAGAGCTGAATCTTACTGCAACACTGGAAATTGGAGTGCATCTTTCACCATACAAGAAGGGAGCAGACAATGTTTGGGAACACAGGTCAGGCTGCATTGCTTCCTATCCTCCCATGATTCTGCTGACACTCTTCACCTGCCAGTATCTGCCATTGAAATGTCTCTCTCACTCTCCCTAATGGTAGAGCTAGCACAGATTGATTGGCCTTAAGCCAAAGGAGATTTGGTTCAGATTTCCAAAAATCTAATGACAGAAACTCTTTTTGCCTTCCATTTGCCTTTGCTCTCTCTCCTACTGAGCATAAATCATGGAAGCAAAATGAATGGTTAGGGGCTAGTATACTTAACTGATACAGTGTATTTGGCACATTTTATCCCAAATGTTTTTGTGCAGAAATTACAGTGTTTTACCTATGTTCTAAAAGCAAGAGCACAAAGCAACTTAAAAAAATCTTCAATAGGCTATGATGAGTTGTAATCATAACCTTGGCGTAGTCTCACAGTAATGAGTGTAACAACAACATGGCTTGTAATGCTATTTCCCATTTCTGCATGGTCATTATTTTTCTCTGATTTCTTCACAAAGGCAAGAACCTACCCTTGATGAGAATGGGCCTGCCTCTGACAAAGACAAATGACAAAGCATTTGCCCTAGCAACAGAGAGCAGATGAAAGCCATCAGATCATTTCTTTCTACATATTCAATTCCTTTCTTTTTTCACATGGCTGTTGTCAACAGGAGAGCTGGATTCCAATTATCTGATTCAAGTGTTTCCAGTGAACTGTCGTAGACAGAAGCTAACAGCAGAATAACCTAGTTTTGTTCATGAACCAGTGAACAATAAAAATATGGATGCATTGCTTTGTTTGCCCTTTCCAACAAGGTGGTAAGTGTAGGGGAGCCATTCTAAGTTTCTCTTCAAAACAGAGAATGTTTGTGCTCTAGTATCTCTGCAAATCTATTTATTTGTACATTTATATGTTGTGAACAATTGACTGAGAAGCATCAATCAGCCCAGACAAAATGGATACAATTCCTATGGGAGAATCTGTGGATTCCCATAATCTAATGTGCTCATTGCTCACTGGAGCACTTGCAATCCAGACTAAAAATTCTTCTCATATATGTTGGATGCCAAGGAAACCCTGGACATCTTCTGTTTGAGGAAGCCAAGTCTAATTGGTAAGGCAGTGGGTTCCAGTTACTGTACACAAGGTTCAGCCAAGACTGATTCCAGTTATATTGCTGCCCTAAACCAAAACTGGGAAAATGGAACAGGGCAGTTGCAGCTGTGATATTTTCTCAGCATTTCCCATCCAACTGCATCCTTCTTCTCTTAAATAAAGTGAAAAGAGGGCTACATATCATATGGCAAAAGTTGAAAGGAAAAGGGCTGAGTGATACTCTCCCTCCACCCAGGTTGCAATCTGACATTTTGAGTCTTATCGCATGACAAAAGAAAGCTGAGATAGAGCGGCAGAGAAGTAACTTACTCCTTGCCTCTCTGCATGCCTCTGAAGCACTTCCTTTCTCTTCCCAAGAGAGACAGTTGTAAAACCATGTCTTTTGTTGCACTGGAAAAATCCACTGCAGAAACTGGGTTATCAGCTTTACTCCTTGCCTCTCTTTCTTTCATAAGAAGAGGCAGGAAGAGAACAGTGTTTGCAGCTGTCAGTTACAAACTGGGAATGGACAGCTTTGATCTGCCTCTTTTTCCCTATTGCAAGAAGAGGAAGCAAAGTGCTCTCAGGTGGTGGTCAGAAACAGTGGTTAGAGTAGAGATTTTCAAGTTTGGATCTTCCAGATGTTTTGGACATCAACTGCCAAATCTTTGACCATTGGCTAATCTTGCAGCTGGACTCTGAAACACCTGGAGAACCAAATATTGAGAACCACTGGGCTAGTGTGGCCAGATTTGTGTGGTGCTCTCCCTTAAGGAGGAAGACAACTGTACAGGAATCTTTTATTACCTCCTTCCCCCATGTCATTTGGGAAGGAGGCAGGGGCAAGCCAGGAAAAGTCTACAGACTAAATTCAGATCTTGCATGGACTGTATTAGGCCCACAGACAGGGGGTTCACACTGTTGTTTTCTTCTTTTGGCTCCAGGGGATGGGGTGAGTGTTTAGATTTACCCTACAGATTTTCTCCCATTAATTAAATTGGACCCTGCTGTCTTGGGCAGTTGTCTGTATAGTCTCTCGGACTGGGTAGCAGTTCTGAACTCGATCAAACCCCAGCTCAGATATGAAGTGAGTGACCATAAATAGTACCTTGAGCACATTGAAAGAAATTTGTGCTATAAAGCAACAACTCCTGAGTACCTTATCTCCACAGAGCCAATGACTACTCAAAGGAGGTTTGTTTGCTTAATACATTTAAATCTCCCCTTTTTCTCTTTATGGGGTCCAAGATGGTTCACAGTATATGATTAGGATAAAATAATATTTAAAACAATGCATGGTACAGAAATTCAAAAAAGAAAAAGAAAGGAAAAGATTAAACAGAGACTCATATTAAAAATTTAAAGCAGTTTAAAATACATATAAAACATAAGATAAAGGTACAACACACCCTATTAAAAGAACTTTCTGCCATACACAGTTAAAGACCAAAGGGCTGTTTAAATAACAAGATCTTTTCCTGCTGGTGAAGAGAGATCACAGAGAGGGCCACCCTAGCCTCCTTTAGGAAATAGTTCCACAGTGTGCAATTAGCAGCAGAGAGGTCTCTCTCCATATCTTTACAGCTGTACCTGGTGGTGGTACAGGGAGAAAGCTGTTGCCTAAAAGATCTGTCTTGCAATGTATTCTCTGCTATAGAGAAATGTGCATAAGACCTGGGGAGCTGAAGATAATCTCTTTGTTTTTTGAAGTGTAGATGGGCTTGCTTGTTTGACATGTAGGGATTGTTGATGTGCCTTCAAAGTTGTTGTTGTTGTGGGCCTTCAAGTCATTTCTGACTTATGGCAACTCTAGGGGAAACCTATCATAGGGGTTTCTTGGCAAAATTTGTTCAGAGGAAATTTGCCATTGCCTTCCCTTGAGGCTGAGAGCATGTGATTTGCCCATGATCACCCAGTGGGCTTCATGGCTGGGAATCAAACCCTGGTCCACAGAGTCATAGTCCAAAACTCAAACCACTACACCTTGCTGACTCTTAGACATGTCTTTATTTTTTCAGGGTGCTTTTGTTTCTTCTTGTATTTCACTATTACAGTGAACCCACTATCAGTGGGCTAGCCATCTGCAGACTGAAGCGCCCATGGATCACCCATTTTAGCAAATGGTGGTGTGCACTGATGTAGGGGCATGCACGTTGCCACCCACTGACTAATATGGACTTGAGTTACTGTCTCTTTTCCCATCTGTGGGAGATAAGTGGAACAAAACCTCCATGGATGGGAAAGGCCCACTGTATTGGCTGCCTTGAGTGCATTCCTAAATTGCCAGTGACTTCCAGTAAGTCCTGTTGCCCTTTTCAAACCTACATGATAAGCAGAAATATAAATCACTAACTGTCATGCTCCTGGCATAGAAATGCAGTAGTGAGTATAGTCTCTTTCACACTACACGTTTATACCATTTTCATACCATTATAACTGTTATGGTTGTATTGTAAGGATTTCTGGGATTTGCAGTTGGGGTGTGTGTTATAGAGCCTTCTGGCAGAGAATTCTAAATTCCTCAGAAAGGCTGGAGCCAAAGCAGTTAAAGTGGTTTCAATATGCTATACAACATGTGTAGTAAGTCACATATTTAATTTAAAGGATTTAGGAGCCCTGCTAGAATAGTACTAATAGATATCTCCAGCTGGGAATGTGTATGTTGACACAATGCAGTACAATTAAGAACTCAGTGCAAGGTGAACCATCTTGGTTTCTTTTAGTAATGTTGGTGGGAGTGATCTTTTTGAGTCCCAACTAAGACAAAACTTGAAAAGGTGAACATTTTTCAGTTTGCTCTCTTTTGTTTTAGCAGAATGGTTGCACTATGTCACTGGTGCATCCCTCTCAGTGATACGGAATAAAAACTCCTGTCAGTCCAGATCACCATGGGTAGTGGTCAGATCTGGTGTGCACTCAAGTCCAACAACATCTGGAGGGACACAAACTGCCTGCCCCACCAATACAAAACACAGTTTACTTTATTGAAGCCATGGATGACTTTTCTCTAACCACTAGAGGTCATAGGATACCCTAAATAAAGAGAGCTTATAAGCACTAATTATTTGCTCTGCCTTCAAATTACACCACTTGCATTTACTTACCCTCTGAGAAAGTGAATCAATTATTCTTTCCCCACTAATTTGTCCTAAAGAGTTCCTATTCTCCCTTATTTGTACTTAAATCTCTCTTTCCCCAACAATAAATAAGAGATAAGGTTAAATCAATCTTTTGCTGAGTAGCATCTGAAATAACAGCCCAATGCATATTTACAGAGGTAGGTCCTAACCAATGGGAATTACAGGAAAATGTGTTGTCCTGTGTCAGCATGGTGTGAGTGCTGGACTAGGATTCTGGGACCCAGAGTTTGATTCTGTGCTCAGCTACTCACTAGGGAAGTCACACTCTCTCAGCCTCAAAGGAAGGCAATGGGAAACCTCTGAACAAATCATCCCAAGAATACCCTGTGATAGGTTCACTTTAGGGTTACCAAAAGTTTAAAAGACTTGAAGCCATACAAGAACTTTAATCAGTCCAACTGGAAGATTTGCTTATTAGGGCAGCTGTCCATGAAAGAGCACAATAGAAAAGTAGAGTTAAGCTACAAATAAACATTTTTATTGGGCCTATTTGTGCCCCATCCCTTTCTGTCTTGTCACTGGGCTCTGAAAATGGTACTCTCCTTCATCATGAGTGGAACTCAAGGATATCTGACATGCTGTCAGAGTGACAGTGTGCCTCTTGCTGTGGGCTTCTGTCTGGATACAAAGATACACTGCCATCTTTGTTCTTGGGTTCCTGTGACCAAACATGTTAGGTCTCAGGATGATACCCATCCAGGTACTTTGGTTCTTTTATTGTCAGAGTTTGGAAGTTTACTTTAGGGGATTATAATTTCCAGAATCCCCCAGCTAATTGGGGTGGCCCTGTTGAGAGATAGAGAAACTTACTATTTGTACTCCCCAAATTCGACAACCAGCATGGTCAGTGGGCCTTCTCTGAAGATTTTAACTTCTCGGCAGCCATTCATGGGAGAATATAGTCTTTCAGATAGCCTGATCCCAAACTATTTGAGCATGTAGGGCTACATAGTTAATTATGCCCTCCACATGGCTTGTGCCTAAGGAGAACATCTAGGAGGAGACACAATAATGGTATTCAAACATATAAAGGCTGTCACACAGAAGGTAGTGTGAAAGGGCCCCTAGGTACAACCTAAACCTAACCACCTCAGTACCTGGTAGAACCTAATCTGAATGTGTGCAAACTCCTCTCATTTACCATTTTAAAGCTACCCATGTCTTGAACACTGATCTTTCCTTCTCCTTTCTCCTTTTGGCTGTATCCTTCCCTAAACTGCAAATCACATAATTCCACAGAATGGAAAAATGGCCATCAGAGTTGAACCACAGTGCTATGATTGTGATTATCCCATTTGGGGGAAAGGTGGGGTATAAATCAAATAAATAAATAAAGTCGTATGAAAGGGTCTGATGCCTATTTTGGCCTATTGTTTGCATTTTGGAAAGTTTCTAGAAGAGAATTGGTCAGGAGTGGGTGGGACAATCTACAGGTGCCTCCTCTTCTGTTACATTGGAATTCCATGTATGAAGCAATCCCACGAATGGAGTGGGGGTGGTCATAGTTTTTTTGAAATGGAACCAGCCTCATTCTGGTTTAATGTGTGGATCAGAATACAGTTGTCCTTTGGATTTTGTAATTCAGATTTTGTGGTGCAGTTCTGTCTTTGGTTATGTTTATGACATGCGTTTTTTATGATAAAGTGCACCTAAAATGTTTTATTTTGGAGAAAATATATTCAAAGTTTGTATTTAAATGTCATTTAAAAATACATTTGTGTATGTGTGCAGAGTACAGTAGAAGTCTTCCATAGAGTCCCACTATGCTGTTTCCAGATGGCTTGAAGGTGACCTTGAACTCTTATAGGGTATGCCACCCATCACAAGGGAGGTCACTCCCTCTGAGGTAGAAAATAAAGTGCCCAGCATTGATCACATTGATCAGAAGGAATGATCTGTGCTGGTGATGGCAGTGGTGGGAAACATAGTGTTACACATTGTAAAAAGCTGTCCAGGAGTGTTCTAGATTTTCTAGGAAGAGCCAAAGCCAATGGTGAATTTTTAAGAAGCAGATTAAGGAAGAGAATAAAAAGAGCCATGGTGGAGCCAGAAGATGAGGCTGCTTTGCAGTTTGCACCATATGAAGATAATGGTAAAAGAAAGTACTGGTAAGAAACATCTAAGCTTATGCTAAAATAAATATAGGCCCCATTATGATTATAATGGATGCCTGTTAGGATGCATATGGATTTAAGGGATGCCATTAACAATGCTTAAAGAGGTTTACCCTGGGATGCCTAAGTGTTCACAGAAAATAGAGATGTGTAGTGTCTCAACAGATGAGATTGTATTCCTTGAAGGACCGATGGTTATGGATATGAGACAAGAGAAAGAATTCTGTACAAGTAAAAGCCTTTATGAAATGTCTGTATAATATCTTAACAGACACTATGGAAAGTATGAAAGAACCTGATGATAATGATGATGATAGATATAGGGCTGAGTTACACTGTTTAAAATGGTAATGTTCCTATATGAATTCACTACCAAAAAGCCTATTAAAGAGATGAAAAGAGATAAAGGTCCATGAATGTATAACATCTTAATTGACATATACTGGAATGTAATGAATGTATGATGCCTTACATGCAATGCGATGAAAACAAGCACACATGTTTGTGACATGTTTGTGTTTGTCCCTAAGGGGAATGTATATATTTGCATATGAATGTATATAATCAATAGCCTAAAAGATTACCAAAGAGCCTGCTCATTATCCTTTGCAAATATCCTGAGATTCCAAAACTTAAGAATGTGGAGTGTTGATGTTAACTTTGCTTATCTCTCTTTAACCACTGTCATGAATTGGGTACTCAAGTGATCAGAACGTGGTAACAGAACTGCAGACAGAATCCAGATTAGGTAATAACACCCTGAATCTCTCAATCTAAAGAGACAGGGATGGGGAACCACTCCTCTTTCACAGTGGAGTGACAATGGTTGCACTTAAAAATTTAGGTACATTTTCTAGAGGAGAACCCAACAACTCTGATGGCAAGGCAAGCTCACAAAGCAGAAGAAATGCCAGTTGTTCCCAAGCCAAACTTGGCAATTTTTACCTTATGTTTTACATTTTAACATTTTAGTTTTACTTCTTCCAGTGGGAAGGAAATAATTCCACAAAGTCAGTGAACAACATTTAATGATGTTTTCTGTGCCACAAGACTGGGTGAACAGGACTTTAAAATCCAATTCTCTTTCATATAGAGATTTATATTAATGTTCTGTGAGATTTGGAAGAGTCTAAACAATTAAACTGAATTTAAATGGTATGAACCTGCAGCTTTCCCCCTCATTCACTCACATATGATTTCTAGATGCATAATTTACTATTATGTAATTGTTTATTTTGTTTGTTCTAAAACTTTATCCTTATTGAAGTTTCAGATAGTCCAAATATACAAGATGTAGAACAAGTTGAGCAATACCCTCTTCAGTTCCTCACCCTTATCTGTATCTCATAATATTAAAAACACTTAGGTGAGGGACACTAAAAAGGAGCTTGCTATTGTAATTGCTAAAGAGGAACAGCTGCCAAATAGAATAAAGTTTCTCTGCAGTGCATTTTCTACTATAAAAATTCTTTCTTTACTGCCCAGAGAGAAACACTGCATTTATTGCTCTAAATACACATGAGTACTTATCCTCCCAGCACTGCACAAAAGCACAACTTGGCCATCCTGGCTGATGGACACTGACTAGGAGGAATACTTTACAGAAACAATATGCAAAGGGATTGTGCAGCACCTTTGAGACAACTGTGCAAAAAATGTTGTAGCATAAGCTTTCCTAGATTTAGGCTGCATAAACACTGCAGAAATAATTAAATTTGACACTACTATAACTGCCATGGCTCAATCCTATGGAATTCTGGGAACTGTAGTTTGTTGTGGCACCAGAGCTCTTTGACAGAGAAGGCTAAATGTCTCACACAGCTACAGATCCCAGAATTTCCTAGCATTGAGCCAGGGTGTCAAACTGGATTATTTCTCCAATGAGGATGCAGCTTTAGCCTATTATGTCAGATGCATGGAGTGAACTTGCATACTGATATTCCAGACTCAAGGCCTCGGCAGACGGCTAATTGCGCCATCTCCGAGGCCTGGAAGAGGAGGAGCCGCTGCACGTTCGGCGGCTCTTCCTCTTCCTGAGGGTACACCCGGAAGCGCCGGCCGTACGCACGGCCGGCAACTCCCGGTTGCCCTCACGCCGCGACAGCTGAACGCGCCGCGGCGTTTGAGCTGCCGAAAGTGCGCCTGCCGCTGTTAGGGTGCACTTTCGGCAGAATCTAAAAGGATCGCCATTTTGGCGGTCCTTTTAGATGCGCCGGGGATGCGCCGCCGTCCGGAGGCTGAACTCCGGCGGAGGTCCAGACCAGGGCATCTCCGACGCCCTCGTCTGCATCCCCCCTAACACTGGTATGTCCCTGAACTTTGCATAAACAGATTATTTCTCTTCACAAATGAACATTTCCCCTATTATTTTAGTGGAATCTTGCATGTTTTAGCTTTAGCCCCACTTTAACTACGGTAGGTAATAACTTAAAGGAACAGTAACTATTTGAGGATAAAGAGAATCTTGAAGACTAAACCTGCACTCCTTTATTTGAAAGTATGTCCCACTGTAACCAATGTTTCAATGACATTTGCACTGTGTGTCTGAGTCAAAGAGAATGAGAATAGCAGACAGGTAAAAAACATATCACCAAAAAAAGAAAGAAAAAAAATCCTTGCCTATTCTCAGACTTAGATCTCTGGCCTCCAAGTGGTACAGACACTTATCTGTTGGGAGCCTCTGTGGAGTATGCTGGGATGATGCTGGAGACTAAAACTGAGAAAAAATATGATGTGATTCTAACTTCAGTGTGTGCTGTAGGTAATAAACGCCCAGTGTTTGTGTTCTCAGCATCTACCCTATTCACCAGACACTGAACTAAGTAAAGCAGTTTTTCCCCCTGAGATGATCTGACTGTATAATAATGCTGGAGCCATCTAGTAATAATGTCTTCACCATTATGGAGTGCTCACAGCCAGGCAAAGCTGAGGCACTGCGTACCACACATCACTGGCAGGGAAATTAATTTATTAATTTTCAATATTTGAAGCCCAGAGATTACAGTCCACGGATTCAAGCATCCAGCTTGAAAATATTCAAAAAAAGTATAAATTCCAAATAACAAACCTTGATTTTTCCATTTTATATAAGGGTCATTATTTTACCTGCCATTGTATTTAATGGGACTTCAGCATCCACGGATTTTGTTATCCACAGGGGTTCCTGGATAACAAGGACTCACTGCAGTTCTTTGTCAGCTAAGGAAAAAACTGAAATAAACTAAATTATTAAATTAATGGATGATTAAATTCACAGTGCTTGATTTGTTGCTTAAAACATTTTTCAGAACAGATCATTAGATTTTGAAATCATGGCATGGGGGTTGTCACCAATGACATCTAGGGATAATCTTTGTTATTTATATATATTCAAACATGCTCTTTTTTTTGGTCATCAGTTCTAGCTTGCATTTTTTATCAGATGGTCTAAAAAGCACACAATGTAGTCTTGTATGTGGATTGGGAGAGATGGAGTCCAAAGCATATGAAAAATGTCAAGCTGGGAAAACTTGTTCAAAAGCATAGGATCTCATCTTACAACTTGTTCAATTAACTTTCCTTACTCATCTGCATCTCTTTTTCCTTCTTCCTACCTCTCCACCAACATCTATACCCTTCAAACACCTCCTTTATTAAAGATGGGTAAGGAATGATGTTAAAGGTTACTAAGGAATGATACATTTATTTCACCTCAAGCATATTGATCCACTGTAAGTAAATCAAGGGCGGAAAATTCTTAATCAGAAATATTTTGAGTGCCTCTGAACATAAGCAGAACATTTTTTTCTCCACAATTGAATCACTGTACTTTCTCTGCTACACCATTTCCAATCCAGAAACTTGATCTGCAAAGAACAATGTCAGAGTCCATGGTTTGTGTGCAGAAACCAAGGATCCTGCATTCTCTCTGTTGCATGCCCAGTTTAAAATGTCACTGTTCTAGCAAAACCACTATTTTCCTATTCTAAGTAGGAGTGGGAAAGGCATGGATTTAGCTAGATGTATCTTTTGGCTCTAAGCCCAAGCCTTACCAAAATCATCCAAATGTGTGATTCATTGAAGAAAGGGGTGGATGAAAAGCAGACTAGGAAGAGTGGAGGCAGGGCAAGAAAAGGAGAAACCAAAAGAAGGGTGTATATGAGAGAAAAACTTCACACTTCATTATCCAAGTGTCTAACAAGGAATGTGAGGAATAATAAGCACACTAAGGAGTATACAGGGGTTTTTGCATCTTGTTGTTGTTGTTGTGTCATCAAGTAATTTCCAACATATGGTGACCCTAAGGCAAACTTATCACAGGCTTTTCTTGGGAAGTTTCATCAGAGGAGGTTTGTCACTGCCATCCTCTAAGACTAAGAGAGTGCGGCTTGCCCAAGGTCACCCAGTGGGTTTCCATGGCCGAGCTGGAATTTGGACCCTGGTCTCCAGATTCATAATCCAATGTTCAAACCATGACAGCACACTGAATTGCAGCTCACCCAAAACAATCATATACAATAAGGCATATTATACATTATACAATAATGTACAGTAAAAACAGTGAGCCATCCATAAACTAGAGCTCCCACAGATCATCCTGCCCATATTAGCGAATGATTGCACATGCCTGCTGGTGTGTTGATGAAAGTGCACACACATTGCTACTTATTGAATAATATGGGTTTGAGCTCTTGTGGTTTTTCCCATCCATGGGGGTGGGGTGGGGGCACAACCAAATCTTTGCAGATGGGAAGATCTCATAGTGAAATCAATAAAGAAGGAGAACTGAAGAGAGCCATAACCAGCCCCAGAAGCATTTCAACAATTTCCATACAGGTCAATAAAGTTTTAACAACTTGCATAGAGGGCAACAGGAGAGGACACACCAACCTACAGGTCTAAAGGGCTTTACATTCTGAAATGGTCCTGACTGCTTGAGGGTGTCATGCTAAACAAACAAATCACTTCCCTCCACCTTCCTTCAAATTCCATTCCAGGTCAAGACATATTTTTCTCTTTGTCTCCATTCTATTTTTCAGTCCAAACTAGAGCAGATCCAGTGAAATCAACTTAGTAAATCACTTTTTTGTAAATTCCATTGCCTTAATGGGTCCACTCTAGTTGGGATTAAATTGAATTTATGTAGGGTCCTTTAGGTTTTAATAATAATAATAATAATAATAATTTTTATTTAATACCCCGCCCCTCTGAGCACAATCGGGGCGGCTTACATCATAAAATTATCAAGAACAGTTAAGAACAATTACCTCCCCCTCCCCCCCTTAAAAAATTATTAAACCCAATACAGTTTAAAAAGAAGCACAATATAAGGAAGTAAATTCCTCCATTAAAACAAATAATACATAAAAGAAACAAAAATGCGGTGGATGTCAAATGCTGGCTCAAGAAGGAACCCTATCACAGAGGAGGGGAGCATCTCGGAGGGAAGAAGATTCACGAACCAAGCTAATAAATTAATCCGGGAAGGCCTGCCGGAAGAGATCCGTCTTGACAGCTTTCTTGAAGCTGTCAAGTGATGACAATTGGCGGATCTCCTCCGGCAGGCCGTTCCACAGTTTGGGGGCAACTACAGGTTTTGTTGACCTACAACTCCCTGCAGTTCTAGCCAGCATAGCCAATGGTGAGGAACATTGGGAATTGCTGTCCAACAACATCTGGAAGGCCATAAAATCCCCACCCCTATTTTTGGGCAAGAATAGGGGGGGATCCTTTTTTGTGCTGTGGGTTTCTGGCACTGTAGTCCAAAAGAGTAATGTTTCCAAGTTCTGTAAAGGACTATAAATGTAGGTTGTGTTTTAATTAGGTCATTCTGATGGGCACAAAGCTTTCATGAGTGCTGGATCCAAAGAGTTAAATGACAAGCATGGTCCCTGCCAAGTGTCTGGAATTCACTAAAAGAATCAGCCAGTGAAATTTGTGCTCTGTACTATATGGAAAAAAAATAGGCATGAAAAATATTTCAATTCTCATTTCGAAATTGCATTTGACATCTAGGTGTTTTTTTTAAAAAAAATGTTCCTGAGGTCATTAAAACTCAGAAATAGTATAAGACTTAGGTTTACCATACTTTCAGAATGATTCAGGTTTCTGACTTATTTTAATCTCTGTATAATTGCTTTTCTGTATATGCTAACCTTTAGAAAATGAGTTTAATAATTAGTCATCTCAGGCTAGTTAAAAGCAACATCCTGCCCTCAGTACAAGTTTATTTTCAACAAGAAACTGATGCCAAAGCAAATCCTTTGCAATGGATAGAAGTTTAGCTACAGGCCACATAAACATTTGGGATATGTCATAAAATCAGCTCTACAGAATGGCTTAAAGTTGAACTATGCTGTCATTTTAATGACATGTTTAGCAGTCATATTTGTAATGGGTTTTAGAAAATTAAGTAATAGGTACATGGAGAATGATTGTCTTCAGCAACACTATCAGGGCTGGGAAAAAATACTAGATGTGCTGGCAGGGAGGATTCTGGGATCTGTAGTTTTAAAGCTTTAGGTACAGTGTGTGTGTGTGGGGGGGGGGCTAAGACTTTCCTCTTCAGCTATGTCAGTGAAAAATTGCCCTTTCCACATGGCAGTGGAGGTAACCAGTTGTCAGCAAGGTGGCTCAAGTGGTTTTAATTGAAAATGCTCCCAGAGAAGGAATGATTATGGCCAAGATCCTGTATACTTATGCAATGGGTCCTAGGTATCCACTGGGGGTTGGTTCCAGGACCCCCATGGATGTCAAAATCAATGGATGCTCAGGTCTCATTAAATACAATGGCATAGTAAAAGGTGTCACTTATGAAGAATGACAAAATAAAGGTTTGCTTTTTGGAATTTTATATATATATATATATATATATATATATATATATATATATATATATATATATATATATATATATATATATATATATATTTCAAGCCATGGAAAGTCAAATACATGGATAAATAATCAATGGATGCTAGCCACGAGTAGTCTCTGACAATGCTGGCTCTTTGGCTTAGTAATGGAGATGAGCACCACGCCCAATGGTCGGACATGACTTGACAACCTTGTCAACAGGGAATACTTTTACCTATTTTTATGGAGGGCCAACTGTAGCATGACTATAGCATAATATATGGTAGCATACTCATGGTAGATCCCACAGTCAAGTAGTGCCAAGACTACCTTACCTATGTACAATGATCAAATATCTCCACACCTAAGTCAAAAGTGTATGTGTTTGTGATATGCTTACGTGTGCTAGTGATTGCACTTAATACAATCTCTGACTAAGTGCATCTACTTGCACAATTAATTTTAGGTGAACATAGTGCACAGGCCTAAAATTTCTCTCTCCACATGCTCTGTTCCCAAGAACAATTACTCCTCTGCTCCTGATATTTAGTTTTTAAAAACGTATAACATGATTTTAATTAATTCTCATTAATGTAATTAGAACTTAGGTCCTTTGCCTTTTCCATTCTGGACAGGTCACTACATTTCAGTTATTGCTGAGCAATAGCCAATTATATGTGTGGAAGATCACATAGAATATCTGGACATGGAGCAGTTATGGATTGGTAATGTTAAATTATAAATATTTAACTGCTATGTAGGAAGCCACCCTCAGTTCAGATTGCAATGATATACCTGGGCGCACTCAAGATATTTTGCTGCCTGGGGCAAAGGACAAGATAGCATCCCTTCCTCTTTGATGTACAGATGCTTACTGGATTGGCAGTTGAATCTTGCTTCCATATGGCCAGTGTCATAACACCCACTTCTACTCCTCATGCAGCAGTCTAATTTAGATGGCCCCCCAAACTGTGTGTCATTTATAGCTCTGCACTCCCAACAGAAGGGAAAAGCTGAAGCAGAAAGGAAAAGCTGAAAACTAGGAGGCTATCACTACAGAATGCCAGTATCTGCGGCTGAGGTAATATCCTCATTTAACAGTATGGCTGGGCAAGATGACTGAGGGATTCCTGGTGCTGTAATCCAAGAAGAAACTTTGTGAATCTCAGCAAGGCTTAATCCCAGGTAAATGTGCATCTGGGTCCTTTTCACACTACACAAATGTAGCCCTATGATTCCCCTTTTACTGACATGGTTGCATCTTATGGAATTCTGTACTTTGTAGTTTGGTGGGGCACTATAGTTCCCTGGCTTAGTAGTCTAAATACCCTTCCCTAAGCTGCAACTCCCATGATTCCATAGGGTGGAATCATTGCTGTTCAAGTAGAATCTTATAATTGTGTAGTCTAAAGACTTTATCACATGAGGCTAGCAAAGCAGAATTTCAACAGGATAATAGTGTGTTTGGCAAGACCTATCACATGACTTCATGACTTTCCTGTTGCTTTTTTGAATTTCAATTTTTGGGTGAATACACCTTTTCATTAATGGGGAAAACCAGTCAATGGTTCCAAATATCATTGCTTTTCTGCCTCTGCTATAATAGTCTCTTCTGTTGCAGTTCTGATTCTGGGACTGGCATCAGTAGGAGTGATTCTTTTCCCCACCTCTCCTCCTCTCTCTCGATATTCTCAAGCAGGCTCTTTGCTTTTCCTTTTCTATTTCTTTTCTTATCTATTTTTAAAATTTCACTGCATTGCCAATTGTGGTAAAAATAAAAATTATAAAAACTGAAAGGCATGCTGGTTAAGACATAGGGCAGGAAGGCAAGGTTATGGAGGCTGTGTGGAAGACAGGGCATGAGACCATAGATTGCCAAAGCAGTACCTTCACACTATTGAAGGGAAGTGTACTCTTGAATGTTCCCAAACCAGTATGTTTCCATTTCCTTAGCTTTTAATACAATTATAGCAAGACAGCAAGCTGATGTGATCAAATGATCACTGTGAATCATCTGCAGACCAAAAGAGAATGACACATAACCAGTGGTTTCACCAAGGAGTGCGTGGGGAGTCCCCAAATGTCTGCCGTTTGGCAACAGTGGGCTATGATGTTCACCCATGCTCCTTTAAAACCCTGGAGCTCAGCAGAAGAGAAATTGTGACTCAGTGAGTAGAGAAAGGAGAATCTTGTTTTCTTTTAAATTTTACTATGTTTATATTTTATTTCCAAATTTTCACTTAAACCATGTGATACTATAAACATGTAAATACAGTGTCATTCAAAAAGGATGGTGCAAAAATAAAACTGTTCTTAATCAATTGTACATTTAGCCTGTGACTATGATATTGTAATTTAAAGGTATAATTTTAATTTTGCTAGTTGTTTATGTCACAACTACTACCATTACATTCCATGATATACAGGAATTATGATTTGTGAGTAAGATTAGCAGAAAAACTTTACTAAGGATTCTGTATGGTGTGGGATGGGAGGGGGTTAATGGGTGGGTGGCACCTTGAGTTATTGCGCCGGGTGACACCAATCCTAGTGACGCCACTATGCATAATGGCCCAAAGCCTGTAGGTCATATATGCTGATATAATCTATCTGGGGAGATAGGGCTCACCACATTGGGTAGGCCCTTTACAGTACAGATGAAATTCCAGGATGAATTAATTGTCCAATTGCTATCAGACCCAGAAGCTACCATGGTATATGAAATAATAATAGCAATAGAATTATTTCAGTCTTCAAAGCTTACCTAGGTTTCATTGACAACACAATTAGCAATCATAGATTGAGGTTTTTTTTTTTTTAAAAAATTAAATACTAGGTAGGTGATGTAAGTATGTTTATATGATTAGAATTAGCACCACAGGAAGCTACAACCTTTGAGAAAACCACCTCACCCCACAGCAATTATCGTGAAGTGGGTATATTCTTATTGGTGATAGTTGTAAATAAAGACTCTGCAATATTTATTTATCTATTGAAATGATTTTGATGACCGCAAGGTGGCTTTCAGTGCCAGAATTACATGACAGCTGCTATGTCTATTTATATGTCACCTTTTCCTGAGATTTATAGAGCAAGACATTGGCCTAGAATCATAGCTGGATACAATGAGTAATTCTCAAAGGAAGCTTTAACATTATTGAAATGTATTTGGATGAAGATCAGTGTTCTGAATGGTTGCTGTCTGAAATTATGACATTAAGACAGAAAGTAAACCATGCATGCTTAATCACCTTGAAGGCCTTGAAAGTTACTTATGGATTTGCTCTTTATTCTCCTAAAATAATAAAAAAGAGGTGGTTATATGTAGGGTACCCAAAATGAAATTTTAGGAATGTGAGAAAATAAAAACGATACAGCTGCTGACAATTTATGTACTTATTACTTTCTGTCTTTCTTTCACTGGGGAAACATTACTGCCCAAGAAATCAGAGAAACATTCAGTTCAGGAACAAACAGTGAGCTGTCTTGGCTCTTCATTTTTAATATTTTTGCTCTTGTAATTTCTGTAATAGAGAAAATACATTATCTACTGTGCTAAAACCTAGGCAGAAGAAATGAATACAGAACAGTTCTGGATTTGTACAGGCCCTCAGCATGTTCCCTTCTCATTGACCATGAGACAGGAGGCCCTACATCATCACTGATCTTTCTTCCATCGTATTATGAGATTCTGTTATTGGTGGATAACCAGTTGGGTAAACAAGGGTAGAGATCCAGCATGGCATAGAAGTTTGAGTGTTGGGACTACGACTCTAGAGACCAGGGTTCGAGTCCCAGGTTGGCCAGGAAACCCGCTGGATGAACTTCTGCAAGGCACACTGTTTCAGCCTCAGGGGGAAGGCAATGGCAAACCTCCTCTGAACAAATCTTCCCAAGAAAACCCTATGATAGGTTCACCTTAGGGTCACCACATGTCAGAAATGACTTGAAGGCACACAACACACACACACAAACAAGGGGAGAGGAGGAGAGGGCATCAACTGCATCTGTGCTGATGGATGAAACAGTCACTCTTGGGAAAGCAGTGTCAATGTCAAAAAGAGATAGCTCCAAGCCTTTCACAGCAACTCAGCTATGGCACCTAGTAGTGCTTGGCCTGGAATGAATTGTTGTGTATTGGTACCTTCTAGCTTTACTTCTTCGAGATATGTTTGCGCAGTGCATGTGTTTACTACAGAGAAAACTAACTGTATATCTAAAATAGGGAGGGGGCAGAATGCTTGGTTAAGTTGCTCCTTGATGTATTCTTGTCTCTAAAGCTGTAGTGCAGACTGAGATCCCTTCCAAATGTTACCACTATAGGACTATGATTCCACTCGAACTGTCATGGCTGCATTCTATGGAATCTTGGGGTTTGTAGTTTGAAGAGGCATTAGAGCTCTCTGGCTGAGAATTCTATTTCCTCTGCCTAAACTACAAATCCCAAGATTCCATTAGTTGGAGGTGTGATAGTTGAAATGGAATTGTAGCATTATAGCCATGTATTGTGAAAAGGCCCTGAGAAGATTTTAGAGGACTATAATGCAATTAGCAATCAGGTAACCTTTTATTGCATTTTTAGTTACTTTTATAGCAAATTGTTAACAAATGTACAGTGCAACAATGTGATTACAACCAGCTATAACATATATAACAATATAAATACAATATATAACTGTATAGAAATAGTTCATATGTAATTGCAAAGTTGATAGAAGAATATGCCACACACCCCTTCTGTAAATATGTTTGTAGGAGATTATTGAAAAGACCTTTAATTAACAATGTTATAAGGCATTCAAACCATGTGGAAAGTCTTTCTTTTTAAGGCATCCAAACCATGGAGGTCAGTCTTTCTTCCAAACAATAGAACTTGGCAGTTATATGTGAACTATTTCTTTAGAGTTACACATTGTGTTTATATTGTTAAATATGTTGTAACTGGTTATAATCACATTGTTGAACTGTACATTTCTTAACATGGTCATGACAATGTGCTATAAACGTAACTAAAAAAAGGTAATAGAAGGCCACCAGATTGCTAACTGCATTATAGCTACCATATTCAGAGTATTCCTATATTTGTTTGTGTTCAAGATTTTAGAGGAGGTAGTAGCAGGTATAAATAGACATCACTACTGTTGGCACTATTAGCTGGATAATTCCTATCATTTCTCTATCATTCTTCCTTTACTCCTTCTTGAAGTGCTGCTCTTCATTCCTCTCTGTAAAAATCTCCAAATTCTCAATAAAATCCTCCCTCACCCACATGACTAGATGATGTTCTCTGATCAGGATGCAGGCTCCCAAGGTCTGTGTTTGTCAAACCAATCTATATTAAAATCTCATCTCATTTATATCTGCCAGTTGCCATTTTACTATCTGTCTGTCCCTAGTTGTTGCTTATTAGTTCCCCTAGTTCATTATGTTTGGAATGCACTCTGTGCAAGGCTCATATTGCTATCTGTGCTAAGGAGCAACTGGATATGTTATCCTTCGGCATCAGCTTGTTAGCTTAACATTAAAATAATTAAGCAATACTATTTTAAAAAATGAAAATGAAAACAGCATCCAATAAACTGACAAATAATAAAATAAGTATTAAAATCTGCAATTCAACATGCTGAAATCCTTGGATAAATATCACAGAAGGCTTAGAGGACACACTTAGGTTAGGAGTCTCTGTGAAATAACAGGACACTCCTGATTTCACTCAGATGCAGCCAAGATCAGTGCCACCTGCTGAATAAACTAGTTAGGGTTCTTATCACACCATAGCACTATGGTGATATAGTGATGCAGCAACATCACCAGTGAGTGTGCCCTACTGTATGACATTGTTGGTATCCTGGTGTCATCCCATTGTAGTGCCATTGCAAATGTGCATTTTTGAACCCTGGAAATAATCCATTGATAATGACCTTTCATGCCACCAAGCAGTAGCTTTTTTGCTGTGGAACTCCAATCTCACTTTCTTCCATGAGAACTCCATTACTGGGCGGGATTTAGATGAGCTGGAGGTATGGCTAACTAATTCATCTCTAGGAATTCCCCAGAATATTTGTGCAGGGAATCCACAGAATACTTCTGGAGCTTGGTATGAGAAGATCACTTTCAGCTGCAGCACCTTACCAGGTTGGTGCCACACCATGAAGACACACTATGATGGCACAGTAGCAAGGAAACAGCTAAAACTCCAGACTACACCCCACTGTATGAGTTCAGATCAAAAGTTCAAAAGTAAACAGTTTCATCTATACAAGATAGGAAGAAATCATGGGAGTGGCATGGCCATCTTATTTTCCTGTTCATCTTCCCACGAGAAAAAGTCTCAACCAATGCCAGGTATTAGTGTGATGTGTTTCCATTGTGATGTCACAGTGGCAAAACCTAAAAACTAAAAAAGGATCAAACATGAAACTGGTGGTGGGATGGGGACGAGGCTATGACGTTGGTACTGTGGAAAGGAAATCTCTATGTGGAGCATGCTAATGGTGACATTACTGCGGAAATGTGGCAAGGTACAGTACTATTGGGGCATGTGTGATCTGGGTTCAACATAATGAAGACTTATGCTAAGAACAAGACACCACAGAAGAGTCTCTACTGTGAAGTTTGGTGCAGGATGCAGAGAAAAAATCCTTCCACACAGAAGCTGTTGGCAAGACAAAAACTGCTGGACTGCTGAGTTCTCACCAAGAGGCTTTTATTCTTGAGTACAGCTATATACATCAGACTGACAAAGTGCTACACCAGGCTCCTATTTACAATGCAACCACACTGAGCATTCAGCTTACTCACTTATATACAATATCTCCCTCTGGGATTTGGGTCCAGCCCACTACTGGTATATCACCCAGTTTCCTGTCCCCTGATAGTTATGACTCTGCAGAAGTGAAGTTTGCTGACTTCATCTCCTGCCTTTCTGTCATCAGCTTCCTGTCATGTCTCTCAACTGAACTCAGGTTACCTTTTTACCTTTGCTCCAGTTTCATGTCATAGCCACATCTATGACATTTTCTTCCCAGAGTGCAATTTACTCTGCCAAGTACAATTCAGTATCCCTACTATGAATGGCTGGAGAGGATTAATGTGATATAAAGGAGAAGTGCAGTAAGGTCCTAGATAGTGACACTATCCACACTATGCATTAGTAGGCAAAGGACTGGACTAGATGACATGTGAGGTTCCTTTCAGACTCTCTGATTCTATCTCCCTCAACAATTGAATAAATCCACTGTTGCACTATCTGGCAATTCAAACATTCAGCCACTTTCCTCTAAACCTTAAAGCCTTTGCCATCATTCAGTTGGAGTGAGTAATGATCTGACTAGTAACACTGATGTCAGCTTTACAAGACAATTCTTGTAAAGTCTGAGCATGGATTTTTTTTCAGTACTGTGCTTTTGGAAATTGTATCTTCTCAGATAAAGGAAGGAGACTCCTCTGTGCCCTTTGGGCATGCCACATTCAGTTGCATGAGAATATGATTTGGATGTTTCATTCTTGTCCTCTTCTAAAGAATGGAAAAGGAATTCTGAGTGAGTGCCAGATGAGCTTTTCTAGGAGAGGGGATACTAAATATGTGCCAATACAACTAAGAAGGCCTTTTCTCTGTTACATTGACCTAAACCTAGATGAACTCAAGACTATAAGGTTTTGGTAATCTCATGCAATAGAAAGCAATATTTTGGGCCTTTTAGTACTTTAAGGTGAAGATGCAATAGGACCACTGGCAGAGCCAGCACATCTATGTCAGTGGTTTTGGGTTAAAGTCTGCTTCTTCTTCTCTGGGGAATTTGCAAAGGCAGCCCAAGGGTTCTAGGATGGGTCCTTTCCTTAACCACAGATTGGTTGCAGGGGTGCATGCAGGTGCTATATGGCTGCCTTTCTGGACTGGGGGAAAATCTATCATCATCACCATCATCCTCCCCCAGGCAATGGCAACGGCAATGGCAACGGCAACAGCAAAGGTAGCTCCTCCTCCTCCTCCTCCTTTGCTGGATGTGCAAAAGGGAGAAGGATGGTACCTTGATGGCACAAAGGTATTGTGCAAGAAGATGCTGGAAGTTTCCTCCTGCTAAGCCTAAAAAAGTAGGGTTTTTGATGCTAATGTTCTTCAGCTGAAATCTGGCCTATGGCTAGTACTCAACTCTTTGAACTGTGCTGTGAACAAATAACTGGGGAATTATGGCCTCAATGGCTGATCACACTTAGTAATGTAACAGTGCCATTTGGGATCCAGAGCAAAATTTGGGATCCAGAGCAAGTCAAGCCTGAACTTTCCCTGGAAGCTGAAATGACTAAATGGAAGCTATTGCACTTTGGAGGTACCATGAGAAGACATGACTCATTAGAAAAGACTGTAGACTGAAGGCAGTAGGAAAAGAGGAGACCACATAACAGGTGGATAGACTCAATCAATGAAGCCAAGACTGAGGAGGGCTGTTAATAACAAGGTCTTTTGGAGGCCTCTTATTCATAGTCAAAGCAAACCTGATAGCACACCACCGCCACCACCAAAACCAACTGTTTTATGGTAATGGAATTTTCAGAGATATCTTCAAAGGCAGGCCTTGCACAAAATGCAACTACAGTAGTCCAGTGTGGAGGTTGCCAGAGCATGGGTAACAGTGGCCAGGCTGTCTCTGTTGAGGAAAGGTTGTAACAGGCCGCCATCATGGTGGAAGGTGTTACATTCCATGGAAGCTGCTTATATGTTCAGTAGGAGTGCATTTTTGGCATCCAAACTGGGTGGTTTTTTTTTTTTTTGGCAAGGGTGTGTGTGCTCTGATTGCCCACTGTAAAGAATTTAACCACAATTTCCAAGATAAAATAGCTCAGATTCTCCCTGACATGGGTCCAAAACCTACTGCAGAAATAATCCAGTTTGAGGCCACTTTTAACTGCTCAGGCTCAAAGCTAGAGAATTTTGGGAACTGTAGTTTTGTGAGACATTTAGCCTGCTCTGTCAGAGAGCTCTAGTGCCACAATAAACTACAATTCCTCGGTTTCCCTAGCATTGAGTCAATGCAGTTAAAGCAGTCTCAAACTGGATTATTTCTGCAGTGTGTTTTGGGCCATGGACACCAGAGTTGATACAGGTCCAGTGGATGTAACCTTGGCTCCTTTTTGTCCAGTGTTGATGGATATTTTTCAATTTATTCAGCCCATGGATGTCAACAGGATTGGTGGAGAGGTGAGAGCCACCACATGTGTACTAGACCCTTGCCCCCCACTTATTAAATAGGCCAGAGGAGGACTGGCTGAGTGGATAAGGGGAATGATCAAAGCTTCTTTGCAACAAGGCTGGATCCCAACATGTCTGAATAACAGCATCCATAGTTGTGGGACCAAAATGGTGCTCCATGGACTGGTGCCAGTCTATGAATCATCAGCTGCCTCTCCATGGAGAGTTTTCAGGAAAGAAAAATACAATTGTCACCAATGGGCACAAATATGATACTTGTTCCTGATACGCAGGAAAGGGGTGGGGTGGGGAAATTGCCAGTAACTCACATCAGATAGCTTAAATATCACTGATCTAGAGAGTACTGAGTTGGGAAACTCTGCTTACATGGAATGAGTAGGACTGCACATGGCTTTCTTTGAGAGAGGAATATGGGTTTTGATGTACCTGACAGATATATACACTTTAAAAAAATACCTGTTTTTTCAAAGCACAACTTTACTAATGGCTCTGGGGCTGAAGGTGTGTATGTGTGTTTGCTTTGTCTAGGTACCTTGCAAGTTACAGAAGGCAGTATTGAAGGATAGCTTCTACTACTACTGAAGTATTCTGCTGGGGAAAATTATCCTTTCTATGTAATGCTTTCAGCCTGATCATATGCATATTTATATGATAATAAGTCTCATCTTATGGATTTCAATGGTGGTTACTCCTAAATAATTGTGAGTAGATCTTCAGCTTTAAAATGGTAGGTTTCATCTGAAGGTCTGAATATGACAGCTCTGATTTATTTGGAAGAAAGTATACACATTAAAAAAAAGTCACAGGATTTATCCATGAATGTATTCAAAACTCAAGTGAAAGGCTGCTTAAACAGTTATTCAAATTTGCAATCAAAATGCACTATCAGCTGTAGATAGATTTAAAATGCATTAACTGTAGCACAGTTAACTCAAATATCTAGAAAATAGGGGGAATGGAATATGGATTTGTAATATTTTGGGACTCGAAACAATAAGATTCTTTATGATAGGCAAGCTCAACCTCCTTTCCCCCTAACAACCAGCCTCATGAACAACAACAACAACAAAATCAAGTTAGAAATTGTATTTACTGGGGGGGGGGGAGAATCTATTTTCCTGCAAAATAATGTAGGAATAATGAGTGCATATTCCCCTTTGATGTGTGTGGCACATGCTCCTTTAAGGAGAAATTCTGTATTTCAGAGATAGTGTGCATATCGTGAAATGAAATGGTTGTTATGGCAACAACTCTCAAAAGCAACTACTTAACTGAGAAATATGTTCTATACAGCCATAGAAAAATGAAAACATGAAAACAGAGACAGGGAGAATGGCCAAACAGAAGCAGTATGAGATGGTGAGAGCACTGCTGATTTACAGGCACATAGAAATGTAGAAAAAAGCTATTTATTTTTCTTCTATTTGAAGCCAAAGTTTAAAGCTGCATCTGTCCTTGATTAGTGTACACACACACACACACACACACACACACACATATTTAACTCTCCAGTAATGAGCATATGACACATAGCATATCACATTAGGCCACCTTTATTATTATAGCATCTCAACATGAAGGGAAAGTAATTAACCTTATGATACCTACTTTGGCCTCTGGATGTTATATCAAATCTCTAGGGCCAAAGCCATAGATGTGGCCCATAATGGAAGCAATAATCCAGGTTTTCAGTTGTTTGCTACAATTAATAGAATAAAATCAGAGTTGGAAGAGCCCACAAGTACCATCCAGTCCAACACCCTGCCATGCAAGAATGCAAAATCAAAGCACCCATGACAGATTGCCACCCAGCTTCTGTTTAAAGGCCTCCAAAGAAGGAGACTCCATCACTCTCCAAGGGAGTGTGTTCCATTGTTGAACAGCTTTTACTGTCAGGAAGTTCCTCCTAATGTTGAGGTGAATATCTTTTCCTGCAGTTTAAATGCGCCCCCATCTCTCAGCATCTTAAATGGAACCAAAAGTTATCTCTATTTTGTCTTGCCACTACTAAGGAAGGGGTTGCAAAATGTTTTATTCTCCATTTGTAGAAGCTTGCAATAAAGGAATCTGAAAAGTCCTGCTGTAAAGGGACTGTCAGTACAGTGATTATATTTTCCAGGTTGGTGACTAGAAAGCAATGCAATGAAAATGCATTCTGCCAATGCACTCTCATTTCCTCACCACTGCCCTACTTTTATTCAGGAGCCTTAAAGCAGAAATATTTCTCCCTCTGAAACTTTCCTTTAAATTGTTCTTTAAAACCTGCTACTTCTGTGTCCTTCCTTGGATTGTCATAACATCACTCCTTCTCTCCTGCCAAACATCAATTAACCCCCATCTTGCTAGTTGCTCTCTTTAAAAAAAAATATGTTCCTCTTCTTTCACTGTTCCCATATTTCTTCCCCTCAGTGCTAAATATCATTAGTTGGAACAAGAGGTAAGCTAATCTGTCAATGTACAGTTGACCCTCCATTTTTGCGGAGATCTGTTCTGGAACACCCCCCCCCCCGCAAAAATGGAGACTCACCATATTCAAGCCCCATATGCTTGAATGGGGTGCGCTCCATTGATTTCAATGGAGATCGCCCCTCCGTGAATATGCAAAACCTCAGACTTCAAGTCCACAAGGGAGGGGTGACTGTAATCTCTGTCACTTGCACAAACCCTTTCTAGTCTATTGCTGCACTGATCTGTGATTTCTTTTTAAAAAAATCTGCATGGAAGCATGTGCTTAAGTCAAGATTTAACCATATATTTTAAACTGGACAGTATCTCAGAGTATATACTTTAATATTTTTCATAAGTTCCTTCCTAGCTGAGAGTTGGTCAGAATTCAGAAAATAAGGAACAGTGTGTAATAGAATGGGTAAAGATCAAATTCCTCAAACATATTTTTTGGAAGGTTTCCCTTGACATAAGTGAAGCAACAATATGCCCAGTTCTATTTTTATTAGAGACAAGTTTGAACCTGTGCAACACACACACACACACACACACACACACACACTCTCTCAGTGGGAGGAAGGACAATGATTCATGCCTTTTAAAATCCTTCTTCTTCATTCATCACCTGAAGTTCCAGCAGCAAATCCAGAAGCTCTGGAAACTTGGACCAGAAGCAACCAATTTGAGCAGAGGACCTAGTAAAGGTCTCCTAAGTTTTTGATCCATCCATCCAATGAGGGGAATAACTAGCTGAGGAAGGGAAGAAGTACTTCCAGAAGAAGCATACAGTAGCTTCAGGAGATAAGGATGTATGCATGAAGATGTATCCTCATTCTTGGTCCTGCAGACAGTGCCGGAGCTTATCTTGTATTCAAGGGTGAACTGAGAAAGATGGGTTCACTCCTTGACATCAAGGTGCTCAAATCCCTTTAGTATTACCAAGGTCAAAAGCTGGAGTTAGAATAGTGAATGCTTTTCCCCTCTCCTATAGGCCCCTAAGCCTTCAGTGGAGATAAAATGAGCTCATTTGCCACCAGCTCCAGCCAACTTGTTGCTGGTATCTGCCTCCTGTTACACTTCACTAATGTTAGGAGGCAGCATCCATGAGGTACAGAAACAGAGTTGTCAACCCCTATTTCATTTTGGGGTGCAGGGAAGACATTGCATTTTGAAGCTATTTCCACATGCAATGCAATATCTTACTCCATGTCTCATGCATCAAGGAATCCAGTGGATCCAGCCATTGTAGGAGCTTGTGTTCAGGGTATCCACAATCAAGGGGACTGATTTGTGTTATCGGTACATAAGAATACTAGGGTCTTACCATTTTCATAGCATTTATTTTATTATATTTAAATCCTGCCTTTCTCCTAATAAGGAAAGGCAGCTTACAACAATGAATTCAGTTGTTAGCGTTGGACTATCCCAAGTTGTGAGTAATCAAAGAAATACACATTTATCTGGTAGCAGATATGAATTGCTGTAGGGAGACTGGATGGCCACTTCTTCATTTAAGCAACAGTGCAAACATCCAAAGCAATTCTGGATAATGTCCATAAGTTTAAAACCCATTGACATTTATGCTTATGTCCCATTGAAATACAGAAGTTAAACACTTGCATACTTTTAATGAGATCTGAATGCATTTTTATTAAGAATTCCTCCTCCTCCTCCTCCTCCTCCTCCAGGACCCAGCTTTCAAGTTAAAACAGATATGGCCAAAAACAAAACAAAACACCATACTAACATTAACATTTATTTATTTATTTTATAGCATTTATACCCTGCCCTTCTGCCAAAAGAAGTAAGAGTGGCTTACAAATTGTTAATATGACAGCTTACAATCTAATATGAAATAAGACACAAGGAAAAGGGGATGGCAGTAGGGGAGGGAATCAAGTCCAGCAGATACTGGCTGCTCTTCTCTCCCTCAGAGGCCACAGCAATAGATATTATGAAAGAAAGAGCAGAATTAAGACTGTGTTAGAGACATTGGGCTAGATAGTGCACTAGAACAGCACTGTTGCACTTTGAGCGATAAGCTCTAAATAATGGGTAGACAACAGGGCAGATCCAGGGGCCAATTTTCTGTCCTCTAATAATGGCAAAAAAAGCCCAAACCCCCAAACCAACTCCACAGATTGTACCGAGATGTCTATTTCTGGTTTTGATTTTCTTTAAATTGCTAAATAGTACTTGCAGAGGACCTGCAACCTATTTTTAAGGTAAATTGTTTCTGGAAGAGGCACTTTTTTTGCCAGAAAATGGGCAGTCCTGGGAGCCTGGACAGGTGGACAACTACAAGAACAGTGTGTGTGATGGGGATTGTATTTGTTCCCAGGGCTGCACTTTGCCCAATTGTTGTTGTGTACCTTCAAATCATTTCTGACTTATGGCAATCCTAAGGCAAACCTATCATGGGGTTTTATTCAAAGATATAGCCCTGTTAGTCTGTAGAATCAGTATGTAGAGAGATCTTGTAATACCTTTGAGACCAACTGAAATAAAAAATTTGGCAGCATGAGCTTTCATAGATTTCAGTCTATTTCCTCAATATAGTAGTATATTTACTGTAGTAGACTCAGTCATCTACTGAGTAGGCTCAGTAGTCTACTTCTTCAGATGCATATAGATGACATATGCATCTGAGGAAGTAGACTGAAGTCTATGAAAGCTCATGCTGCCAACTTCTTTATTTCAGTTAGTCTCAAAGGTGCTACAACATGGGGTTTTATTGGCACAATTTGTTCCGAGAGGATTTGCTTTTTCCTTCCTCTGAAGCAGAGAGAATTAGATTTGCCCAAGGTCATCCAGTGGGTTTCCTTTGCCAAATAGGGATTTGAACTCTGGTCTCCACAGTTGTACTTCAACACTCAAACCACTACACAACACTTGCCCAGACCTGCTCTAAATGGAACCAGTAATGCAGTGTGGTGTAGTGGTTTGAGTGTTGGGCTATGATTCTGGAGACCAGGGTTAGATTCCCAGCACAGCCATGATACCCACTGGGTGACCTTAGGCAAGTGACTTGCTCTTAGCCTCAGGAGAAGGTAATGCTCTGAACAAATCTTGCAAAGAAAACTCCATGATAGGTTTGCTTTAGAGTTGCATAAGTGGGAAATGATATGAAGGAACACAGCCACAAAATGCTTTTTTTAATGTTGAAAATATGATGGCATGTTTCCCCACCCACAGCTGAACCTGCCATCATCTGTCACTGTACTGCATCCTTTTTCCAAATGAGCTGGTCTTCCATGGACCCAGATGTGAGAACGTTTTGCAAGTGACCGAAGTTAGATACCTCCAGTTCATCAAATCATGCTTCCTGTTATTTTCTCAGCACTTGCAGAAATAGCAGGAGGTTGGATTAAAGATGGTGAAAATAAACAAACAGCACACAATTGTTGAGGGAAGACGAGTTTCCTTTGCTAGAGGGAAGTAAGCTAGAACATGCCACAAGTCTCTTGTTTGATGGTTCATAGAAGACTGAGGCCTACATTAAGTATTCTCTGCATAGAGATAACTACAGTGTTTCAGTGTCATAGTGGCTTATGGCTCTAATGTCACTGTGGCTGTGAATCTGCTCTGGGCTTTAATCTGACTTTAAAAGAGTTGTCTCAGGTGTTCCAGGTCTGTGAGGTCTTCTGCTAGTACTATGGTGTCATCTGCATATCTTAGATTGTTGCTATTCCTTCCTCCTATTTTCACTTCTCCTCCTTCTGTGTCCAAGCATGCTTTTCTTATAATATGTTCTGCATACAAGTTGAACAGATTGGGTGAAAGGATGCAGCCTTGTCTGACCCTTTGCCAATTGGGAACCATTCTGTTTCTCCATGTTCTGTTCTGACAGTAGCCTTTTGTCTTTGTACAGATTCCTCATTAGGACTATCAGATGTGTTGGCACTCCAATGTCTTTAAGGGCATTCCATAGCCTTTCATGGTCTATGCAGTCAAAGGCTTTGCTATAGTCTGTAAAGCACATGCTTATTTTCTTTTGGAATTCCCTGGTGCACTCCATTAGCCACTGTATGTTTGCAGCATGGTTCCTAGTCCTCTTCCTTTCCTGAACCCCACTTGGACCTCTTGGATTTCTCTCTCTATGTATGGTTGGAGTCTATGTTGCAGAATTTGGGTGTGATTTTACTTGCCTGGGAGTGCTATGGTTCTATAGTTGTTGCAATCTCTTGTGTCTCCCTTTTTGTGGATGGGGATGTATATTGATCGCTTCCAATCTGTTGGCCATCGTTTTGTTTTCCATATCTGTTGACATATTTTGGTTAGCACTAGAGTTGACTCTGCCTTTGTGGATTGCAGCAGTTCAATTGGAATATCATTTGTTCCTGGTGATTTGTTTTTCACTATTTCTCTTACTGCAGTTTCCACCTCACTTTTTAGAATTTGGGGTTCATGTTCATATAGCTCATTGTTCCATGTGTCCTTCATGTTGTCATCACTTTTGTATAATTCTTCTGTGTATTGCATCCAACGTCTTTTTATTCTTTCATGGTCTTGATTTATGTTATTTTTATTGTCATAGATCATCCCAGTCCTTGGTTTGAATTTTCCTTTGATATCCCGAATCTTGTGAAATAGATCTCTTGTTTTTTCCTTTTTGTTGTTGTCTTCTGTTTCTCTGCATTGGTTGTTGTTGTAATTTTCTTTATCTTTCCACACAAACCATTGTACTGTTGCATTCATAATTCTTAGTTTATTCCTATCTTCCTTTTGTTTTTCTTCTCTTCTTTTCTTGCTTGTAGTATTTTTTTCTGTCATCCATGTTTTTTCCCTCTTTCTTTTTGTTTATTGAAATTGCCTGTCTGCATTCTTCTTTTATTATATCCCTGGCTTCAGACCATAGTTCCTCTGGTTCTCAGTCTATTATGCTTAGTAATGCAAATCTGTTTCTTATGTTGTTGGTAAATTCTATTGAGATATTATTTAGATCATATTTTGGTATAATCCCTGGTTTTGTTT
>CM034706.1:233153865-233175170 GCA_020142125.1 Phrynosoma platyrhinos
GGATGAGCATGACATTGTCTGGAAATCTTCAGCATGATCGCACAATTATGCCAGGAGTATGCCTTTTACTTCTGGCTTTCCCTCCTGTCTGATAATCTCCAGTGACTACTCTGTGAGTCCTGTGGCCAGCATGACTGCACAGAACATTGTTTACCTTCCCACCAAAGTGGTACCTATCTATCTACTTGCATTTTGCATGCTTCTGAACTGCTAGGTTGGCAGAAGCTGGGACTAGTGGTGCTTGGGCCTTGAACTGCCAACCTGCTGATCTTTCAATCAACAGAGTCAGTGTCTTAACCACTGAGTCACCAAAATGAAACAGCTCCTTAACAATGTTTTGGGTTCTAGCAATCTTGTTCACAGCTAGCAAAGCATAATCAACACAGGCCATGGGAACAAAATAGGGGTTTTTTTTGGTCCTTGGGTAAGTACACAACAGAAGGTGCTGGCAGGCATATTTTCCCACAAAGACAGTTGTTTGACAGCAGCCAGCAAAAGACTGCAATCATTGGGCCTTTAAAGGAGCTTCAGATCCTGTTGTTCCAGTGGTTCCATGCCATTGCATTCTGGATGCAGTTCTTAAAGATCTTTTGACCCAAAGAATCCAGGTGCGAGATGTTCCATGAATATAAATGTCAGAGAAGAGCTCCAAACAGAGAGCTCATTGGATGTGTAAGAAGAACCCTTGGAGCCCAGGACTCAAAGACCTCTCATTTCCACAGCTTACACACTGTGGTAATTTGGAGCTGGTATAGTTATTTTCTCTCCCACTGGTGCCAAGGGGAGGTAATAAAATGAGAATAGGGAAGCTAGAGGAAATATTGTCTCCCACCCTAGACCCAGCAAACTGGTCAGGCTTAGATAGAGAACTTCCTTTACTTCTTAGGATTGCTACGCAACACTTTATTATCAATTGGGTTTTCAAAATGATGGGGAAGAATTGTGCAATTGCCACTCTTTGTGCTCTGCTGCTTGAGATAACCTCCTCATCAGACTATCATCATAAGGTGTAGCAAGTTAGGCCTTCCTTATTCTATAATATTACCTTTTCTTTTTCAGGGGATCATGGGTCAGAAAACATGCTTTTATGCAGTAGGCCCCAGTTTCAGTTCTTCACTAGTCCAAGGCTCAAATGATGGATGTCATGAAAAACTTCTCTATGTCTGAAACCCAGGAGAGACCCCATTGGGCTAGATTTAGAAACAACTCTCCTTCCTTCCATTTATATTCCTTTCTCTAGTAAGTTTAAGGGCCTGTTAATGCTGCTTCGCCTCTCAGTGCTTTCCTTGCAATAACCCTGTGTTAGGCCAGGTTCAGAAAGAGTGACAGGTCCTAGGTCACCAATGCATTTTATAGCTCAGCGAGGATTAGAAGATGGCTCACCCAAATCTCCACCTGATCCTAAGGCAACACTCACCACTGCGCCATATTGGGCTAAATGGACAAATAGGCTGCCTGTCATGTAAGGCCTCTTTCTGTTGTTGTTCTGCCTTCAAGCCATTTCTGACTTATGATGATCCTGAGGCAAACCTATCATGGGGTTTTCTTGGCAAGTTTATTCAGTGGGGGTTTGTCATTGCCATCCTCTGAGGTTGAGAGGGTTCAAATGATTACACCACACTGGCCTCTTTCTATGTTCCTTGAAAACAAGTTCACAGAAGTTACTTTGCAGTTCATTATTTTAGGCCTTGGTACCACACTGAAAGCCAAGAAATAAATGAATAAACAGTATACTTTTAGTATATACTGTACATTTTTCATCTGCTTTCCTAGAAGCAATGTTTACTTAGGAAAAATGATCCAGACAGTGGCTGATTACAAACCTGTTTTTACCTTCCATTGTTTGATACCAGCTTTTTAGCATTATGCTTCCATGAGTTTATCCTTGTCATCTTGAGTCCCATTAAGAACGTTACCAGGTGAACTTCTTCAGCAGCCCATGTATTGCAATATGGTATTTTCTGTCTTGTGGGAGGCTTTCAAAACCTTTCATGAAATGTCTGTTCTAGTTAGCATCATCTGGTTATGCATCTATATACACTAAAGAGTAACTGGGCTGAAAGCACAGCGCAGGGAACAAAAGCACTCTGTATGGAAGCAATCTGTATTCTGAAATGTATTATTTCAGTTCTTAGTTTAATTAAAATTTATTTTAAGCAAGTTCTCATCAACTAATGAAACAACTGTCAGTGAAAAATTATGGCTGGGCTGGCATCAGTGAAGTTTAATCTCTAGCTAGCACACACAGGACTGGGAATGCAAGAAGAACCAGCAGAAAGCCTGCTGAAGATAGAAAGCAATTCAAAATTACTTGTCTTAGGGATATTGATGCTGCACTGAGACAAGTGCAGAATACAAACTTTTTCATTAAGGAACCAAACCAGATTCAGGCCCTCCCTTCTTAAATAAAATGTTGCACATAAGAGCCTGTTTCAGTTAGGCGCATTCGAGCATCCACTTACTAAAGTACCATTGGAGTGGGCTTACTTCTGAGGAGGCATGGAGAAAATATTATTTGTCGAAGGAATTTTTATGATAATGATAGGGTAGTTCTCAGTAAAGTGGAGGAAAGTTCTCACTTTCTCCTCTATTTTGTTTCCTAGAACAAATCTCTCACAATTAGAATCGCCAAAGTGACAATTAGAGAGAGCTTCTGTACCTTTAATGGTTGTGCAGAAGAAGAAAATTTAGCAGGTGCTGTTTGTTACTTTGTTTTGTGGCAAGCAACACCTGCTGAAATTCTCTATTTTACACAACCACCAAAGGCACAGAAGCCCATTCCAGTTTTCATTCTGGCAATCCTAGGTACAATTAACACTCAGGTGAATGTTAGTGGTGGTGGGGAGGTTTTAATTTTAGTCACAAGGTTTGGTTTACCCAGAAGTTCATCCTGGGCTTATTTAGGCTTAAGCAGGTTATGTGAGCTCCATGGACAGGCCTCCAGATATTTATCTATTTATGTCATTTTTTGTATTGTGTCTCAAATTTCTCAAAACAGCAACCATTAAAGCATCCTAAATATCTCAGTTTCCACAGCAGTCCCTTCAGGTTTTTTTCCTTGTTTTGAAAAGGACATACATTACGTCTTAAAGTCTTCATTACTATAGATTGTATGATTGGTAGCACCTCCTGGAAACTATAGAGGCAGTTACTGTTGAGAATCTTACAGGAAAAAAGTAATATTATCAGCCTTCTTGTTGCTGTTGTTGCCCTTGTTGTGGTCATAGTGGATGCAAAAGAAATAGGCTTCGTCTCTCCCTAGTTGTGCGACTCCATCATGCCATTATTTTTATCTACTGCTGAACACTTCTTGCACAGTAGGGAAATAAAATAAAATGTGCACTAGGAATGGGATTTTGTGCAGTTGGCAATATGGGCTTTAATCAAGAACAAGGTAAAGAAATAGATAAAAAAAGATACAGAGATAAAAGGTTAAAATGACTGCTGTTATTTCAAATGATGGAATCTTTCTCCAGATTGCCCCCCATTCATCACTTCCTATTCAACACTGCTTCCGTCTGGCCCTATCTATAAGTTCTAAAAGACAAATCTCTAGGTTATCTCCCACACAGGTCCTGCTCACAGCACTCCATGGACTATTGTTGACTGGCTCCACCCAGGCTTGTCCAGCTTCTTGTTTCACATCTTAAACTAATAGTATATTATTGTGACCAAGTACTTGAGTGCTCCATCTATGATTAAGGAGGAAGCTTGCATGAAGATATGTCTAGTTTCTTGAATCCAGCTGAGCTGCTGCAGATATTGTCAACTGAATCCAGCACTCCTTTCACACTATAACTGTGGGATTCACAGACACCAACAAAATACAGCTTGTCATCACTAGATTTAGTAATAACTTCCACCATTATATAACATTTGTCAATTCTGATTCACTCCATAGGGCCATTACACCCCAATGTATTTAGGGCAAGGACCATGATTTGCATCTTTCTGGATCATATTACATTTTATCCCACTCCAGCAACTGTATAAATATACTGTATAATCTGAGGCTTTAGTATCACCCTGTACTGCATCTGAAGAAGTGGGTTTGTATACACAGAAGCTCATGCTAAAATAAAAACTAGTTAGTCTTAAAGGTGCTGCCATATTTAGTTTTTTTCCTTCCTCTTCATTCTTCCTTTTTATAATACATCTTCAGTGTCTAAATAAGGTTTTCTCTTATTATTTCTAGTATACTATACTGTATTGAACTTAATGTGATAATCAGAAGATGGGGGCCTCAAATAGACAGGCCAAAAGGGCCACTGTCAAGCTGCATTGGGGGTGTGGCATTTACACAACACACACCCCAACACGGCTAGAAGAGCTAGGCCAAAAAGGAGCTGAAAACCCTTGCTCCTTTTTGGCAGCCCAGTTCAGGACCATGACAGTGGCCCAGATCAGAACAGGTGCATGCGGTCACTGTGGTCTTGTGGTTTTCTTTCCACCCCCCCACTGTTTTTCTGAAGTCAGAAAAAAAAATCAAGAAGTACTCAAAGGACTGGAAATATTGTGCTAGCACTGGGATCTGATTACAGGATACTTCCTCCTCCAAAATCCAGTACAACACATTAATAAGCTTATCGCACAGCACTTACAGGAACGAGAACGGAATGGAAAAGAATGGAACAGAATGGAACAGGTTGAGAACTCATGTTACTGCACAGAAGAATGCCACCGATGCCACCGGGAGTCCCCAAGCCATTCCCCAGCTATTCCTGGCAGCCAAATTTGAAGAGCAATTTTGAACCGTTCTTCAAAATTGGCTGCCAGGAATGGCTGGGGAACAGATTGGGGACTTCCGGCAGCATCAGTGGCGTTCTCCTGTGCAGTAACGTGCATTCTCGACCTGTTCCATTCTATTCCTTTCCTTTCTCTTCCATTCCCACTCCAGTAAGTGCTGTGCGATAAACTTATAAGTTGTGTGAAAGTGTACCCCAAAGTATAGGGAGCCAGAGTGCTTCTATATATACAGCCAACCCTCCAGATCCATGGATTCTGCATCTATGGATTCAACCAGCCAAAGCTTGATGCCACTAATTTGCATCCTCACTTTATACTAGGAATTCTGCCTGCTGTGTAAAGGCCATGTTGCTTCTTCAGTTTCTTAGAGCCTTGGATAATTCATGGTGAGGCTGTGAAATAGTAAGGCCAGCTACTCAATGTTGGTGATAGCTGTGTGTGCCTCAACCTCCTTTAGAATGGCAAGTCATCATTTATGCTTCACTGGCTTGATGTTCAGCATCTTCTAATTGCTTCTTGCTAGACTATATAGTTACCAAGTGAGAATTCAGTATCACTAACCTGTTTCATTTCTAAGTAGGTGACTGCAGGGTTGTTTGTGTGTGTGTATATGAGGCTTATAATAGTGTCAACTGTGGTAATGATGGGATACTTAGGTTTGCAGTAGTGATACATTGAGAAATCAACCATTCGTAGCTCCAAATGTTTGGGACCAATCCGAATGAAATTTTGTAAAAGAATTGCTGGAAAGACTTCTCAGTGCTGTAAATTGGTGATTACGATGACCGTGATGAAAATGTTGTGCTGTCAGTGTGCATGGTGTTTTACAGAGTACAAGAGTCCAGTTCCCTGTCCCAAAGAGTTTACAATATGAAGTTTAATACAGATGAAATAAAGTAAAGAGGGGGAAGCGGATGCAGGGGTAAACATTGTACCAGTGATAAGGAACATGTGGCTCTCCTGATGTTGTTTGCAACTTCACTAAACTCTCATAATGATTTATGCTATCTAGGGCTGATGGGAACTGCAGTCCTATGCACACAATACAGTTGTTTAATTTGTACATGCTTACGCTTCCCATAAGAACTCTGAACTGAAGTTCTGGAGTCAGAAGCCACAGACCCGGATCTTTTTTCCCTAGGGAATGCCCCCATCATTATAGCGATAGTCAGTTTATTTATATGCCATAATTTCAAGGAATACATTATGCTCACAGAGATAAAGAGAAAATAAATTGACAACAATCTGGATACAATAACATTACTACCCACAAGTGCCATAGTTCATTAGTTTTACAATATAGCATTGGCAGTTTGGCAATTAATTATCAGTTCATTAAGACCAGATTGGAAGCTTAAAACTGAAAAAACCCTAAAACATAACAAAAACCACAGCTTGTCCAATTAACAATTTCTAATCTTTCCAACATCAGAAATAGCACTGCTTGTAAAGCTTATTGTTATGGGCCGGAAAGTATCAACTACCCAACTACAGAGGACTTCAGCATGTTATTTATTTGACAAATAGCACCTTTCTTCCCAGCTTAGGAATCAAGACAATTAACAGCATAAGAAAAATATGGTAACAACAGGACAAAAAATTATAATGCTAAAATGAACTTTTTAACTATTAAGGGGAAAATAGGGCAAATCCTCTTTAAATTGAGTACCAGTCCACTAGAAATCACTTTCCCAACAGCAGCCAATTAATGGTACTGCTTGAATAAGATTTTTGTTTGCTGATGGTAAAGCAACAGCCTAGTTTTCTTGGCAAGAGGTTTCATAGTTGGGAGCAGCCACCAAGAAGGCTGAAGTTTTGTTTAATAAATACACATTCCTAATATATATAATGTCTAATGTTTTTGAAACAGATGAAAAGAGAAAATTGGGGTTAATCCTGCAGGTCTATCACTTCATGGACAGCAACTGTCTATATTTTCAGGGACTACTCTATTATCCATGCAGTAGTTGAGAAATCAAAATAATTCAGCCTCTTTAGATGATGATCATGTTCTTAATGAAGAGGACATGAAGAGATGAGATTTTGTTTCAGATCATTTTTCATAAGAATTTGCCAAAAAGACTCAAACAGGGAGGTCATGTGCCCAAATCTACAAGACCTAAGCAGAGTAATGGAGGATAGGGGGCTTGGAGATGTTTCATATACAAGGTTGCCATGAGTTGAGGGTGACTCGATGGCAGCTAACAACCAAACTAATCTTTTTATATTTGGCATGGGAAGAACTTGAGGTTTTTTTTTAAACTTAATGTGGAAGAAATAAAAACTGACAGATCAATCCAGACCAGGTCCATACAGACTTGTCCATCTCGAGTGCTTAACTTTTAAAAGTGTGGCTTGAATCTCTGTCTATTCACCTATTTTTGTCACTGAATTAATATTTCTCCCCTCTTTTCCCATCTTTTGAGAGACTCCTTGTTGTTAACACCTATATGCCATGCAGACACAAAACATTGCCCTCTCCATGCTGAGAAGAACTATTGCATTTGGATAGTACAGATGGGAAAGCATTTGATTTCAGTTCATTAAAAACACACACACACTGAATTGAAAATTTCAATTTTTTACATTTGGGATAGAAAAAGACTTTAAAAATTCAGATATATTTCAAATTTCATCTATATGTCTGTGTGTGAAAATGAAAATAACATATTTCTTCATCAGTAACTCGTATATTTTAGTTAAGGCTTCACAAATGCAGAATACTCATATTGAAATTATCAGCAGGAAGTCTGACTTATTTATACATTAATTAAAATATTTATATCTTACCCTGTATCCAAGTATCTTATGGCACTATACAATACAATTAGTTTAGAACAATTTAAAACATTATCATCTTCATTGCCACTGTTATTTTATTCATTTATATCTCACCATTCCTCCAACACTGAGGCTTAAGGCAGATTATGGAGTATTAAAACCAGAACAGTTTAAAAATGTGCAAAAAGATCAGCACACACACACACACACACACACACACACACACACACATCTCATTTTAAAATCAATTAAACAATCTACACAATTAAAAGCATTAAAATTCATTAGAAGACAAAAATAACATGGCCATTAAAAGCCCATTGCAGTAAGTTCCTGAAAGCCTGCTGGAATAGGAAAGTTTTCACTTGTAGGCAGAACGAGAGCAAAGAGGGAGCCATCCTGACCTCTCCAGGGAGGGAGCTCCAAAGTCTGGGAGTAGCCACTGAGAAGACCTTCTCCCTTTTTCTAACTAAAGGGTCTGGGAAGGCAATGGAACTGAGAGTAGGGTGCTCAGATGCTCTAAGATTTTAGAGTTCAACCAATATAAGGAGATACAGCCCTTTAGATATCCTGACCTGAGTCACGTAGGACTTTATATATCATGATCAGCACTTTGAATTGTACTTGGAAAGGGTCTGGCAGCCAGTAGAATGTTGCAACAAGAGAGTTATATATCCCAGTAGCCTGCCCCAAATAACAATCTGAATGCAGCTCTTTGGGCCAATTTTTTTTAAAAAAACATCTAAAATCATGTTAAATCATTTATCACTTAAAACAAGACCACTGAAAACCAGTTTAAAAATTTAAAATGGTTCACTCTCCTTTAAGAAGAACATTGGAAGCAGTCCTTTTTTTTTATGCATGAAGTAGCACTATGGATTCTTGTATATGAAACTATATACAGAGCCAGTGTTGAGTAGTGGTTCGAGCATTGGACTGTGACTTTGGACAGCAGGGTTTGAATCCCACTGGGTGACCTTTAGCAAGTCACAGTCTCTCAGCCTCAGAGGCTGGCAATGACAAACCCCTCTGAAGAAACTTAGCAAGAAACCCTGTGATAGGCTCACCTTAGCATTGCCATAAGTCAGAAATTACTGGAAGGCACAGCATCACCATCACTACCACAGCCTTAAAAGAGCCAATGTGGTGTAGTGGTTTGAACATTGGACTACAACTTGGGAGATCAGGGTTCAAATCCCCACTCAGCTATGGACATCCACTGGGTGACCTTAGACAAGTCACACATGTTCAGCCTCAGAGGGTGACAAAGGCAAAACCGCTCTGAAAAAAAATGTTTCCAAGAATATCCCATGACCTTAGGGGAACCATAAATTGAAAATGACATGAAGGCACATAACAACAACAACAACAACCTACAACGATAGCCTGTAGGCCACTCCTGCTCTAAAAGCATAGGACACTTTGGGAGGACTGGCAATGCCAAGCTCTGAAACAATGCCTGTGCCATCAAGTGATGGAATAGAAGCACATGAAACCACACATAGGACTGTATCCTAAGCAAGTGAGAGATAATGCTTTTGCTATCATTAGTGCTAGTACAAAATGATGAGATATTTTGAAAGGAGAAATAACAAACTGACCACCTGTTCATTAATCACTTCTTGCAACATCATAGTTAATTCAGTTTTCTTTGAAAGTTAGATTAATCTATGGCAGCAGTATAGCAAGACAATTTTTGCTGAGAGAGAGGCAGAGATAAAAGTTGAGGGTGTAGAAAGGTTTGGGTGTAAGCCACTATAAAAGAGATTTCTGTGGGAAAAGATTTTCACAGATAATGACAAAAATTTCATAGGTAATGCATTTTAATTACAGTCGGCCCACTGTATCTTCAGATTCTACTTCCATGGATTCAACCATCCATGGCTTGAATATATTCCAAATAAACAAATAAATAATCCCAAAAAGCAAACCTTGATTTTGCCATTTTATAGAAGAGACACCATTTTACTATGTCATTGCATATAATGGGACTTGAGCATCCACAGATTTTGGTATCTACGGGGAGTCCCAGAACCAAACCCCAGTGAATACCAAGGGCCCACTGTAGAAAGGTTTGAAAAAAAGCAAATAGATTTATAATACAGTATTTTCCACCTGCAAAATAATTGTGTAAACTAAATAACACAGTATATGCATATCGTCCAAGTCATCCTGCTATATGACTTGAGCTGTTAGTAAAGTCTAACCCACCATCATTTCTTTGCAAACCTGCCCACCTGAAACTCCTTCACATAGCTCCTTCACAAAACTCTTTCCAAAGCCAAGATTATTACTAAATGAATAATGAAGCATTGAATGCCAATTGTTAGCATATGTGTCAAAATTGTGAATGAATTTTCTCCTACAGCTATAGATGTGGATTGCAAATCTGAAGACAGCAGAGCTTGGGAAAGATACTTTTTGACTCAAATGCCCATAATCCCCTGGGGTTTAGATAGAAAATTGTGTGTTGTATAACAATAATTTTTTCAAGCTTTGGGTTTGGGCTGGCCAGGTGAAAAAAGGCTGCTGCCACACCGCAGAGTTAATGCAGTTCGACACAGCTTTAACAGTCATGACTCCATCCAATGATTTGTAGTTTGTTGTGGCAGCAGAGCTCTCTGACAGAGAAGGCTATTTCATAAAATTGCAAACCCTAAAATTCCATAACACTGAGCCACAGCGGTTAAAATAGTGTCAAACTGCATTAATTCTGCAATGTAGATACAGCCAAAGAGGGCAGGGCTCAGGTACCTTTTCAGAGCTATGGAGAAGCGGGAGTTTTAGCAGGAGGAGCTTGTCATGAGAATTGCTGAATTTTCCTCTTTCACTTATAAAGACAAAGTCTTTCATTTCACTTGGCTACTTTAGTTGCTTACAAAACCTTTATAAAACATAAATAAATAGTCATTGTCAAGAAAGCTATTTAACATGAATTTTTCATCTTAAAAGAAAAGGTGACAGGAAGCAGGGGGAGAAAGCAAGGAATTCAGAAAGGGGAGGCAATTTTTCTTTTTAATTTTTGTGTGAGAAATTAATGGTTTGTTGATACAGTGAATATTCAAAACAAAGGCTATTTGTAGGACAGTACAGGCAGACGGTTGCTCATGATAAGAGACATATTTATTGCGATGAGGAATTCCTTTAAGATTTCATCTTAATTGTTCTGCTGTTGCAATGGAAGAATAAAGTAATAAAATTAAATGTCTTTAAAGGACTTGATTAAAAAGTAATTATTATGCTGCTTTGTCAGTCCTCTTTTTCTGTCAGGCTCTCCATGCTTCTGGAACAATCTGCACCTCATTCATATATGAGCTATGAAAGAAGGACACGGCCCATTCCATTCCTGATATCTCCATCTCCTTCTTGAGTTAACAATTAATAAATTTTAGGCATGTGAATTCATCCTTGGAATGGAGACCAAAGTTCTAACATAGAGTGACCAACAGAGATTTTGAAGCCATACTTAGGATAAAGACCCTACTATCTACATTTGATGTTTTTACTTGGCTTTCTAAAATAGTATTACATTTTCTACACTCAGCTGATGAGAAACAGACACTTGTGAAAAACTAAATCAGATGACCTTGTTCATGAAGACACAGGTATGAAGTGTTTCTACTGCAGCTTTCTATGGGTATATTACAGTAGGCCCTCTGTATCCATAGGTTCTTTATCCATGGATTCAAGCACACATGGCTTGAAAATATTCAAAAAAAGAATAAATTCCAAATAGCAAACCTTGTTTTTGCCAGTTTATACAATGGACATCATTTTACTAGGCCATTGTATATAATGGGACCTGAGCATTCACAGATTTTGGTATCCATGGGGGTTTTTTGGAACCAAATCCCAGCAGATAACAAAGGCCCACTGTACCTACATTACAAATATATATCAAATTAATTCTAGTTCAGTTGTGATGGCTTCCCTTAAATAACATAAACATTGCAATTTTGTGTGGGTACTGAGAATTCTACCAGAGATTTTAACCATGCCTTCTATAGATCTACAGACTCTTGCCTTCTACAGAACTACAGTTTCTAGGATTTCCTGAAGAAATGGAATAACTCTTAAACCAGTTTGAATCTGTAAAGATGATGATGATGATGATGTTTATATTTATTTGTCTCCTACTCTTTCCCCAAAACTGAGACCCAGAGTGGCTCACAATATTAAAAGAACAGTACTATGGGCCCTTCTTATCCATGGGGGTTCTTTTCCAGACTGCCCCCATGGATGGCAAAAAATGTGAGACCTCAAGTCCCACAGTATTCAGTGGTTGTGCATGCATGGTTGCTTTGCTGGGGCTGAGTGCACGCACAGCCATTGAAGTCAATGGGGCTTGCTATCTGTGGGTGCTCATATCCGTGGATGGCAAGCCCACGGTTGGGGCAGGTGTGCTGTAGAATTAAAAGCATACAAAAATGATACATTAAAATAGAATTAAATTATTACAATATCAAAAACAATTCAGCCTTCCTGAACCTGGATCTCTTAGGGTATTTTGAGCCACAACTCCCATCAGTCTAAATTACCCTGGCCAATGGTCAGGGATTATAGGAGTCCAAAACATCTGAAGGAACCTAGGTCCAAGGGCAAGTCTTTTGATTAATGTTGTCTGTAGGTTTCCCCTAAAGCTTCAAGAATCTGGTGATGCTAGAATGAGGTGGTTTCATTATCTATTGGTTGTACATGATGGGGTTATTTTCAGAGTGGCAATCAAGCTGTCCAATAGGTGGTGGCACAGATAAACTATGTGTTTTAACTGGTTTAAATTTTATGGATAGTTTAATAATATTATTAACTTGTATTTGATATATATTTTAGTTGGGTTTCAATTAATTGTTGTAAGACAGGCTGAATCCCGATAAAAAGGTGGACAACAGTAGCAACATCGTCATTGTCATCATCATCATCATCATCATCATCATCATCATCATCAAGTAGCATGGCACAGTGTGTCTAGCTTTGACAGCTGCATACCGGAGTGCCAAAATAAGTAATATTCCAATTCATGTTAAGATAAGTATGGGTAATTTATAATGATAAACACTCCCATAGATATTCCAAGCCTATTAGTCCTGTGTTATATTTCTAGAGAGACAGACAGCACCATAAGATGACTATTTTTTTTATTAAATACAGTTCACTGTCTGTCATCAGTTTGCCTTAGTGCTGGCTTTTGTTTACACAGAGACAGTACAACATCCACAGCTGGGCTAAGGGAAAGGAACATATTCTCCTTCTAGATATTTGGTAGCTCTCAAGAGCAATCAGCCAACTATTTAGTTCCTATGGCAACATTTCACTGGCTAGTTCTGGCCTCCGTAGCAGCTTCTTTCTTGTTCAGAGCCAGCAAGTTGGATGGGGCCCTGGAGGTCACCTGGTATTATTTTCATGTATAGTCTCTCTCCTTTGTTTTCATTAATTATGTGAACTGAATGGCTTCATTTCCAGCAGTCTGCCTGAAAACTTTGAAGAATTTAATGCAAACATCCCTGAATGTGTCACTGTACACAGGGGTCCTCCAAGCAAAAGGTTTTCCAGAGGTATGGGTATCTGAAAGTTATTTCTACTAATTAATATTTGATTGAAAACATGCATAAATACATTTCTGCTAGTCCTTTCATCATCACTTTAAGTTGCTTCTGTCTTACTCTTTCCAGATGCAATTGTAAAATATGTTCATTCTGCATTTCTAATGGGAGAACGCAGATGGTGACAGCTAAGTGCAACTGCAGCTATTAAAATTTGCTGTGATTGTTTCTCACAATGGGCTCTGGGTCCTTTAACATATTCTGGAGAGGATTCTCAGAGAAATGTGATGAGGTGGAAGGAGGAAGATTCAAAAAGTTATTTCTTTTGGCTTTAAGGAAGCTGATTAAAGGAGGGGGGGGGGAAAGAGAGATAACTCCTTTAATAGCTGATGGTTCAGCAAGATGACCACGATTTCTGAGTATCTGGAATAATATACATGAGCTCATATTCTTCAATTTGATTGGGAGATGGAGGTCTAAATCCCAAGTCAGCAGCAGTGGAGCAAAATGGCCAGCATGGTCAGCAATGCTGCTTATGGAATTGTGGCCCAGGTTGAAGTGCCACCTGTGTTTGCAATGCCCCCTGCTCACATCTATGTGCCTTTCCCTTTTGCCACCTCATCTCTTATTTCTGCTGGCTTTTGCTCTGGCTCATCATTAGTATTTATGTCTCTGGCTGGCCAGCTGTTCTGGCAGACAGACCAGCTGCCCCAGACTGTGGCAAACTTTTGAGTACTGGTCTTGATGGTTAACACACTGGCTTCTTGGAGTGATGAGTGCTTTTAGAAAGTCCGTGACTGGCCAATGATTGCCATGAACAAGAGATGGAGGAAGAGAGAGAGGGGTAGTACAGAGGAGGGCAAGGGAGGAGACAGTCACAACAGCAGTATGTATGTCTGTGCGGTCCCTCTCAGGGCTCCCCTGTGTTTTGCCACCTGTGATGTCTGCTTCCCCTAGCACAATGGCACAATAATGGTATAAAGGGATACCATTATTGTGCCATTGTGATACATGTGCAATGAACAATGATCTAGCCTAAGGATGTGATTGTATACAGATCAGAGACTATGCCAGGATTCAAGTAAAGTTAACCCTTTGTTTGTCTCACTTCCCTTTCAAATACTTTGTGTGAAAAGAAAGGAGATGGCCTTTTTGATGAATGCTCCCAGACTCTGGAACTCCTAAGATCAAAGTTTGGAAAGATTACCTCTTTGGACTACAGCTTCCAAAATACGCAAGACAGTGTAGCCAGTTTTGAAAACAATAACATTTCCATGCTCTACTTAAGAATGGGCTTCATTATATTCAAAGATATAGCCTTGTTAATCTACTATAGAAAAACAATAAAGACATCTGCTTCAGTGGTACATGAAAGGACTCCATTTGGGCTGACATGATGCCAATGTGTATTGTCTGAGAAATGTGTGTAATACATTTGTACTGCTCTTAATCTCTGCATGACATGTATGCATAGATAGATGGATGGATAGATAGTTAGAGAGATATATATAGTCATTCCGGACACCCCACCCCCCCCCCACGAATTGCAAATATTGCAAATATCCAAGCCCCATTGTTTTTAATGGCTGAGCTCACTATTTTATTTCTCCTGGCTTCCTGTCTGAGAAATAACAGGGATGCAAATGGGAAGTCTGAGAAATAGGAGGAATGACTGTATGTGTGTGTGTATCCAGGTTCAAGTCCTCCTCCATCTTTAAAACTTACAGTGTTGTTATGAAGATAAATTGAGGGAGAAGGTAAAGTGGTCACATGAAAAAGAGGGCTCCTGTACTTTTAGCAGAAGAGAGGATTTCACAATGCAGCCAAGAAATGATGAAATTTTCTCTTCCACACAACTATTAAAAGGTATAAGAGCCCTGTCTTCTTTTTCATGTGGCCATCCTCGGATGATTATGATGAGGAGAACCATGGGGTGCTGCTGCTGTGAGCTCACTAGTAAATAGGGTAGGATAGAAATGTAGCAATCAAATATGTACCACTGCCAGCTTCTGCTCTTAGGCCAAGGCGACCTCAGTGTATATGCAGAACAGACTTTAAAGCCCCAATTGTGTTTTAAGAGCTATATCACGGTGGCTGCTGATCAGGTGGGACATGCTTCTGTGAGCACCACCTACAGGTTGTTTTGTTGCCACTGTTGCTGAAATTTTATAGAAAGTGTCGCTCGACAACTGTGATGTGACTATTTTTAAGCAATTACTTACTGGAGGAGAATTATGAACTGACAACCTCCCTGTTTGACTTTACAAAAAAAGACAGACTCTCTTGCTCACAGAGGTAATGACCTTATAATTAAACACTGTGGAGGACACTGCTCAAAGAATCTGCTTGCTTAAATGCTTAGATTTCAGCTTGGGCTACTTCCAGCTCTAGTAAATCCATTAATTACACTTCATACAGCGACGTTTACTGACAAATGAAAGATTTCATTAACTCTGCCTGCTTGCTGAAGCACAGTCAGACCACAGACAAACTCCCCTGAGCCTTTGTGCTGTTCAAACTAGGGCCACGGCTTCTCTTTCTGTCACATGCACTGTTCACCTGGGGAGAGAACTTAACCAGTGATCTTCCCTCTTATCTCAGCAGTTCAATTCCAGCATCTTTGCTGCCATCAGAGGGAGGAGAGAGGCATCATAGAAGGCAAAAATGGGTTGTGTACTTTGGAGCTGTTGCAGGCAAATACAATCTTTATCCACCACCACAGGGATGAGTGAACCAACTGAATCAAAGGGAGAGAAGAAGAAAACACAAACCATTAATGAAAATAAGCCAGTGATAAAGGGAGAACATCAGCTCAGAGGCAGCTAATAGGTACTTTCTCCAGCTGTTAACCTCCTAACTAATTTATTTGTAAAGTTCAGGTTGAAGGAGAATTTGGCATTCTTTTGTGCAGAGGTGGTCAGTAGCTTGGTTGCTTTAGGGCAGCGGATCCATGCTGTGCTTTACAGGAGCCACTCTCAGTTTTACAGGAGCTTTCCAAAGTGCTGAACCCTTTCTCTCAAATTGGGATAGCATTTTAGGTTTAATCTACACTGCAGAACGAATGCAATTTGATACTGCTTTAACCATCCACTGACTCTTGGGATTTGTAGATTGCGGTGACATCAAAGCTCTCTCACAGAGAAGGCTTAATATCTCACAAAACTACAAGGGCCAGAATTCCATAGCATTGAGCCATGACAGCTAAAGTGGTGTCAAACTGCATTAGTTCTGCAGTGCAAATTAGATCTTAGATAGTACACGCATGTTCACTCACATGCACGTGCATGCACACACATAGCCAGGATAGGTTTTTAAACATCAAATCTCAGAGAGTTCATGACCCCTTTTTATTTTATGTGTTTTTTTTTGTAAGAAGCGTGGTCTTTCTGTGTTCACTTCCTCCAATTGTTTCAAAAGAAAGCAGTGCAGTCCTATGCATGTCTACTCAGAAAAAAAGTCAGTGGCTGTTCTATGAGATAAAGACTAAAGAAATTTTTTTCTGGGAACTTATAAAACATTGGTGAAATGTAGGGCCAGTGGCTCAGAGACAAAAAGTATAAATGCCTCCCAGACCACCTGCACACCCCTACTCTCACCCCAGGAATCTCTGCTTTTTAGTGCTTGTGTCATAACTCACACTATGGAGTCTGGGGAATCTGATGCAGAGGAGTCAAACCAGGAAAAGGCTGAACAATCAGACAATACTCCATCCCTAGGGGCCATATTTTGACTGTTTGAGGACATTGTAGGTGCTGTCCTGGACAATCAAGACAAGCAATGCATACTCTCTGGATGACATGTCCCTGCTTCAGCCTCAGCAGGTGGATGCAAAGGAGAGACCTCTTTCCTTTGTGCAGGAATGACAAGTGAAAGAGGTGCTGAGATGGAGCCAATGCCTCATGCACAGATGTATGTACCAGGTGCTAAGCAATTAGCTATCTGGGTGTTAAGGCCAACCAGCTATAAATCTCCCAGCAACAGATGATAATCCTCACTGTGGACAACTTATTTGTAATTAGCTCCCCTCCCATGCATTTGACTTTCTTGAATTCTTGACTCCTTCAAAGGACTATATGATTGGTCTTTCCATTTCCTTCACTTTGTTCTTCATAATGGCTTGTTTCCTGTGAGTGGCTTTGGGATGTCAGAGACCTGGTTGCTACACCTCTCCTCATTCTGACTTTCCTGTGACTGTTCAGCCCTGCCAGAACCTGACTTCTCCAATACATGCTTCCTCTAAGCACAGGACTGCTAAAGAGCCTCCCCCCCTCGCCACCCCTATACCTCTGCAACCTCCCTGCTATGGAAGGAGGTGGACAGAAACATAGCAGTGGTGAAGTCCTTCTCTCTTGGCATGCAAGGACTGATATTGCTGCCACTATTTTCTTCATTCTCTTTTTCCTCCTTCCACATGGCTCTGGGAGCCTGGATATTTCCAGTCTGGTGTTATCTATACACCTGTATGGAAAGCTAGGCTCACAGCAGAAGCTGACTGTTTTGTTTCAGTGTGGGGAAACATCCTTTTCTGATATCAGTGGTAGAGCTAAACAGTTAGAAAATTGTTTAGAGCAGTGATTCCCAGACTCTGGCCTTCCAGGTATTTTGGAGTCTGGGTCCCAGAATCCCAGACCATTGGCCAATATGGTTGAAGCTTCTATCTATTTAACTGTTCTGCTGTTCTGTTCCAACAGTGTGCACTAGTGCAGAAAGAGAGCTTAAGTTCTAGATGTTTATCCAGAAACCAAAACTCAGGAATTTGTTCAGGCATAGTTATCTCAGGGAATCTAGGTGACCCTGTTGAGTTACATCAGAGTTCTGATCCTGTCCTCATGAAGTATGGCTCTTCCCAACCTCATTACTTACATAATATTTTTGAGGAGCTCTGCATTGTTGAGGGTATGACTGTGTCATCACTGTCTACCTGTGTTACCACTTCATTGTAAAAGCTGCTCAAGTGTAGCCCTAACCTGCAGTAGTAGTAGCAAAAATATTGGGGGCACACAATAGATTTTGAGGGGGCAGGCCTTGTCTTACATATTGAATGCTTTTAAACAGGAACATCATTATATTTTGTATCAACATGATGATCTTAAACTTATTTTGCCATTAAAACAGGCAAAAAAAATATAAATCTATCATTGACTGATAGATACTTCCAGTACAAACATGGAAATGCAGGGCTGTAGTAATCTATATTGCACTCTAACCAGTTTCAGCCTGTCCAGAATGTGAGCAATTGGAAATACCTGGACTAAAGTTGCTCTAGAAGGAGGTACATTATGTGTGCAATGTCATGCAGGCTTACTTAGGGGCAAGACCCATCGCGTTCATCATTGCTGATTAAGCAGACCTACTGTGGTGGTGGATGTCTTATATCTCAGGGGTGCAGTGAATCTGGTCTGGATCTTATTCAGTAATTTAAAGGAGCTATCTAAGGTTCTGAATTTATTTATCAGAATAAATTCAGCACCTTGAATAGCTACTTTAAAATCTGGAATAAAAGCCAGAGCAGATTCACTGCATCCCTCAGTACTGGAAAATTAGAATAAAATACATATTAAGGCAAGAAATTAGAGAAAAATACTACAAAATAATATATAGGTGGCACTTATCACTAGACAGAATAGCTAAGATATACAATACTGGAAGAGATAAGTGTTGGAAATGTGAGAAAGTAAAGGGAACAGTTTTCTATTTGTGGTGGGAATGTGTTGAAGCTAAAAATTTCTGGAAAAATATTCAAAAAAACATTACTGAAATATTAGAAAAAGAATTGGAAAGAAAACCAGAGATAATGTTATTATGTTAGATGAAAAGAATGAAAAAATATGGAAGAATTATATTTTATATGCTTACGTTAGCCAGATTAATTTATGCAAAATATTGGAAAATTAATAAAGAAATACAAATAGATGAATGGCTGATAAAATTTATGGACTTAATGGAAATGATTCTATTATCAAACAAAATAGAAGAAAAGGCAGATTAGCAAAGTGGAAAAAAGTATATGGTTACTTAAAAAAGAAATGGGGTGACATATTATATATAAAAAAGATGGAAATTTGACTATCAACAGAAGACTATAAACCATCCTTAAACAAGAGTAGTAGTGAGAAATAGTACTAGACAAATTCAAGACAGGTGTAAATAAGAAGGAAGGGGAAAACAAATTAAATGAGTATCTTACTGTTGGAAATTCTGATAGAACAAGGATAAATTTGGATTAAGAAACAAAGAAAGAAAAGAAGACCAGCATGAGGAAGTAATGAATGGTCTGTTTTGTCTGTTTGTATTGTATTTAGTATTATGTTTTTGTTTTTTGTAATTTGTTAGTATTTGTGTTATTTATGTGTTATGTATATTTGGATATGTATGTATGATATATTATTGTTGCTTTTGTAATTTGTTTTTTAAAAATCTGGAATAAAAGCCAGAGCAGATGCACTGCATATCTCAGACGGCTTTCACAGATTGGATGCACAGTTACCACAAAACTTGATAGAAGGAGTCCTGGACCACATTTACACACATTAGAAATCCTGAGGGAAACTGCAGTTATTCTTTTGGATATTTCTTCCTGTTTCAAGCTGGTGGTACATGCATGTAGCGATAAATGTCAGTTTATCACTTGCACAGGCCTTAGGGTTAACCTAATTGAGATAAATACTGACCATGTCAGCTGTGACTCACCAGAGGCAACATTGAATTGGGTGTCTGTTTCAAAACACATGAGGCTCTTGGTGCTGGAAAATGAAAGATTTTTCAACACTCCAGTCTTGGAGTGTGAATAATATTTTAAAACAATGTCTAAAACAGAGATGGCCAATATCTCTATTCTTGGAGGCTGTTTTATTCTACAGTTCTGGTGATCTGGGACCAGACATATATTTTTACAATACAGCTTGATTCCATCATACATTGTCAGGCTCTGCAATAAAACTAGAACTATCTAGCAGTAAAATCTTCACAGTTATGGCGCACATGCTATCATGCCTAGCTAGAAGACTGCACTCAAAAACCAAAGAGATATATAACATTTAAAGTGTCGGATGCCTCTTATCACTTCTAGTTTTTGAAAACATTTCCCCTTTGCCCTTATTAGTAAAACTGTAGGTAACATTTTCTTTTATCATGTCTTGATTAATATTTGAGGCCAGATAAAATTGCTTGAGGGGCCAGCTCAGTCACAAGTGCCACCAGATGGCCATTCTCTGGTTTAAAGTAATGCAAGAAAGTGTGCTTGCATTAATTTTCTCTCCTCCCATGTGATGCTTTCTGCCCCAGGCTCACATCAGTAAGTGCTGTTGGGGCCAATTCACACAATTATTCTGGCATGATGTAATGTGAGTTAATGTGCTCAAGGTGATTGTATGTGCACCATAGCAGTTATCTGCTTGCTTCAGAGTGAGTACAGGTCATGGAGCACCTGTTTTCCCATTGAAGCCTACAAATGAGGGCTCTTTTTGCACATACTTTGTGATTGCCACTAGCACAGGAGTCTACATCTTAGCAAACCAGACTATGACAATCACCCTTTCTCATACAAAAGTTTAGGAATGGTCTCACAGAACAATGTAAACTGCAGGATTAGGAAAACCAAAGTCTGAAAATGTAAACATGTAGGTGGAAGAGCTCATACTGCCACTACAACGGGGCCAATCTCTCCTATTCAACATAATTTGGGCCTTGGGCCTTACACAGGTGGTGCATCAGGGAGTATTATTCATGTTGGATATCAAGAACTTAAATGGATGCTTATTTAGTTAAGTCAGTATGCAAATGTACATACTGTCTGTATGCAAATGTACAGACAGCTACAGTGCTATTTAAAAGAAGCACAGCATGACAACAAGAAGATCACTACAGCCCATTCTGGATGTCTGGGTTACACAACTGGTTAAAAATATAGTGACTGTTCTATAGGCATCAAAATATGTCACAGAGTTGTGAACTTTTGAGTCCCCTACTTTTGTTAGGTTAAAGAATTCACGCACTCAGTGAATTTGTTGACCAGATTCATGAATTTGAGTGTCCTCAACATCCTTTGCTGAAATTGTCAGATCTTCCGTGTACCAAACAATGAGGTACCACTGATTTATTTTCCTACTGTAATTTCTACATAGTTAGAGGAATTGTTATATGGGAACATCAAAAGAACATTTGTATTTGACAATGTCCCAACAGAGGTTCTGTGGTGATATGTACTCTAGATGAAAACAATTCCTCTAAAATTAGAGG
>CM034706.1:233175270-233189343 GCA_020142125.1 Phrynosoma platyrhinos
CCCCCAAAAAACCCATGAGATGTTTTTCTTAGGGTTGCCATGACAGCAACAAGGGTAGTTTTGCCCCATGAGGTCCAGTTTTGGCAGTTTTTCCCACACATTTGCATAAGGGTGCATGACAGATTTTCTTTCCAGTGGGCTCCTATCACTCACCTTGCCCTTTTATCCTTAAGATCCCTCCTTTGATCTGGATATTGGGTCCCAAGGTAACCACTTCACTGGATGAGCCGAAGTGTTAATTGCTGGATTGATTCCTGTTATGAATTTGTACATGAATATCCAGAAAGCGAAGTAGAAAATAAAACAGTAAAGATTTATTGTATAAGAAGTAAATTAAGCATCTAGCATTATGCTCTCCCTCCACACACCCCAATGCATAGTAACACTTTTCTCTAAACTCTTTCTACACTCAGAACTTCCATTAAACCAAAGTTCCTTCTTGGTCTCGCCTCAATTATCTGGCCTTATTCTCTATTTGTGACTGGCCCTGTCTGGCAGTTTAACATACAAACTTTATACTTCTTTTGCTCATAGCTCCACCACCCCCACCCCCAAGTCTTAAGGCAGTGATTGGCTGGATTTACTGAGACCATGGAGGCTAATAGTTTAAGATATCTTTACAGGCTGTAAAATGATTTACAAGGGGGAGGATGTTGGAGGTAGGAGAATATATCCCAAAGGAAATGGGCCAGCCAGATAATCTAATACTGTAGTGCATGGTTGTCACATTGGAGCAGAATGTGGAAAGGGAAAGAGCTTGGGAAGTTACCTTTTTGGATTACAACACCCAGGATCCACCTGGCAGCATTTCCATGCCAAGAGATATAGTCCAAAACATTACTTTTCAGACTCTGTAGTGATGTACATTCCTTTGAAAGAACTGGCTGAATCACTTTGTTCTTCCCATTGGTTTTAGTATCATTCTTGAATCTCAGCAGGTGGAAACGGGGTCAAAATGGCCCATGGAAACATTTGCAAGGGTAAACCATTTGGCTTTGATGAGGGTTAAACAGCTCCTTTGGCCTGCCTAATCTTCAATCCAGTCAACTCCCAACCCTTATGAGGGTGGCTACTTGTTCATTGCAAACAAGAGGAGCTTCACCAGCAAAAGAAGGCACAAATTAGCATAGCATTTGCATATGTTTATCTTTATTTATATCTAGATGCTCATTTAGAAAATATGACTGTAATTTAAATATATATGCATGATCAGTCTGCTCTGCCAGGTGCTAAGTGTTGACTTGTAACTCTAGAGTCTCTGCCTCCCTTCCTCTGGTCCTTCTTTAAAATGGATATGGAGTTGGTAGCCATTCATATGGAAGAAGGCTTCCAATAGAATACAGCCCTCTGTAAAAGTCTAGACACAAGGCTACCCTACTGTGCATTAATGTTAATAGAAGCCATTTGTTTGCATCATAAAAATCTTCCTGTGAGTCTAATCTATCAAAATTATGTTTGAGGGATAAGTCCAGTCTTGATAGACTTTGTCCACATTCCCAGTTGTCTCATGTTCATACTTTATAGAACAATTTTTGCTTGTTTGTTTGTTGGCTTATTCTGCTTGACTCTAGCAGGAGGAGTCCTACATTAAGTGTGTGATGGAGACTGGATAAATCAAATGTTTTTGTGGTTTTAAAAAGAAACCCCACAGTGTGGGGCAAGAGGACTGTAAATAAGATTACTTCCCGGTAAACAGGGATTATGATTCAAGCTAATTCCCACTGATTTAATTGGAGAATGCCTCATCTCTATTCTAGCCAATTTCACAACTTAGTTTAATTAGATAGCCTAATCAAGTTGGTTCCTCAATATGATCTCAACAGTTTCAGAGCCGGGATTAAAAATAAAAACAAAATCCTGCTGTCTTGATTTATCCTCTTTGTTTGCTGATTTTGAAACTGAAATACATCATACACACTACAAAAAAAGGAGAACAATCCCTAATAAAATTGGCCCCATATTGGGAGAAAGCTGGGATAATCAATTAATTAATTACCCAGGCTTGGATTTGCACACTTAAAGCTAGTGCACCAGCTGTGCTTGTTCCTTGAGAAGGCAGGTCTGGCTACAGTGAAAAATGGCTTGATTACATCCCATTTAGACTACTGTAACATGCTCTATGTGGGTCTCTTTTTGGAAATTGTTTGGAAACTTCATCAGGTTCAGTATGCTGCAGCCAGGCCATAGACTTTGGCTTGGTACAGGGATCATGTGATTCCACTGCTGAAAAAGCTCCATAAGCTACTAGTCCATTTCCAGGCAGAATTCAGAATGCTGGTTTTAACCTTTAAAAACCTATACAGCTTGGTTCCAGACTATTTGAAAGACTGTATCTACCTATACAAACCAGCATAAGTTTTAAGATCTTCAGGAGGGCTTTCTCTTAACCCCCCCCCCCTTTTGCAAACTCATTTTGTAGGGACTTGGGAGAGAGCCATCTCTGTAGCTGCTCCTCAATTTAGAATCCCATTCTAGGGGTTGGACAGTTACTTGAAAAGTAATTAGTTACATTTACAAGGCAGCTAGTGCTATCATAATTCAGTAAAACATCTGTGTATTTTACCATTTCTCTAAAATTACTAAAATGATTGCTTTTAGTTACTTTCAAAACCACATCTGAATGCTATATGCTCCTGGATACAAAACATATTCCACATTTGTCAACCTCATCGTCAGTCCAACACCCACAATACAGCATGAAACACAGTACAAGCGAGTACTTGAACCATGTGATATTGTATATCATTTAGTGAGACCATAGCCCCATAACTATAAAGGTAACTAAAACTTACAGTTGAGCCTTACTTATATTGCAATTGTAATATTCTACATTGGTTATTGGCAAAAGGAGTGAACTGCAAGTATCTGGTTACATACTATGTATATTATTTGGATCCATAATTGGTTGGAAAACCATGCTCAAAGTGTTGTCATCAATGGTTGCACTTGAGATTGGAAGGCGGTCATGAGTAGAGTGCCTCGAGGTTCTGTCCTAGGGCCATATTCTTCAACATTTTCATCAGTTACTTATATGATGGGGTAAAGGGAATCGATATAAAGTTTGCAGATGATACAAAACCAGGAGGGGTGGCTAACACAAGGGAAAAATAGAATTCAAAAGACCTTGATAAACTAGAAAATTGAGCAGAAATTAATAAAATTAAATTCAGTTGAGAGAAATGCAAAATTCTACATTTAGACCACAGAAATCAAATGCATAGGTATGGGATGAAGGGGTGCAGGGTTCAGCAGTACTACATGCAAAAAGGAACTTGGGATTACTTTTGATCAGGGGTAGGCAACCTTTCCCCTTTAAGGGCCGAGGAACTTCAGCTCCCAGAATCCCAGGAGCTATTGGCCAACATGGGACTATTGGCCAACATGGCTGAGGCTTCTGGGAGCTGAAGTCCCTCGGCCCTTAAAGGGGAAAGGTTGCCTACCCCTGCTCTTGATCATAAATTAGACATGAATCAACAATGTGATGCCGCAGCAAAGAAGTTGAATGCTATTTTAGTCTGCATTAATAGAAGCATAGATAGAAGTCAAGGGAAGTAATAGTCTCACTACATTCTGTGCTGGTTAGGCCTCATCTAGAGTATTGTGTTCAGTTTTGAGGGCCTTGTTTTAAGAAGGATATAGATAAGTTGGAGCAGCTTCAAAGATGGGCAAGAAGATGGATTAAATATAAAATATATGAGGAAAGGTAAAGGAACCAGGCACATTCAGCTTGGTGAGGGGTGAGATTATTGCACTCTTTAAATACCTGAAGGCTGCCACAGAGAGGAGGGTTCAGGTTTGTTCTTTGATGCCCAAGAGGTTAGGACCAGGTCTAATGGTTTGTAGTTACAAGAGGGCAGATTAGCAGGAATTTCTTAACAGTAAGAGTGGTTTGCCAATGAAATAACTGCCAGGAAAGGTGGTGGTGTCTTCTTCAGGATATCGTCAAAAAGAGACTGGACAGCTGCCTGCGGAGAACGCTTTAGTTGGAGAACTTGCACTGAGCATGGGGTTGGACTCAGTGGCCCATGAAGATCCTTCCAACTCTATAATCTTTGTCACTAGTTACTTCCAAACTCTGATTTGGGAAGGGGTGTCATACACCCTCAGCAAGAAAGCCTTTGCTGATGTTGTTCAGGAGCCATTTGGGAGCTTTATTTAAAAAGCTCCTAGAGAGGAGATGCTGAGTTATTTTTGGCCAGAAGGATAGGCTGATCATTGGTGCATACATTAACATATCATAAAATGATGCGGATAAATATATAGTTTTCTGTTTTAATGGACAGGGATATAGCTGTTTGTAAATGTTCTAGTCAAAGTCTTGATTCTTTTCTCCTTTTCTCCATTGCTTTTGATGTTATTATATATTGATTGAGTTTAATGTATATTTTTATCTGTTGCCTAGCAAAGGCTTATTGCTGTCTATTACTATGTAACTATTACTATCTAGTAGTCAAAATATATGTGACATAGTAGATTTATAATCAGATTGTGCAATATTTACATTTTGACCTCAAAGTAGAAGGGATGGCCATGCAAATCAGGGAGGCACTGCAGGAGGAGGAAAGGGTAAATTCCTCATATCTGGTTAAATTCAGAGTTCCCTATAATTACAGTAAATTAATGTAAGGATAACCAAGCATGAATCCCTCATGTCTAGGGCCTTCTAAGGGGGAGTATGGGGTGCACCTAAAGATAATTCATCCTCTCAAAGGTAGCAGTGGGTTATTTCAGCAATTTTCCTGCCACTGTGAGAGAATCTTCAAAAAACACACAGTTTTCAAAGGCGATTTGGAAGTTGGGACTTTTTGAGTGAAAAATTTGCACGTGGTTGTTTTGCACAGAAAACAGCATTTCCTGCAGAGGAAACAGCATTTTCTCTGTGGAAAATATTTCAATCCAGAAATACTCAGATTCTTGGTAGGCAGCTGAGAAAGAGCAGGGGCAGAAGAGAATCATTTTAGGCAAGCATGAAGCAAATTAGCAGAGATGAGAAGGAATTGGGGAATTGGAGTGGGAAGGCAGGTCAGGAAAGAAGGGGAGCCCAGACAGTCCATTGTTTAGCAATTCCTTAGACTAGAGGGTGAAAAGGGTTTGATAGTCATTTTTGTTACATGCAGTACCAGAAAACTAGTCCCAAAACTCCAGTATGCAATATGCCTTTATTTATTAATATTTATTTATTTATTTTTAATCCATCCACTACTGTGCTGTCTGGTCCCTCTTCCGCAAAAAGTTGTACATTATGAAACATTAATGGCTGAAGGCAGACCTACAACTACACAGTTGTTCTTCAAAAGCTGCATAGTTTTGAGTAAACAATATGACTTTCTTGAAAAAAACAACAACATTTATTAAACATTGTGGTGAGTTTTCCTGATTAATTTTTCCTGGCCTTAATCTGCACTGTTCCTTACATGGCCCCATCTTGGATGGACGGGAACACTGCTATGGCCATAGTGGAGTGTCTATTGCGTTGTTTAATTTTAAGTTTTAACTGTTATATTGTTTTTAAGCTGTGTGATTTAATACTGTTTTAAGGGGGGTAGGGATTGTGTGGGGTTTGTATTTGATTTCAATTTGTAAGCTGCCTAGATTGGTTTTCCAATAGGTGGGGTATTAAATAAATAAATTATTATTATTATTATTATTATTATTATTATTATTATTATTATTATTATATTATTATTATCCATCCTGTCCTTTTTTGCCCTTGGAAAGTAAACCAGACTCCCAGCAGGAAGGCTTAGCATCCCACAGAGATTTTAAGGAGAGAGAGCATATTGGAGCTCACCAAAAGGTCAGCTGAGAAACAGAGGTAGTCCTGTCTGGTCCATGTCATTCATGGGTCAGTAGTCAGTCCAGGCAGGCATTCCAAAACATATTCCAAAAGAGTAGTCAGAAGCCCAGACAGTGTTCAAGGCAAACATGGCACCAGTGTAGTTTTCCCCAAGGTAAAGTCTGGTTGTTGGTCACACTTGTCTGGGGAGGTGCTGGGTTGTAGTGTGCTTCCTATATCAATGTTGCAAGCGTTTGCCTCTTTCTCTGTCCTAACATCTCTCCATGAGTATAGGTATAGGTAAGTTTGGCTCTTCCTCTGAGAGTTGTGGCTATTGGGAATTCTGGTCCTGTGGTTCCTGAAGACTCTGCTCCTGCAAGTATAAACCTGGCATGTCCTCTGAGCTCTCAGGCTCTCTATCAGAGCGTTCATCCTCAGATTCAGTCCATCCCAGATTCCTGAATGCAGGGCATGGCACATACGGTACCTTGTTAGGGGAAAAACCCATCCCGAATGTTCCAACACTTTCCTCAACATCTATCAAGAAGTGGGAAAATTAAGAATTCCCATCCCTAGACAATGCCAGTAATCTAGCAACCATTTCCAGAGCTGCTATTATTACACCTCTTCCTCCTACTCACCTCCAAGGAATTCAAATTAGCTTACACAATATCTTTCCTCCTTTCTGTTTTTTCTTTACAATAAGCTTTGGTTACATCCCCTTTGGATTACTGTAATGCACTTTATGTGGGGCTGCCTTTGAAAAGTGCTCATAAAATTCAATTGGTCCAAACAACTTCAGCCAGATTGCTAACTGGGGCTGGCTACAGGGAACACACAACTCCATTTTAGAGACCTTCTGTGTGTAAGGGAACATACACTACATTTCTCTTTTGATGACTTGTAAAGACCCATATGGTTTGGGTCCAAGTTATTTGCAGGACTGTATCACCCTTGATAAGCTCATTAGAGCTCTAAGATCTTCTGGAAAGGACTTTCTTTCTGTCTCACTGCATTCTCAGGCTTGTTTAGTGGGGAGAAGGTCTTGGTAGCTGCTCCAAGACTTTGGAATTTTCTGTCCAAGAAGACTAGGATCACTCCTCCCTGCACTTTTTCTGCTGGCAACTGAAAACATTGTTGGACCACAAGGTTTATAGAAAATGAATGGGCTTTTAATGATGTGCTCTGTGAATGTATGGTTTGTATAGTCTTTTAATTAATTTTAATGTTTTAACTTTACAAATTGTTTAATTGCTTTTAAAATATCTCATATTTATACTTTTATCAAAATTTTTATATATTTTAAAATCTATTATTTTTAAATATGTTGTTAGCCCCCTTGTGTTCCATTATTGGGGAAAGGTAGGAATAAAATAATAATAGTAACAACCTCAATCTTATGAGGAAGGTGATGTGAGGAACTGGTGACAATATTAATCCCTCCTCATTCATCAAAGATCACCTGTCACAAATGTGGTGTTCATGTGGAGAAGATCACATACAACCTCTTTTCGTCTATTATGGCTGCATTTTGGAAGCCTTAATGAGTCTTGCTGGTGATTCTTAAGAGAAGGTAGTAGAAAACTCTGATTACAAAGAGGCAAAGTAGTTACAATATCTTTTATGGTAGTTATGGTAGGACATGAAATTATACATAGATTTGACTGAATCAACAAAACCAGGTTTTGATTTTGTGTGTGTGTGTGATTTCCTAGCAGCTTTATTCATGACATGTGGAACAACCTTGAAAAGTACAAAGCAAAGACAAAGAAACTGAGTAATTAAATGGGATTGGATATTCAGTTGAAAGATAACAGCACAGATACATGATTGTTTTGACAGTTGAAAAAAGTGGCTACAAACTAGCAGGCAGAGACAACTTTGGGATGGAGATATAATATCTACATACTTTTAAGTTGACTGTTGAAGTATGGCAACCTCATGAATTTCATAGGGTTTTATTAGGCATGGAATACTCAGAGGTGGTCTTTCCAGTTCCTTTCTCTAAAATATAGTTTACAGCACCTGGTATTCCTTGGCAGTCTCCTATCCTTGGTATCTGAAGGGGTTTGGTTCCAGAACTCCCTGTAAATACCAAAAACCATGGTTGCTAGAGCATGTATTTAACATTCAAAATTACCTGGGCAACAAGGTCTGGGAATCAGAAAGGTATTCTTCCTGCACTGCTTCCCACTTTCCCATCATGAAGGCTCTGCCAGAATTTAAACACTTTCCTGATTTGGTTTTCCACCTTCTTAATCTTTCCATCACAAAACCTCTGCCAGATTTTAAACTCCTTTGCCACTGATCCACCTTTGGGAGGTGTACCAGAAGGAGTGGGGCAAGGAATGGGAAAGGGTTTTAAACTCTTGTCAGAGGCTTCCTTATATTAAGGTGGGAAATAAAGTGGGGCAGGAGTTTAATTTTTAGAAGGGGGTTTAGAGAGAGACTTCCTTGTGAGAGGGTGGGAAATGAAGGTAGGGATTTAAATTTTGGCAGCGACTTTGTGATGTGAAGTTGGGAAAGAGAGTGAGGAAGAGGTTTAAGTTCTGACTATGGCTTTGTGGTGGGATTGCCTTCCATGGATGAAGGAGGCATCGGTTTGCCTAGGTCTTGCAACAGTAGCCTCTGCTCTTTCCTGGGACCACTTCTCAGCCTGTCCATTGCAGGTGAAATTTTTTAAAAAAGTTTCTTTATTTCAATCCGCAGTTATTTAAATCCACAGATATTGAACCCATGGATACTGAGAGCCCACTGTCCTAACCACTGCTGATCCTGCTTAGCTTCCAAGGTCAAGTGTGACCTGGTGCCTTTAGGGTACTTAGGTCTTAAATAAACTTCAAATGGAAGCCACCTTGAGTCTATACTGAGAGGAAGGTGGGATATAAACAAACAAACAAATAATAACTGGGAAATGCTCCTCTGCTTGCACATAAGTTTTGAATCTGTCTGGATTGCTGACAAGAATGGCCTGTTCTTTCCAAAATCATGGTATGCCAGGAAGAGACACAAGTGAGAGCTTACTTAAGTAATCTGCAGAATTTACTGTCCTCCGAATGAATACATTTTATTAATTTATTAAACACTTTGTAGACATGTGATGTATCTTTGACCACGTCATATAGTAGTGTAAACATAATGCAGTAAGGATCTATTTAACACTTTTCCAAATGTTAACATGGCTTTCTGCCTTTCTCTAAACCTGTCATTTTATGATTATGAAGAAGAAAGAGCATTCTTCAAATTTGCCTTCATTAAAATGAAGTTGTTTTTCATAATGCTACAGTCAAGACTTTTGTCATGATCTGTTTTATCCCCAGAATGGCATCTTTCAAAAGATCACCTCATATCTGAAGTTAATCACCTCATATCTGAATTTGCTGACAAAAAAAAAGTTTTTAAAAAGATGAGATACCTTTTAAAATACTCCGCACATATATTATTATTATGTGGAAATGTTGGCCAACATCCTAGATCAGTGACCAGTATGCTTAACTCAATTGTGCCTTCTGGCCAGATCTTCTCCATTTTGCTTTACAGGCACTGTAAGTGATGGAGGTCTGTTCTCCTGTTGATCAGGGTGCAGCAGACTGACATTTCCACCTGCTTTCTGCCAGTGATCTCCTATACAACAATCAGAAGCAGGATCCCTGTTGCAATTCCTCCTCACACTGGAGAGTGTTAGTGAGAGGGAGTGCAATGTCAGTTAACTGTGCCCTGACTGACAGGAGAACAGACCTCCATTGCTCATAACAGCTGATGCCTGGTAAAACATATTGGGGGATTTTCACAATCATGGCAATAGTGCAATGATCTTGAATATGTAGGACTGGGCTGCATGTACACTACAGAATTAATGCAGTTTGACACCACTTTATCTTCCATGGCTCAATGCAATGGAGCTCTGGAATTTGTAGTTTTGTGAGATATTTAGCTTTCTCTGTCAGAGAGCTCTGGTGCCACAAACAAGCTACAGATCTCAGGATTCCATAGGATAGAACCATGACAGTTAAATTGGTGTCAAACTGCATTCATTCTGCAGTGTACATGCAGCTCAACCCTACATATTCATGATAACTCAGGGGCTAGGTCCACACAGGCCAGAACACTCTGGGAGTATCCCTGAAGCTGACCTGATGTCCCCCCATTACCTTGGGCACTCTGTTGCAATGTTGGGCATTTGTTTACAATGTGATCCACTGCGCTGGCCAGTGCCGCTAGTGTGAGTCACTCACTCTGAGGTCAGAATGAGGCACCTAGCATTGATCACATGGCTGGGTGGATCACTTTGACTTCAGAGTGAGCATCTTGCACCAGCAGCACCAGGTGGCACAGTGGGACACGTTGTAAACAAATGCTCAGCATCACAATGGAGGGCTCTGGATCTTCTGGGAATATCTGGAACAAAAAAAAAATTCAAAAATGTTTTAAGGAGATTATACTTTGGATTCAGTGGTGAACTGGTTGAATGTCATCCAGTCCAGAACTGGAGCTTGGGCCCTGCACTGCTCACCAGGAGGATGAGGGGAGATGTTTTAATTGGCCTGCATGGCCACCCCAGGTTAAGAATCTATAACTGCAATACTGAATTCCAGGCATTTCCTTTAATGTTACACATTAAATCTTAGCATTCTGATGTCAAATATTGTATGCATATATATTTTTTTTTTTACCAAAAGAAAGGAAAATCGATGGCTCAGAAAGATGCCATGAGCAGGGAGTGAGAAGGACCCTTAAATGCATATTTTACCATAGGCCTCTCAGTGTTTTTAAAAGCCTCTTATAGACTCATGGAACTGGAAGGAAGTATAAGGGTTCTGTAGTCTCACCTCCTGCCAATTCAGGAATCCAAAGCTAAAGCATCCTTCTTGCTTTAGAAAAGGAGAACTTACCATCTTCCACTTCAGTCTATTTCACTATTAGACAGATCATACAGCTAGAAATTTTTTTCTTACTGTTTAGTCAAAATCTCTTTTCCTGCACACTGTTTCCATTGGTTAAGTTTTAGAGCTGAAAAATGGCTAAAAAGTGTGGTTCCCAAGTGTCAGGAAACCTTGACATGGAGAAACCTGCACTGACAAGATCCACCCCCACCCCCCAATCTGGAATGTATCCTGTGTTTGTTGTTGTTGTTGTTGTTGCATTTTCTGCACAGGAAAAAATGTTTGTTTTGTGCAAAAATACTATGTGTAAATTTTGTGCAAAAGTTCTGAACTGCAAATACGTTTCAAAACAGCACAGTGCTTGAAGACTTTCTCACACTAGGAAGAAAATTGCTAAAAATATTTGTTGCTTCCTTTGAGAAAGGAATTGCATCCCTATTTGGGTTCTGTCTTTCAGAGCAGTAGAAAACCAGTTTGTTCCACCTTCCACCTGACAGTGCTCCAGATTTTTAAAAACAGCCTCTGCATTACCTTTCAGTCTGCTCAGGTCTTATCTCTGTTAGAGCTCAAATTTACTGGAGTGTTCTGAAGAGAAGTGTATACAAGAGGAACTAGTAATTAGAAGCTGCTATATGTATCCTTATCTTGTGACAGGGATACTTATGTTCCAGGCAACCAACTGTGCCCTTTTCCCAGGATATTACAGGCCAGGAGTAGCTTGCATCTCCATTAATTCTTCACCATTAACTATCTGGCTAGGGACTTGTAGTCCATCAACATCTGGAGCACTATCATTTGGCACCACTACTGTACACTGCCTGCTGTTCAAGCAAGCTGATGAAATATTTTCTCTCCTGCCACAATTTCCCAGTTTTCTTTTCCAACTGACACACAACATAAGAAAAGTTGCTTTGTTGGAATATAAAAAGTTTAACAAGAAGATGGCTGGGGGATTTTGGAAACTAGACCAATATGTAAGTTTTCTAAACTCAAGCTAGAGGCCACTGAATATGCTTAGTCTTCATTGGATTGTCTTCTTCCTCACCCTTTTATTTCACAGGATCAAATATTCATCCTAGTGGGATTTCCTCAGGGATGTATGCTTCAGCAATCAGATTTGCAAGCTAAGCCATGTTTCAAAGGCCAATCACAAAATAAATTATGCTAAATGCTCAACATACCATTGAGGACAATCACACATCATCACAAACGAATGTCTTTTCCAAAAGTTAGACCATGTTTTGTTGCAGTTCATCAAGCACAGGGGTGTTGAGTTTAGTATTAAAAGGTGAAATAGTAATGCTCATGGAGCATCAAATAAATAACCTAAATAACTTATAAGCTATTCTGGTTGCTGAGAAATCTCATGATGGGTTTTTCACTCATCTATGAAAACAAATCAGTAGGGGAATCTCTTCATTCACATTTCTTCTGCTATAGGATCATTTCCACTCATCTCTTGTAAAAGAAGAGAATCCACTTTTTAAAAAATCCATTTTTGAAATGTCACTGTCCCCTGCTTGGTGTCAAATAACAAAACCAAGCTATAAAAATTTTCTGCCTGCCTGGAGATTTGCACACATAGCAATCCTTTATTATTATTATTATCCGTTGCCACAGGGTGACTCTGCTGCTCCACTGGAACCGTGCTGGAAATGTTTGTGTTAGTCTGGGAGGAAGTATCAATATTCCCATTATTCCAGGTTGTTTTGTAGCAACCAGATTTGAGGTAGTACTCAAAAGACTCCCACTGATGATGAATTTTCAGAGAACTGATCACACCCCAACAGTTGTTGACGTCACAGAGGTAATGCATAGTAAAAAGGTGTGCAGAAATATTAGAGTGCTACAGGCAGGGATGTGTCCATCATCAACATATTTGGATAGCAAAATGTGTGTAAATTGCTCTAGTGCCATAGTTTAGAGTGCCATAGCAGAGAATTTTAAGTCATTGAGGGGGAAAAAAATTGAGTGCCATACTATTTCTTTGCCATTTTAATAGTTGTGTTCCTCTTCTTATCTTGGAAAACTGTTATCTACACACCCCATTTCGATTCATATGTATATTCTATTTGTATCTCTTCCTGTTTATATCATCCATCTGTTGGTGTAAACTCTTACTTAGAAAAGGTCATGCCACAATAAATTAATCATTAAATTGTCAAAGGACTTTGTCCTATTTGCTATTGCTGACTAACAGAGTACAAGGCTGGTTCTACCTTTCGGCAGACAGGACTCAAGGTATCACAAAAGGGCAGCCAATTGTTAATGTTTAAATTTTTATTTCATTGTTTTATTTTACATCCCAGAAGAGCGTGAGAGTGGGAGAGCTGCCAAAATTGTCAAAACATGTCTTGTCTTGGGTACTATGCACCTTTATGGAGTACCAAGCACATCGAGGGAGGAAGACACCATTTGCTGTTCTATCTCAGGCAACCAAATATCTTGGGTTAGTCCCATAGTGACCCCTTCCATTATGGACCACTGATCAGTGCCTGCATGTATTGGCCTAGTTCCTACATTGTGCTGGTGATGTGTAAATCTTCACTTCCAGAGCTACATGGTGGTTCTGCTATGCAACTTTCTTCTGAATATCAGCATCGCACAACTGACATTTTATCTGCCAAAGTGCTTGCTTATTATCCTGTGTGCATCATGGAACACAGAATGTCTGTCTCTGAAATCTCAGGGAATCAAGTGGTACATGAAAGGCACTGACAAATAGTTCAGCACTTGTTGAGAATGTACAACTACATTTGCAAGGGTTAAACCTGCAGAACTCTCCTTACATAACCATGAACTGAATAGTCTGAAATGCAATGGACAAAAAAAGAACAACTATATATGTAGGGGAACTTGTGCATGTATATATATGTGCATGTGTGACTCCTACAAGATTTTGGCTATAATTGGCACTTTCACACTATTTGATTATAGCACTATGAATCTACTCTATGGAGTCCTTGCATTTTCAGTCTTCATCTTGTTGTTGTTAACTGCCTTAACATTGATCTCGAGCGATGAACCCTATGGCTCCCCCCCCCCCATGGATGAGACATCTCTAGGCCCCCTTGTCCTCTACTGCTCTGCCCAGCTCCTGCAAACTCATATTCATGGTCTCTAATAAAGTCCATCCATCTAGCATGTGGCCTTCCTCTCTTTCTACTTCCCTCCACCTTTCCTAACATTATTGTATTTTCCAATAATTCTCATGATGTGTCCAAAGTATGACAGTCTAAGTCTTGTCATCTTGGCTTCTAGGGATACCTCTGGCTTAATCTGCTCATTTGTTTGTCCTTTTAGCTATCCATGGAATCCTCAGCACTCTTCTCCAATACCACATTATGTCAATTGAGTTGATTTTCTTCCTATCTTCTTTCTTGACTGTCCAGCTCTCACTTCCATACATGGTAA
>CM034706.1:233189443-233201868 GCA_020142125.1 Phrynosoma platyrhinos
TCCTCCTATTTTCACTCCTCCCTCTTCCATGTCCAAGCCTGCTTTTATTACAATATGTTCTGCATATAAGTTGAATAGGATTCAGCCTTGTCTGACCCCTTTGCCAATTGGGAACCATTCTGTTTCTCCATGTTCTGTCCAGACAATAGCCTCTTGTCCTGAGTACAGATTCCTCATCAGGACAATCAGATGTGTTGGCACTCCCATGTCTTTAAGGGTGTTCCATAGCCTTTCATGATCTATACAGTCAAATGCTTTGTAGTATAGGGAGGGAGATTTAGAATTATCAGCCAGACCAAACAACAAATGCCAGGATTGCATAGAATGTGACTATGGTAGTGATAAAGTGGAATAAAAGTGATATAAATTGTCTAGTGTGAAAAAAACATATAGACATGTGTTTTCAGTAATTAGAAAGGCAGATAAATGACAGTGTTACAGCAGAACAGAGCTTGAAACAGTTCCTTTTTGAATGACAACACTTAGGACGTTATCACAAGGGGAGTCACGGGGAGAAAGTGGAAATAAACCGGACGAGCAGAAGTCTTTAATTTACGGGATTTGTCCCATTCCGCCTCGTCTGATAACTAAATTTGAATTTAAAAGGGGGTTAATTCGAACGCAAACCTGATCTTTTCATTTTCGGGATTTTTGAGGATTTGAAAAGATCAGGTTTTTGTTCAAATTAACCCCCTTTTAAATTCGAATTTAGTTATCAGACGAGGCGGAACAGGACAAATCCCGTAAATTAAAGTCTTCTGCTCGTCCGGTTTATTTCCAATTTCTCCCCACAACTCCCCGTGTGATAACGTCCCTAGAGCTGATAAAGGGATTCTGAGAGCTGTAATAACTTATTCAGAGTTCTAGCACCATGTTACTCCTAGGGGAGGAAATGTTCTGCTAGTAGCCTACAAAAACCTAAGCATCAAGGAGTCAGCTAATCTCTATTGTCTTCAAATTTCAAGACTTGAATTGTTCACTATTCAGTACATCTTGGGGGCAGAGCAGAGGAAATATTTTTTTTTCCTTTTTTCTTGGCATTTTCTGTAGAGTTTGTTGAAATATTCTCTATTGGCTAGCAGTGTGAATGGAGCCATGAAGGGAAACTCATAAGCCATGATTCAGAAGTATCTCCATTTTTTTCTGTGTTTATCTGCACCTGTTTACCTTATTTCAGTAATCTAGCTTACAACTGGGGAGAAACAATTTAACCAAAGATTTGTGAATTTGATCTACTATTCTGACCCAGGAATGGTTTTGGCTCTTATTTAGAAGTATGTTCCATAGAGATCACTGGGGGTTGTTTCTGATTAGACATGCACAAGTTGTATGGTCAATCTAACATTCCCCCCCCCCAATACCTTTTAAATTGGAGATGGTTGGGGTTGCAAGACATTCCTTTTAAAAAAGATTTTCCTAGTAGTGCACATTTTAAAATAAAGTTGCAAGGATTGACATATTGTGGTTTTATATTTTTAAAAAGCTTGCTTCATTCACTGCCTTTTCTCTGGAAGGGTATTTAACATTGCATCTTTTAAATGAAATGAGGTAAAGGAATGATACTCTCATATGTAAAAGTACATTTTATTTTTATGGATGTTCAGCTGCTGCTGACTGTAATAGGATGGTCATCATAATCAAATGAACCCCAGTGTGCATTGAAGAACGAACACATTTTTTATGGGGCAGCAATGTCAGATTTAAAAAACCAGACAGTCCTTCCGAACATGTCTTTCTGGGAGAAACAAAATGGCAACCATGCCTATTGTTCCCCCCCCCCATTATTTACAACTTTATTCCTAAAACAAAACAGCTGATTTTGAGGTATGTGAAATGACTCAGAAATTAGTGTCATCAGCTCAGTACAACCCTTTAAAATGTAAAGCTTGGAAAAATTACCCTTTGGACTACAAACCCCAGAACTTCCTAGCCAACATGGACAAAATCCATAAAGGGTTGGGGATTGAGGAGGTTGTAATCCAAAAAATGGATTACATTTAGAAAAATTCAGCTCAATTTTTTCCTCTGACTATCAGCAGCTTCCCAGGGTCACATTTAGAGATCTTTCAAACTAGATATGTTGGGTGTGAACTTGGGACACTTTTGGATGTTTTCCCATACTTTGTTTATTCTGATCAGGACCACTTCTGGAAACTGAAATGGATGCACCTCATCAGATGTTTGAATTTCTATGTTATTGAAATTGCAGTTCATAGCAGCTCTAGCTAACCAAACTAATGGTGAGGAATGATGGGTATTTCATTTTAAGCAATATAAGAAGGGCCACATAATTCCCACCTTGCTTTATATACATTTCCTTCCAAAATAACAGAGAAGGAGAATGCTTGCCCTCCCTAATATTGGACTGCAACACCCATCATCCTTCACCATTGGCTAAACTGGCTAGGGCTGATTGGAACTGCAATCTGACAAACATGCAGAGGTCTATAGCTTTCCCAGACTTGCTGTATATCATGAGCTAATGTATGCAGCCTTCATTTGTACACATGATTCTTCTTTCTGCCTATATTGCATGTTTAGAAATCCAACTCTTTGCACACACATTACCCTCGCTCGATCTGGGCGAACCCAGTAATTATCCAACAGTCAGTTCCCTGGCCTTCTTCCTAATGAGCCAAGGGGTGCTCATTATTGTTTCTATTTAGTTTTCCCTCCTTCTTTTCCTCTCCTTTTCCTGAATTACTAAATGCTGTTTGACATTTCAGCCCCTTCTCAGTGTCCTCCTGCATCCCTAATCACCGCAACAGTTGTAGTGATAAAGTAGCTTCCAGTTCCAACCCACAAGGCAGTGACAGAATGACAGAAAAATAGGGGCGAAAGAACTCTATTGCAACATGTGTAGCACAGAAGTTCATAATGTTCCAGTGTTTATAGGAACAGAAAGCAAAAGAATAAAATCAATAAAATATTCAAAGCTTTCATATTATATGCTGTAGCAAAAGTTTTCACCAAATGTTTACTGGATAATAAATTCTATTAAAAAACTCAAGCTTGCATGGTTGGGGTGGGGGAAGGAGAGGGGATTGGAACGCTGTCACTTTAATTGCAATGGCATAAATATTTGATATTCAGTAAATTAGATCTGTAGCTATGAAAACATTCTTGCAAATGGATTTTTACCTGTAGCACAGTGCCATTAGCAGGGAAAAAGTCAGCACAGCCTCCGGGCCTGTAATTAACTCAAGCCAAGCAGAACTAAACATTTTTGACAGTTTTCCTGGTCTGGAATTAACTGTCATAGCAGAGAATGAAAGAAACTGCATTGTCACATTATGTTTACGTAAAGTCTGTAAAATGCTGCGTTTTGTATTTTTGTTTTGTTAAGTTTGGGTTTCATGCCTTATTATTGTCATTGCCCTTATTATTATCATTGTTATTATTTTACATCATTAGAGATATGCTTTAATTTACTAATGATGTCTATTCTAGCATCAAAGTAGAAAGGAAGCTTTTGGTAGTGGTAGTGAGACAGAAAGGGGAAGGTATTAGCTTTGATAATTCTTTCTCTCTTTTTTGTTGCTTTATAATAAAGTCAACATATTGCACACTGATATAAATCATAATGCAGTGACATTTGAAGATATTAAAAAAGGTGTATTTTCCTGTCTGGATCATGATGCTACAGTTATAAGTAGTTTGGCTAATCAGGGTCTCTATCTCTCCTTTTTGGGATTGTGTTGGTTCCTCTCTGCTTCCTTCCTCCCGCCTGCATCTTTTTGTTTATGAAAATAACTGTCACTCTACTGGAATGCAAACCCTGGAGGGCAAATCTGCTTAATGCTTCTCTGAAAGCTACTTATTATCCAGTAGCTAAAAGGAAAGCAGAACAATAGTAATTGAAGAGATGTACAGGGCCTCACTTCCTGGCATTTTGTCCTAGAAATCATTTTACATCAGGGAAGATGTGTGCGTCACCCCCTTCCCCCCCCCCTTGTGTGCATGTGTGTGGCACAGAGAGAGAAAGAAACAGAGACAGAGCGGTGGGAGTGGGATTCTTGCAGCTCAGATAGGTAAGGATGTTGGGCCTCACCACTCCTACAACAAAGTTAGGATGAAAATTTGGATTGACTAACTGACTGATCGATTGATTATTGTAAAACCTCTGCATACTTACCAGGGAGCAAGCCCCATCAAAGTTAGTGGGACTAACAATCTGCATAGGATTGTGCTATTTGTATTTGTACATTGCCTCTTGAGGATGAAGAAAACAAAACAAGAACAAAACACATTTTTTAAAAAGTTAAAAAGCAGATTCAAAGTATAATACTGAATTCAGAATAGTAATCGATCACAAACAATGTAGTAAATTTTTCTTTAAAAATAGCAGTGTGAACAGCAACAGCAGTGAAAATTAATCATCAATGTAAAAAGAAAGCAACAGGTTATAGACAACCATTGTGGCCACAGTTGCCTGGGAATGTCTCCTACACAAAGCAGCACTGAAGAGAAAAGATGTTGATGTTGCTATTGGTAGTGGTGGTGAAGTTCTCAGAGGGGCAGGGTATAAATAAATAAATTAATAATAATAATAATAATTTTGTATCGTTTGGTGGATTTGCATTCACTGAAATGATTTGGGTTTGTGTATGGTGGAGGAAACCTGATTTTTCACTATTGCCTCCACCAACTTAATTGGCCCTTGCACTCAATTACTGATGGTTGAAGGACTTTCTAGAACAGTGAAGAGCATACCAGAGAAGGCTGTCATAGTTATAGGAGAGTAGCACATAAAAAAATCTGTATTACAGAACCATATAAGCACTTTCCATTAGTCCAGGCACAGGAAATCTTTGGCCTGTCAAATATTTTGGACTTCAACTCCCAGAAATCCAGACAGCACAAATGATGGTGATGGACTGCTGGAGTTAAAGTCTAAAACATGGAGGGAGGGGTTAAAGGTTCCTCCAGACTTACAGCAATAGAAGGCCATCTATAGCTATAACCCAAAAATAATTTTTAGCATTTAAATCTGTTGGAAAATGCAAAAGATAATGCTAGATATCTCAAGCAGACTAAAAGAATTGGCAAAGCAGAAGCTGAACAACAATCAGTCCCATGCCCATCCATGCACACAAAGGGTCTAGTAAAGAAAGAAACAAGCTTAGTTGTCTTTGTAAAACATATAAATGTAGCTTTACTTACAGATACTTTTGGATAATCAAATACATGGTCTAATAGAGGAGAAAGTAAAAAAAGGAAATGGCTGCAGTTGAGGTGGTGCAAGATGAGAGTAGATGTATAAAAGCAAAGAGGAAGTCAGCAAGTAGTGAGTACATGCATGCAAAGGTTGCTAACTCGAACAGAATTGCATATTTCAAGTTTTCAAATCGCACTAGATGCAGCAGTGGTCAGTAACCAGGATTCTTCAGGATGTTCAGAACTACAATTCTCATAATTGCATATTTAGTCATATTGGCTAGCAGGGGAGTTGTAGTCCAAAATATGAGAGGTATCAAGATGCCTAGCCCTAACAAACAAAATTTCCCTGTCACAATTCAAAGAGGATGTTGACAAGCTGAAGCGTGTCCAAAGGAGGGCGACTAAAATGGTGAAAGATCTGGAAACCATGCCCTATGAGGAGAGACTTAGGGAGCTGGGTATATTTAACCTGGAGAAGAGGTAGATAAGAGATGATAACCCTGTTTAAATATTTGAAGGGCTGTCATATTGAGGAGGGGCAAGCATCTTTTCTGCTGCTCCAGAGAATAGGACTCAGAACAACGGATGTAAGTTACAGGAAAAGAGATTCCACCTCAACATCCTGACAGTAAGGGCTGCTCGACAGTGGAACACAATCCATCGGAGTGTGGTGGAGTCCCCTTCTTTGGAGGTCTTTAAACAGAGGCTGGATGGCCATCTGTCCGGGATGCTTTGATTGCATGGCAGGGGTTTGGACTGGATGGCCCTTGTGGTCTCTTCCAACTCTATGATTCTATGAGATAGGCCAGAGTTATTATTTATTACACTGTGGGTGTGGGTGATTGTGTGCATGGGTGGAACAGGAGAAAGTGAAGGAACACTGGCTCATAGCTGACACTCTTACAGCAATATCTTACTCAGTAGCCTCACTATATTCAACCATGCATATTAGCACTGCAAATTTATACATAGGATTCATCCAACTTCTTCAGTACATGATTCTATATTATTTACATAGCACTCGTTTAGGGAGATGTATTTGATGGATTGTGTTAGTCTGAAAAATGAGGTAGGGGTGGGGAGGTAGTCATCAGAGTTAATAAAAAAAAAGTCTATTTTATTCAGAAGCACTACATTTTAGAATTACATTTTGATACATGTTAAGATATGTGTGTTGTGTGCCTTAAAGTCATACGGAACCCCAGACTTTGGGGTTAGAACCAGATTTAGGATTAGACTATCTAGTTAATTGGAGCAGACTTCCCTGCTTGCTTCCTCCCTGTGGTTTTTCTTACTGCAAAACATTTTGAATAGACTGAGTTGTACTATGGGAGAATGTAGTTGGTCTGTCCTCTGGCTGCAGACAGATGGTTTTTGGGATCCTTGTCAGCATCATAAGCAAATATTGAGTATCCAGTCACACAGAAAAGTGTTATTTTATGTTCAGTATGGATTGCTAAAAGAAATGGATGTGCCCCAATGTCTGATTACTCTTAACACACAACAAGAGGCCATTGTTAGGATGGATTATGAAGAAACAAAATGGTTTCTGATTAGTAAGGGTGTCAGAAAAGGGTACATTTTATCACCTAATCTGTTTAATTTATGCACAGAACATTTTATATGGCAAGCAGAATTGGATTCAGAGGAAGAAGGCATGAAAATTGCAGGAAGTAATATCAACAATTTAAGATACACAAATGATACTGTGTTATTTACAGAAAATACCAAAGACTTGGAACAACAATTAATGAAAGTCAAGAAAGAAAGGTCAAAAGCAGAGTCACAGCTAAACCTTAAGAAAACAAAAACTAATGGCCAAAGATAATTTACATGATTTAAAGTCAATGATGAAGTCATAGAAATAATTAAAAAGATTTTCTATATCTTGCTTCAGTCATGAATCAAAATAGAGACTGTAGTGAAGAAATCAGAAGATGAGAAGTTTGAAGGGCAGCTATGAAGAGAATAGATAAGATCATGAAGCATAAAGATATATCATTCAATACTCAAGTCAGTGTTATCCATGCATTTCCAGTTTTTATATACGATGTGAAAGCTGTACAGTGAAAAAAACTAACAGTAAGAAAATTAGCTCATTTGAAATGTAGTGCTGGAGAAGGCACTACAGATGCTATGGCCTGTCAAAAACAAACAAACAAACAAACAAACAAACAAACAAACAAACAAACAAACAAACACCAAATGGGTTCTAGAGCAAATTAAGCCTGAGCTCTCACCAACAGCCAAGATGACTAAACTGAGTCTGTCATACTTTGAATATGTCATGAGGCAACATTGCTGGAGGTTATATTGATGCTGGGAAAATGGGGTGGCGAAGTAAGCATCCACCTTCTCAGTTGCTCACACGCAATTTTGATCCAATCCATTGTTTGTTTGCATTTTCTCTTCCAAACAAGAGAAAGAATGTAAGCTATGCTGGGGTGTATCCACATTGCCAAATTAAAGCAGTTTGATACCATTTTTAATTGCTATGACTCTGTCCTACAGAATCCTGGGATTTGTAGTTTGGTGAGGCACCAGAGCTCACTGACAGACCAGGCTGAATACCTCACCAAACTACAAATCCCAGGATTTTGTAGGAAAGAATCATGGCAGTTAAAGTAGTGTCCAACTACTTTACTTTTGCAGTGTGCCTACACTTCCGGAGTGGCTTCATCATTGCTTCCTTGAGTATCCTCCTCCATAAAGTTCACTTTTGGAATGATGACTGAAAAATTGATTTTGACCAATTTTAATTTTAATTTTAATCAAAAGCAAGGGATTTATGTACTTTATTTACTGAATTCTCTTTCCTCGATAAATTCTCTTTCCACAAGCTGTGGCCCCATGAAAGAACACAAGCATGACTTTGCAATTCATTTCAGTACAAAAGTCTCTTTATATTTGGCCTCTACAATAATAGCCTTTTATTTCTTTCCCCTTTTAATCAAATTTACACTTGCCTGGCAGACATTAACCTCCTTCTTTGCCTGCATCAGCAATTCTATAAATATCTATGCAACTCTTTCTTATTTTAAACGAATAGGCCAATATTTTTTATATTAAAGGTTAACCTATAAAATATGAAGGAGGGAAACCCCCCCAGAGAAATACTTACTTCATGTAGGATAGAATAAGCTGTGTTCTGACAGACCGGAAAGGGATCTAACATTTAGAAGTAAAACAAGTGTCAGCAGATGAATGTTTAGTTTCTCTTGACAATCAGTTTTGAGTTCATTTATGTTAGACAATGGTCTTTGAAATAATGATTTTTTTTTATCTGACTCTACTTAAAAGATTGATGCTGCTGGATGCTCAGTGCTCAAAAGCATAAATTGAAGCCTGTGAACATTTAAAAGGCTTGTAGGTCATGTGGATAAATGCTGCTTAATGTTAGATATATAGGATACTGTCCAATATGTTTGAACTATGGCTGATGTGTGCATAGCTTGTTGATGTATCAACTAACTTAAGAGTACATGTGCACTAATAAAAGATCCCTTGCCTGTTTTAGTTACCAAATGAATGATTTTATGGTGAAACAAATATAATAATAATAATAATAATAATAATAATAATAATAATAATAATAACAACAACAACAACAACAACAACAACAACAATAAATTTTTATTTATAGCCCGCCCCTCTGCATAGCAATCGGGGCGGGGAACAACAATATTTAAAACAGAACAAAGTTAAAACATTCCCTCATCCCATAATCCCATCCTCCCTCCCTCCCATCCCCTTAAAACAGGATTAAACAAGAGACTAATTAAAATACAATATTAAATAAATTAAATATGAAAAATAACATGAGGAATCAAAATGCTGGGATTTCCTGAAATTAATACTTTGATTTTTTAAAATTTCGGTAGAACACAAACATGTTAATAGTTACATCCACCCAACACCCTTGGCACCAAAAACAGCACCCACCTCCAATTCCCATAGCTTCCCCCCCATCAAGCAGGCCCCCCTTTCCAAACCTCCTCACCAGCACTATCTCTCTTCAGCCCAGGCATTCCACCCAACACCCCCTCCTTCTAGTTACATCCAGACACCAACTCTTCACCTCCCACAGCTTACACATTCCAAAGGCCTAACTTTCTCAAAACTATTCTAGCCCAATACCAAGTCCCAACCCCCCCATGCCAACTAACATATTTGCTATGACTACTAACATACCCCCAATCCCCTATCAACTACAACTATTAAAATATTAAAACATTCAACCCAACAACAACAAAAACCTGACAGAATCCATGCACACAGGCATGGTTCTGACAGTTCTCTAATTACAGCCAATGAGAACTGATGACTTCAGTGGCATGATAAATTCACTTTGGGTTTTTATCTGAACATGAAAGTTGCTATCCAAGGTACTGAATCTATATTCCATATTCCACAGAAGATAGCCATATGGTATAAGACCATGACTTTCCATCTTTGGAAATATTTAAAGAGAGGTTGGAGGGCCATTTTTAAGGAGTGCTTTTGCTATATATTTCTATATGCCCAGGGGTGCGCTAGATGCCTGGGGGTGGACTAGATTTAAGTCTCTCATGCTTGCTTTGGAGAAAAAATATTTTAATTTTTTGCTTTCAATGCATTCCTACAATTTTGTGGCTCAGGGACGTGTGTGGAACACAGTAGGTTTATGTGTGGTTTTATTTGTGTCAATGTGCCCCATGTACCCGGACATTGTCTATTCCAAGTCTACACAGACACACACCTAACCAAGGAGATATTTACTTTATATCTGCTCTTGAGGCCTAGATGAGGCTAGATATCCTAGGTGTGTAGGTGCTTTGAACATGGCCTCCCCCACCCCACCCCATTACCCAACACAGTTTAGCCTGGGGTGGGAAACTGCATGGAACATACATTTGTCTCTAACACCCCTAATGGGCTGTATTCTTAACATTTGACTGGAATTGCATGACTGCCATTTTGGCCAATTTTTGACCAGCAATACCTGGAAGTTTCCTATTCTATTAAAAAAAAAACACCTCTTTTGTGGTGGTTGGGATTGCTGTGTGTGTGTGTGGAGGGAAGGTTACCAGTGAAGCTGCAGGGGCTGCAGAATTAGTATTCTGGGGCTGTATCTTCCTCACACATGCTCTATCCCTAGGCCATGTAAGTGTGTTTAAGGTGAAGAGGATCAATATTAAATGAAACATTATATTCAAAAGGGATTCCAGCTGTAACACAATAACACCATTTATGTGTTATTAATGCTCCTCTCTCTTAAGGTATATATTACTGCATAGTACAATGACTACCCAGTCATCATACCCTTCAAGTGGGGCACATGTGACCTAATAACATCAGAGTATGGTCATGATGAGAAACATTTTTAATGAGGAAGAGAGCACACACTATAAGAGGCTGCAGCAATTTGCTTTTGTCTGAGCCTGCTGGGAAGGGCAAGAGTATTCCTCTCCTCCTCTTGGCTCCCTGCTAAGTTAATTGTGCAAATTATGTCTGCACTCTATAAAATACTTTTGATCTCAGTTTGCAGCAACTGAAGTAACCTGAGGATATGGGGGGAAAGTAGATGGAGAAGAGAGAAACTGGGACATTTTAAAGCAAGCAGAAAAAGTTGAGCAACAGAAGATTAATCAAGATGGTTTCTACCAAACTGGGATAATTCAAGTGTATGGATCATCATTCTTGGGCTTAGCCTTGTAATGAAGACCTTGAACTTGGGGAATTACTAAAGTCCAAGTCTTCTATGGGATCTTTTATCCTATGTTTTGGAAGGTGGCTAGGGAACAGACTGATAGAGACAAAGCTTTCCAATGAACTGTAATTTTGGGGGGGATTCAAACATACAAAGACACTCTAACATACAATCATAGACTTAAGAACTCAGGAGTAAAATAGTTAGCTTGGATAGGAAACACACGACATTCTAATAGTGATAATTACCTGAAGGAGGCTGCTCCAACGATGAATGAAGATGGACTCAACCATTATGAAAGGAAAGAACAACAGAAAGATCCGGGACTCTGGGCAGAGTTCACAGTAGCACAGTGTCACCATGAAATCTAGCCAGATCCCAATGTGCCTGAGATTTTGGGAAGCATTTATACCCTTAAACCTAGCCTGAGGCAAAGAGTTGCTATTGTATATCAAAGAATTTTGATTGCTCCACTTTGAAGTAGACAATTTCCAAGGAGAAGAGATGGGATATTAATGTTATCTCATCTTCAGCTGGACACATCCTGGTTGGCACTCATAAATCCTCTAGGTGTGAATGTCCTGCCGCTTTTGATCTGCAAATTGTTGTAAATGCAGATGTGACCTTTCAGGTGCCTACATGACGCGTTCACCTTGAGTCCATGGCACTAGGGGCTCATCCAGTCTAGGGCTATGGCAGGGACCCAAAAGGGGACTGTTAAATCAGCCATTGTAACAGTCTCTTCACTCTTATCCACAGATCTGCTCTTTCTCCATACCTTAGTGCTCAGGTCAACTCAGCCCTGATGCTAACAAGGTTTAGCAACAAAAATGGCTGAATCAGTTTCTTGGTCCTAAAAGATGAGTACCAATTCTTATTCTTTCTCTGAACTGCACAGGCACTTAAAATCACAATACAAGCTGAAATGAAATGCCTTTCCAAATAGCAGCACATTTGCAAAAGCTGGTCTAGTTCAGAAACATATCTATTCAGACATTCTTCATCACAGTCTGTTCTGTCTTGAAATCTCGTCTTTTATAGTGTTTCCCCTTTTGCTTGACCTCCCCACCCCAACATAGACTAGCTTGCCCTTAAACATCAAGACCAACTTAAAAAAAAAAATACAGAACATGTGAGTCTTAAGGAAGTGGTCTCCCTGGTGACAATAATCACATGGAAACTGTCATCATTTCATCCCACAGGAACATTGATCTGTTTAGATTGTGATGACAAGTAATTTGTATATTTAGGCTGCAGTCTTTTACTTGGAAGCAAAATCCATGCAGGGAGTTATTTCTCAGTAAACATGTATAAAAATGGATAAATTGTATCTCATCTATCTTCACAGTATAGCAATAGCAATAGCAGCTACATTTCTATACCGCTTCATACTGAACTAAGCAGTCTCTAAGTGGTTTACAAAATGTAAGCTAATTGCCCCCAACAAGCTGGATACTAATTTTAGTGACCTCTGAAAGATGCCAGGCTGAGTCAACCCTGGAGCCCCTGGCTGGAATCGAACTCACTACCTGGAGCTCGGTGTCTTCAGTACGCTGATGACACCCAGATATATCTC
>CM034706.1:233205312-233219661 GCA_020142125.1 Phrynosoma platyrhinos
CGAGGATTCAGGATCAGACTTGGTAAGCACCAGAATGCCCATGTCAACACAAATGTTAATAATGGGTTCATATGACAACTGCCACTAACTGGGTGACCATTTGGGAGTCACCTGGACTGTGGGAGCTCTGACATAAGTCTCCAAGGTCCAGTCCTATCTACCACTGAACCTTTTGACCAGAAAAAGAGTCAGAAGCCAGTGGGTTAGGACTAGTAACCTGTGACCATCTCTGTGGCTGCCCCATGGAACAGAAGCATTGAACATGTTTTTGACAAGAAAGTCATCTCAAGTTATGGACTGGCCTCAACACTAACAGGAAGAGGCTTTTTGTTTGGGACCTTGGTTAAGAAACCAGGGCTGAATCTGCACTACTGAAATAAGGAAGTCTGATACCATTTTCTATGGAATCCTGTGATTTGTAGTTTGTTGTGGCACTACAACTCTCTAATGGAGAAGGTTAAATACTTCACAAAACTACAAATCCCAGAATTCTATAGCGTTGAGACACAGCAGTTAAACTGGTCTCAAACTGCATTATTTCCTTAGTGCAGATCCAGCCCAGGTCTTCTAGAGATTGGTGAGTTTTCCTTTCTTTATTCCTCAGCTCTTTAGCTACTGGCTCATCTGTGACCCAAAGGCAGAAGGTCAGGTCTTGTTCATCCAAAAGATAACACAAGGGTCTGTGCTGCACATACCCATCTAAAGTGGTTTCTGACACCTGGATACATACAAAACATATGCTGAATATGCACTTTTTGGACTACAACTCCAAGAATTCCTCAGCCAACTTGTTCTCTGATTATGATGACTGAGGGCTTCTGGGAGTTATAGTCTGAAAGAGTACATTTTCTAAGCTGGTCATTCACAAGGCAAGGTTGGACATTCAGTTTACAAGTTTCGTGGCTCAAGATCTAGCACTCAGCACCCAACTTTAGCATGGATTTACTCTCATTCATTAAGAATGATATGGAAAGAAGGACCTTGGTAAAGAAAAGATTTTTTTTTTGTTAAAATAATTTATAATTATTGAAAAGTGGAACTGTTTGAATAGGGAAATGCCAAAAGAATGCAAGCTTGCTATGAATTTATATATTTAACTCACCCAAGCAAAATAATTATTCTTTTTAATCAAGTCTATTCAAACCTCATATTACTTTATTCTTCCATTTCAATAGCAAAATGATTAAGATTGAATCTTAAAGGAATTCTTCACAACAATAACTCCTCTTATCATGGGAGGCAGTCTTTGCTTCGTCCAGCAAATTCTCAGTTTTTAAATACAGTATTCACTATATCAGAAAAAACTCCATTTCTCTCTAGGAAAAAAAAAAGAGAGAGAGAGCACACAAGAGGATGAAGGGAGTAGGAAGAATAGGAAAAAGACACACTACTATCTGCAAACCAATTCATTGAGGGGATGGTGGTGATGGAAATCCTAGCATATATAACTAATAGTAAATTTAGCTATTGCTACAGAATGTTAATCTTTATGCAGCAGTGGCCCAGAAGGAAGTTGAAATTATCATTTTGGAGACTCATTTCTTCCTATGTAGACTAGGCTTCCGGAACAAACAACCAAACAACCAAACCCATACCATTACAATTTTTCTTTGCTATTTTGTTGTTCAATACAAAACACCACCAACAACAAAAAGGAGCCTGGGATGCATTGTAAGAAAGTAATGAACAAACCAAAAATCTTCTTCACTATTGGTGTTATGTTAGTAATGAAGCCTGAGGCACTTGTTTCAATGGGAATAATACAATGTGCATGTTTGAGTGTAAAGGTGACATATATATGACATTTTTCATTAAGCAGGGTATTTCCCATGTTGGCACCTTCCCCATGCCTTTTAAAATATGCCCACAAAGTGATTGTTATGATAGAATCACAAATACCTGTTTCCCATGAAGCAACCTATGGAGTTTAAAAGAAAAATGCCTTGTCTAAGGACAAGGGGAAAATGTGTCTTCAGATTGAAAGCACAAAGCCCCTCATTTGAACTCACAAATTTCTGCCCCAATGCCCATTTCACAGAAGGCCCAGATGAGGCTCGGAAACAAATAACCTGTCCAAGAAAGTGAGTACAAGGCAGAAGTAAGCACTGAACCTGAGATATCAGATCAGATACAGTATTTGCCTTCACAGGGCATTACAAAATGCCTATTTCATAGAAAGTAAACTGGTGACTATCAAAAGCACCCACCAATACCACACATACCCTGCACCTTGTTGGCAAAACAGGAGACACATATCACATACAATCTGCTGCAGGCAAATTAGCTGCACACAGGAATGAAACAAACCAACATCATACCAAATACATCAACTGAGATGGATCATGTTGTTGTTGTTGTTGTTGTTGTTGTCATTGTTGTGTTCCTTCAAGTCCTTTTCAATTTACGGTCTTATGGTGACCCTGAAGTAAACCTATCATGGGATTTTCTTGGTACGTTTCTTCAGAGGAGGTTTGCCATTGCCATCCTCAGAGTCTGAGAGAGTGTGACTTGCCTAAGGTCACCCACTGGGTTTCTATGGCTGAGCTGGGATTCAAACCTTAGTCTCCAGAGTCAAATGCTCAAACCACTATACTATGCTGGCTCATCAAGATGGATCATACATACCCTGTAAATGCAAAAACTCTTCTCACTTTCCACCATCTTCTCTACCCTAGACATTCCCAACTACCCCAGGATTCCTTTTGGCCTTTTCTGGACAGCTTCTGAATGAAACACTAGACTGCAGCCAACCACCCTTTTTGTTTTCTAAGACTGCCTGTGGGATTCGTATGAGGCATTTTTGGAAATAAATATGACACTGGAGGGTGGTGTTTTTCTTTACAGAGCGTCAGTTTTCAAGTTGTTAAAATTAATTATAAAATTATTTAAAAACAAAACCCAGGACAAGCAAAGACCTTAGCAGGCATCAAGGGAGATGCATGGTGGGACACTGATGCTCATGGTCAGCATGTCTGAGATCTGAGAAACAGAGGATGTCTTGAAACAAAAGATTGTCTTCGGAGAAGCCCTCAAAGAGAGAACCACCCTGTCTTGGTAATGGAAGACATATAGCCACTTCACTGATGCTCTTCATCAAGATGAACCTTTTTGGGCATTACTTAGCCTCCTGCATTATACTATTTCCTGATTACTATGCTTGCTAAAGATGAGCACCACTGAATAAACCATGAGCAACACAAGAGAAAGCAGGCGTTTCCAAATCTCAGAATTTAATTTATTAAGTAAATAGTTTTTGGCATAAGGTTCTGTCCATTATTTGATGATATAGCAAAGTTGTTTCCAAACTGGAATAAACTTTGATATCCTACTATTAAGCATGTTTTACTTGTCATTTGCATAATAATGAATGTACAACACACAAAGAGACCTGGGGAAGATAATGTTTTCTTATGAAAGATTACTGGACAGATGGCAACAAAGTATATCTGCTAAAATGCTTATGTGATAACTTTTCTTAATCAAAACAAAGCTAAGGCGGCAACCCTGTACACACCTATTAGGAAGGGAATAAGTCTTACTGAATTCTGTGGGACAGCTATGCTTCCCGTTCCTACCACATAGCTGCAATATTTCAAAACCAAAATTAAAATCAAGGGCTCCATTGTAATCCATAATAAGCACATGGCTTTCAGATATGTTTAAGTTGTAACACAAATGCAGCAAACTTGCACAGTCCTTACTTTTTCTATTCTGTTGTTTGGTTGTCATATGGCAAAATGTATACTAGAGGGCTGAACAAAATTAAGACTCAGTACACAACAGTGAATACTGGTCTGGGAAAAAAATGTCCCAAACTCACAACTGGGCAAACTTTATGAGGACATACCAAAATGCCACAAATGTTTGTGCATGTTTTTGAGGTCCACAGAATTCTTTATTAGGTTAGGCCAATGGTTTTCAGACTTTTAACCCATGTGATCCCCTTTACATCTACTTCTGTATGTCTCCATTGACTTAGGATATAAATAAAAATATTTTGTTTGTTAATATGCACATTTTTGTTCATGTGTAGTCACATTTTAACATCTTATAAGGAAATAGCTCTCCGACTCCCTCAGGGAGAGGCTCCAAGCACCCTCCTTGCCTTTCTTTTCTCCTCCAGGGTGGAAAAGGTTTGGGAGGAAGGGGAAATTAGGGCCTCTAAAGTCCAAAACACACAGCAGAAATAATCCAGTTTGAGAGCACTTTAACTGCCCTGGCTCAATGATAGGGAATTATGGGAACTGTAGTTTTGTGAGACATTTAACCTTTTCTGTCAGAGAGCTCTGGTATCACAATAAACTACAGTTCCTAGGATTCCCTAACGCTGAGCCAGAGCTGTTAAAGCAGTGTCAAACTGGATTATTTCTGCAGTGTGTTTTGGACCTAAGTCTAGTGACATAGGGGGCTTGGAGTCATCTCATTCACAGGGTTGCCATGAGTGGAGATTGACTGGAAGGCAGATAACACTAACACCACCCTTGAGTAACTTTCATCCCCCCCCCCAGTTATTGCCCCACAGTAAGAGAACCACTGATTTAGGCGATATATAAAAATGTGGTTCTTAAAAAACTGACTTCTCTTTGGAGCAGGAACTCAAGAGATTTTTTTTTCCATTCAGATTTTGGAGCTTTTCTGTATAACATCAACTAATCAACATGAAAGATAAGAGTACAAAGCTGAGAACTCTCTTTATTTTCCAACCATACTATTTTGTTTTGCTACAACTGTGTTCATGTTATGGTTCCATTAGAGTCACCAGGCTCCAATAACTACAGTTGCAATCAGGGTTATGCAGAATGTATTAAAGAATATTTTTTTTATTTAAATAAAGAGTGAATCACCATAAAAGAACATGTGAGCATTCATAACACACAGATGGCCCATGCAAGACACAAGAGCCCAAACGCAAACTCAATATACTGTGTATCAGATGTTGCTGACTGGATTTAGCCTCTAAACATCTGCTTGCATGCATGCTGCCAGAAAGGTTTATATCAAGCCATACACTGCAAGGGGAAAGAACATTGGAGAATGAGGAACAGGATTAATTCATATGGTATAATCATGCATCCCCTCCCCCTGCTTCTGACTCCTACCATACTGATCCTGTCCAAGATCACCTGCAACCTTGCTTATTTGGCAAGATTTCCCTGCAGGGTCGACTAAAACTGCTGTGAGGATGCTTGTCATCTTGTGTATTTCTGTGACGATCAGAAATAAGAGAGCTGTAACCAATCCAGAGGTGTAGCTATTTTTTTGGGGGGGGGGAGTATTGCCCTAAATAAGAGTTTCGTCTCTCCCAGTGAAATTTTCCTTCCATCCCCAAATTTCTAGCACAATAGTAACTTTGAAAAATTTAATTGAGCATTTAAAATGATAGCTTATGCATCCAAAGGAAAGGACAAAAATGATCAAAGGAATGTGAAAAAATGTCTAGAGGTGAACAATTGTCAGTGTTTTACTCTCTGCAAAGCTAGAAATTTGAAGAATGAAGGAAAATTTCACTGAGAGGGGCATAATTCTTATGGGGGATGGACAATGCTCTCATTTTGTACCCCGATGAATCTTCCTTCCTTCCTTCCTTCCTTCCTTCCTTCCTTCCTTCCTTCCTTCCTTCCTTCCTTTCAAACAATATTTCCTTTTCTTTTCCTTCATTTTAAGGGACAGCACTAGAAATGTATAGGTGCTCTAAATAACTGTGCAGAATTTTAGGTTAGAGGGATTTTTATTTTCTATATAATAGGTTTTCAAGCAATGCTATTTTTATTGCACAAAAGGCAAGTAAGTCCCAGACCATTTACTGCAGCTTATTCCAAGGTTTAGATTTTAAAAAGATATCTACTGGGTTCTCATTTTCTTATCAAAATATCTATTTTGATGAGACTAGAAAATGGATGCAGTGCGTCTTTTCTCAGAAATCCATAGGTTTCCAAAGCATGCAATATTTCACAATGAACTCTGGAACTCCCTCTTTGCTTTCTTTTCAACGGCAGATAAAAATGTTTTTATGCCCTCAGGCTTTCATATATTGATATGGGTGCTGTTTTGTTTTTGTTTTGAAGAGTTTAAAATTTTTAAATTTTAATAATGTCATGTTTTTAATTGTTTGAATTGTTTAATTGTTTTTAAAACTTTGCATTTTTAATGTTTTATACTGTTTTAACTTATACTGTTTTAATTTGTTAGCTGCCTTGAATCCCTGTACTAGGAGGAAGGTGGGATATAAACAAACATAAACAACAACAACAACAGCAACAATAATCTGTGTACAAACTGTGTGCATTTGAAGTAAAATGTGTGTAACTAAAATGCTTGTGTTTGAAAATTGTGCGCAAACATACTTTATCCAATGGAAAATGTGTGAAAGCCTACACTAGAGATAACTTTTTTACATCATACAGTTATGGAGCTATGATTCCATTTTAATCGTTCATGGCTGCATCCTATGGAAAATTGGGATTTGCAATGTAAGGAAGGATGTTTAGAATTCTCAGCCAAAGAGCTCCTTTATTGCCCCCCTTCATTACAAACTTTGTGGCAGTTAAAGTGGAATCATACTGTTATAACTATGTAGCATGAAAGGGCTCTTTCCTCTTGTTAATTACAGAACAAGTGTGTCTAACCATGTGTCCACCATATGTTTTGGACTATGATTCCCATCATGTCATGCCGGTATGGACCATAGTCAAGAATGATGAGATTTGTAGCCCTGGAGTATTCTTGATTTACAAGAATAATTACCCATATTCCCTGTCTTGACAAATTTGCTTAGTGAAACTTTTTTTTTTTTAAAAAACTAATATTCAAGAGATGGCTTTGTGCATATGTAAAATTTCCAGCTTTCCACACAATTAGTGCAACCATAGGTGGCCCCATTTTAGTGAGTTACACAGGCATATGTCCTGTGTATGCTTGTGTAACTCATGTATTCTCCAGCATTTCACAGATAAAAACTGGAACCCTTGTGGCTAAGTAACATCAGAGTGTGATCAAGATGGAAAATGTTATTAATGGGAACACACAAGCTAAGAGAAGCTGCAGCAGTTTGCTTTTTACTGAGCCTACTGGGAATGGCAGAATTCTATTCTCCTTTCCCTCTTGCTAAATTAATTTAATGCAAGTTACTTTTGTACCTTGCACTCAGTTTGCAGCAACTGAAGCAAGGTGAGAATGAAGGGGGGAAATGGGAACAGGAGACTTTTAAAAACAGTTGAAAAGGTGAGATGACAGTGGATTAATTGGTGCTCTTCCTCCCAAATTGGGACAGTTGGAGGTCATGGAGTCATGTTTTGTCAGAAGTCTCCACCAACCTCATGCAATGACCAAACTCTGCCTAAACCTCCACTTAAGGTCTGCAACCACCCCCCAACAACATTATTTATTGGCTGGCAGAGATCATTCGGGTGCTAGAGAAGCAGCCAGTTGTGTTCCTAGAGCTGGACACACAACAATAACATCATCTTCTGGCACCCCAGAGGACCCATGGGAAGTCCTGGAGGAGGCCTTTGTGCTGTGGATCCACCTACAAGAACATAACTGGAAGCCCCTGTGTCACATCCTCACTATCCACCAGTCAATAAATGGCGCGCGTGTGTGTGTATGTGTCTGCTACTGAATTGTGGATTTTGAAGAAGTAGGAGAAAGACATAGCATACTTCCACACAGCAGAACTTCATGTTATGGCTCTCTGGTCCAGGATCTCAACCTACATTTCAAACCTAGATCCAATTCAGTCTAGTTTCAGGCCTGTTTATAGGACAGAGACAACTTTGGTCACCTTGGTGGAAGACCTTGGCAGAGAACTGGACAGGAGAAATGTGTCACTGTTGTTTCTGCTATATCTCTCAAGGGCTTTCGATACCATTGGCCATGATACTCTACTAAGTTGCCTCTCTGAGATGGGGTTTAGAAATATTGTTCTACAGAGGTTCTCTTCTCTTTTGCAGGGGTGCTCCCAGAAGCAGCATTCAGGTATTCCTGTTCAATGCATTTGCCATTGCCTTGTAGAGTCTCTCAGAGGTCTGCTTTGCCCCCTACGGTGTTTAGCATATACATGAAACTACTGGGAGAGATTGTCCAGAGATTTGGGGCAAGGTGTCACAAGTATGCTGACAATAACCAGTACTATTACTCTTTTCTGTCTAATTCCAAGAACGCTCTTCCTGTGCTCAACTGGTGCCTAGCAGCTATAATGGACTGGATAAGGGTGAACAAATTGAATCTTAATCCAGACAAGGTAGAGGTGTTCCTGGTCAGTTTTTCCTTGAAGGAACATGCCATTATTTTATCGCACTTATATAGCTCCCCAGTGTATTATTTCCATCCATTTTTATTTATTTTTTGCCCAGATTGCATAATATCTTCCCCTGTTGATCATATATAGCATCTCTATTCTTAATCTGAATTTCTCTTTAATTTCTCTACCTTTTTTGTTGTCTTCTGTTTCTTTGCATTGATTATTATAATAGTCTTCTTTGTCCCTAGGCCCAAGTCACTAACCAGTTGCATGCAGGATTCTGACCTTGCTTCTGTCACCTTTTATTTTGCTTTTCATCTGTCCTTAACTACTTGAAGGGTTTCATCTGTCATCCAGTGAGGCTTTTCTTTCATCTTGGCTAGAGATAGCGTCTTTTTGCATTCTGCAATAGGTATCATTAAGCTTTGCATTATGGGGCTTACTAAAGTTTGAACAGAAGAAAGGAGGAAATGTAAAGGGCGGGGTCAGTAGTTAAAAGTCACTTAATTCTGCATTAAAAACCATGAAAATTTTATGCTTTTGTTATGCCTTCCCTTCCAAAAGTATTCCAGATAATTTCATGGGCTTAATTAACTGCAATAGCAAACTGTACACAGATCACTAATGAAACATATTCACTGATGCATGCCAAACTCAGCAGCTGTGCAAGGCAGGAAGTGAAGAACGTTTTTCCTTGCAAAACTAGAAATGGTGTCAGCAGAAGGCAGAATGAAATCATTAGTGTTAAAAATTGGCTAGACATTATAGTTAACAACCCTAGACTAGGACATCATGGTTAACAGTCCATATCAGTTTAAAGACTAAGTAGTTTAGTGTGTAACCCTCCCGTACTACTTTTGCCAAATGCACAATACTTTACAATTGGGGTTTGACCTCCCCTTCTTGAAATTAACTTCCTCTGTTAGTGAACTCACTTCTAACATGCCAAGAGAATGGAAGCCAAAATAGGGCCTCCCAGAAACAAGAGGGAGTCACCAGCATGCTTGAGGGAACTCTGTTTATTGCAGAAATATATAATCACCTTAATATCTCAAAACTTGCCCCCAAATTCCAATGTGCATGCAAAGTGCCCAGTTGTACACTGGAACTGAAGTAACATTTTTATTTGCAAAAGCATTAAAAGCTTACTTTTTAGAATATAATTCCCAGAATCCCCCAGCCAGCATGTCCTGGGATGCTGGGAGTTCTCAAAATTTGAATTTTTTTTCCAAAAAGAAAGTGCCTGGAAATGTACTGATAGTTGGTAAAAAATGCTGGCATAATATGACTGTGCCAGTCAATCCAAGTTAACAATCTGGCTGCCCATTTTTGGAGTAGTTGAAGTCTTTGAGCTATTGTCAGATTAATCCTTTTATTAGGGAGTATTTATAAATACAATTTAATATGGAAACAACAAATAGAGGATATCAGATCCAAAGAATTCAATTGGAAGTATAAATAATATAATAACATACAGATAACAAAAGCAAAGTTCATTCCTAGGATAAATTAGAATCTAAAGTCATATTTTAAAAGAAAAGAGGAGCATACTAAAGGAGATGAAATGTATTTTACTTTTAGGTCATAGATAGGTGACCATTAATATATCTAAACATATATCTAGGCAGCTGCATACAAAATATAGAATACAAACGGTTTCTAATATAAAGAAACTAATTCCAAGTTTATCATGGTTCACTGATAAAGAGCCCTGGTGGCGCAGTGGTTAAATGCCTGTACTGCAGCCACTCACTCATAAACCACAAGGTTGCGAGTTCAATACTAGCCAGGGCTCAGGCTAGACTCAGGCCTGCATCCTTCCGAAGTCACTAAAACGAGTAACCAACTGTTGGGGGGCAATGAGCTTACAGTTGTAAACCACTTAGACATCCCATAGTGTGATATGAAGCGGTATATAAATGAAACTGCTTTGCTTTGCATGGTTTCTCTTTACAGAAATAAACTCCACCTACTACCAATGATCTAGAATGTGCTCTGTGTAAATAACTTTGTGACCACCCTAATGGTATCTAATATTGATGAGAGCCAGCATGGTGTTGTGGTTTGAACTTTGGACTATAACTCTGGAGACCAGGGTTCAAATCCTAGCCATGCAAACCCATTGGGTGACCTTGGGCAAATAGCACTCTCTCAATCTCAGAGGACGGCAATAGCAGAACCCCCTCTGAACAAAACTTGCCAAGAAAACCCAACAATAGGGTTACCTAAGGGTTGCCATAAGTCCTAAATGACTTGAAATCACACAGCAACAACAACTGATGGGCTTGTGCATAAGTTTGGCATAGTACTTTCCCATCCTCACATAATCTCAGCATGGGCCCATTTGCTGGATCCCAGCCATCCACAGCTCCAGTAAGTAATACATGGAAAGAGACTCTCCCTTTGTTTCAGTGCATCACCCAGAGGGGAATATTTCTGGTGTTTACATTCTCTAGCTTCATTTCTAGACTGATTTCCTGTTCTTAAAGGGATAGTTATATCCACAATAGTTATTTTCTTCTGGACTTCATTTGTGATGACTACATATGGTTTTAACTGTCTACCTGTCTAAGGAAATGGTGACATTGGGGCTGGGATGGCTTTGGCCAGTCGGTTCATCACTGCTGCTGTTTTCAGGCTGTCAAGCTTAGGGACAATTACAGAGCACATGGGGGAATGTCTCATTTGAGTGGTGACAGCAATGACAATATCTGTCATGACTGCTAAATTTAACAACACTGTTAAGAGGCACAACATTTAAGTAAATGCGAGGGACAAATCACCAATTGGCAAAATGGATAAATCTGGTATAAAATGGTTACTCAAATCCCATTATGATATTATCTTGAAGACATGTCCTTGATCAGATTTGCTCAAAAAAGCAGTGGTGTATATATTTCCTTTAGGAGTTCTTTCAATTAACTTTCTAATAGGTGCTTTGATTTGTGGGAGAAGGTTTGCACCACTTTTGGTGGTGACGAACTGTGGTCCTTCTTCAGAATTCCAGACCCATTGGCAACCAATTAGTTTGTTAAGGCAGCAGGTTGCATTCTGGTTACAGATGAAGAAGGAAGAAAAATCACCATAATCATGTCCAAATTTGTTTTCAAGTGAACTCCAAAGACAGATTGCCAGGTTACTTCAAATGGAATCCTGGCCATATGTTTTTGGATAACATATAACCAGGATTCCATTCATACATTTTGCCTCCTTATTTGCCCTATGACCACCCATATAAGACTTTCTTCCATGCACTCATATGAAGAAGAGTGCATAGCTACCATAAGGCTATCTTTGTCCTGGTAGTGTCCTAGTTGGCAGATCAGCTTGAGCTGAAAAAATATGCTTTGAGGCAATGAGGCCACCTGTACCTTTAATCACAATTCCACATCAAACAGAACCTCCATGCACCTGGTTTTGTGGGGATGGTGTGTTTGCAACCGCTGACTGAACAAGTTGAAGGCCACTTGATCAAAGTAGTATCCACATCCTGTTGGTGACATACCCAAGTGTAAGTGCATCTTTTGCTTGCATATGTTCTTTTTTTAGTCATTGTGGAGATTGGAATTCTCTTCTGCTCTTCATGATGACTAACCCCCCCCCCCCAACTCACAGTTTTACTACAATACTCCCTCCATGAATAGCCATCCATGCCTGGGGCAAAGTATAAGGGACTGAATAAATGTTTGGCTATGCTTCTGTAACCATTGCAGAAAGATTTCATCATTCACTGAGACTTCATTGGTGGGAAATAGTGGAATAGATCTGGGTGGAAAGTGCCATCTATATATGTCAGGCTGTGAGGGCAGAGCCAGACACTTCTTTGATCCTCCCCCACTCTCATAAAATAGCTTTTCATGGGTGGCTACCAAAGTAAAGTCTGAGGGGTGCTGAGCAGGGAACCATAGTGGATTTCTGCCTGTAGACAATGGACAATGTAGGACCGCAGCCAATATGAGGGATCAGTGTCTCTGTCCTACCTGGATCATATCTCATTGTATCCACTTCTCTGATCAAGAACTGGTTCAGAACATCAGTTGCCTTTCCTGCTTTAGATGGAAAGGAGATGTAGAGCTGGGTATTGTCAATGTATTTATGACATCTCAGCTAACGCATGGGGTGGAACAGAAACCCTTATGGGCAGAAGAATGACCAATTTATAAGAACTATCCTTCTTAAAAGTTCCAATTATAATCTAGAGCAGAAAAAGCTGCCCAAGCATTTGAGATTTTAATAATGAGATTTGGTTTAGTTCTCTTGGGGAAGGAAAATGGAAATGTTATTTCTGCAGCTGGAATGAGGAAAAGTCTTTTATTGCATTTCAGAAATATTAGCCCCAACTGCCCCTTAAATAATAAAATTATCTTTAAAATCTTGGAGATATATTAGCAGAAGACCCATCATTATGACAGATGAAGTGTGTGCAGAGAGACTAGGAGGATGTTAAATTACAAGTCCTCAGCATGTCTCTGTGTTCAGAGCACTGCACTCCCAATAGGGTCTTTAGCAGAGGCCAAGACTTCTACACACTCATGTCCTGGGATTTATCTATTGGTCATTCAAGATTGTGATAGACATTTGGGGAACTTTGTTTTATATAAATATATCTTTTAAAATTTGATGGGAGGTCTAGGAATAGATACAAATATCTTGTGAATAATAAAACCTCAGCTACACACAAAAAACAAGCATATATATGTGGATGTTTTGGAATCTATCTACTATTTTATTATTGGCCACTTTTAAAGCACTGGTCAATACATGGGCAACATACCAGAGCTCCAGCTCATGATAACATTTTCATCAAAAGAGGGATGCAGTCCTAAAATTCTTGTGTTTAGGGTAGTTGGGAGAGGAAAAGGGAAGAGAGATGGAATGACATCAGTTCTTTAGTGGCAGCCATATTGAGAACTGGGTAACAAACAATGTTGAGGCTGGAATAAAAAAAAGTGGGACGCAGACAGCACAGACCAAGCAGTTTGATTACATTCCCCCATCTATCCATTACTTTATTTACACCCCACCTTTTCTCCACAGCTGGAACTCAAACAGAAAGATGTCCAAGTAACACATGTGGCTAAAAATTGCAAATACTATGTATAAAGGAGCATTAAGCTGTCAACAGAATTAGAAGCATTTAAAACATTAATTTTAAAACAAATAAAGAAAAGTAGTAGAGCAGCACTTTTTAAAAAGCTCCTTTCTTGATAAATAATCAGTTCCCAAAAGACTGGTCTTCATCAGCAACAGTGGACAGTAAAGAAGGAGCCATGGTAGCCACCTAAGCAAGAGTGTTCCACAATGTGGAAACAGACATGGATCAGGCTGTCTCTTGCATTCCCACTAAATATGCCTGTAGGGGTGGTGAGATCATGATAAGTGCCTTCACTGAATATCTTAGAGCTCAAGTGGACTTATATTATCCTTTTATGTAGCCAACTTTAACTGACATGGCTCCTTTCTAGAGAATTCCATAGAATGGAGTGCTGAGTTAGAAATCTCTGCTGGAGAGCACTTTAGTAGAAAATTCTAAATATCTCCAGCAAACTACAAATCCCAGGATCCCATAGGATGAAGCCATGACAGTTATAGTGGTAACAAGCTACTGTAACAGCATTTTGTTACAGTAGCTTGTTACCACTATAACTGTCATGGCTCCATCATAACATTTTGAAATTAAGGAAGTGGTCTGCTGGTATGGAACAGTAAGATTTCTGCAGCAGCAAGACAGAAGACATTCATCTGTGGGCAATGATGGAATTACAAATTGTGAACTGAGTTGTGAAACTCAATTATTAATATGTTTATACTAGGGAAAATGTATTCACACGATATACTATGATCCCTAAGGGACCTTCACTTTTTACACTTCTGATCAGTCTTCATTATTTTATGATGAGATATAAATCACATAAACCACCAGCCTAACATCTATCCACTGGCAATGTAAATATTGTATATTAATTTTGTGTATTGTGCATGTTTTATTATTCCTAAATACCACAGTGAAATCTTGTGATCTAAGTAAGTTGTGATCTAAGTAAGGGATGCAGTGGCTCAAATTGTTAAGACACTGACTCTGTTGATTGCAAGATCAGCAGGTTGGCAGT
>CM034706.1:233219761-233265013 GCA_020142125.1 Phrynosoma platyrhinos
CTACTACTACTACTACTACTACTACTACTAATAATAATAATAATAAGTGTGTGTGTGTTTCTGTGTGTATACACTTTCAACTTTGCACCTGAGAACATATGTGCATACAAATGCTTGCCTCACTTGAATATTATGGTTCTTTAGTTTGAGATACATAACAAGAAATCAGAATTTAGAGACATAGCGATATTAGTCTGGAATATCAGTAAGCAAATGGAGTGAACTGATGCCCAGGGAAGACTTTTATAGACCATGAATACCCACAGACATGTAAATCATGTGGGTACTGTGATGAAATTACAAGTTCAGTTTTAACTATCTTTGAGGGACAAAGGCAGGAGTAAAGATGTTGCCTAAGGCCAGGGAGGGTGGATATCCATGTGAAAAGGTGGGAGGGAGTTTTGGAATGTGGATAGGCTGGGAACAAGAAGGGAGATATGTTAAACTAGCTAAGAGCAACCTGTGTTACAATATATGTAGTATGCCAGGAAACCATTGTTTTTGTTCAAGCTACTGTTGATGGATTGCAGTTTGTGAATGTATTGTAATTCAGCTGTAATTCCAAATTCTCTTTATAGTTTTTTTGCTCAAGGACCACTGTCCTGAGGTCAGAGATGGAATGCCCAGGAAGACTGATGTGTTCCCCACAAGTTTTTCTGTATGCCTACTCCTAATATCTGATTTATGTACATTTATCCTCTGGCATAGAGATTGGCCTGTTTGTCCAATGTAGAAAGCAGGTTACTGAATTTGTGAGAGCCAATGCTAGTGGAATATATTTCACTTTTTTTATTCTTATGCTCTTAAGGTGTCACAACTTCATATCATACATGTATCACACTTGCATCCCATAAACTATCACTCTACCAAAAATAGTTCTGTTTCCTCTGATTGGTCTTCATAGTCCAACGTTCTTGGAAAGCCAGTATTACTGGCTGATCTTTCATTGAGTGCAACAAGAATGGGGAAAAATCATTTTTATTTAAAGCCTGTAAGTATTAATAAGAGTAATGTATCATAATGGAGCTATTATGCAGTGGTATAATTAGAGCTAATGATGGCACGTTGTAATTATATGTATCCTAATTACAGTATTGGTGTGCAGTATATGTTGTGTCCTGAAATGTGTGATGATTAAGATGTCTCAGAAGTGATCTATTCAAACTGTATCAGTAACAGAGCTGCTAAACAATGACTATATGAAGTCAACAGACAATTATTGTCATCTAAGCTTTGACACCTCTTTTATTCTTTCTCAGCCAGTACAACATTTTATGCAATAAAATGTTGGCAACATTTTTATTGATATTTGAGGGTTATGCTTATGCCTTTTTCATACTCTATTGTGGTTTTTAAAAATTTTAGGAGTGCATTAAATGGAAAAGAGATTAACTAAATCCCAGCTCTAAGGTTACCACAGTAGAAAGTTTGTGAGTGGAGTGGATAATGAGGTAGACATTACAAAATGATGCCAGAGCTAATGACAGTAGAATAAATTCATCCCATTTAGCTTTAGACCTCTTACTACCATTAACCCTTCCTTCCTTCCTTCAAGCTAAAACAGTTCCATTTAGGAATTAGAAAGCTCTTTGCCACTCTGTGTCCCTTTGAAAGATGTAAGAAAAAGCATAACAAAAATGCCACAAACACATATTGTTTTTCATACATTGTGATGATTGTGGCTTCACACACACAGAAAAAAATTAAAAATCCTGGACATTGTAGTTTAGTGAGGAAAATAATAATGCCCTTTAAGAATGTTAAAAAAACCCTCCACAATTGAATTCACTTGCTCCATCCATCCATCGATTCTCGACATCTATTTAGCCATAGGCTTTGCTGTACAAAGTATAGACATTGTATAGTCCAATGTATAGTCCAAACAAACTACAAGGTGACTTGGATCTGTTAATTTTGTCTTTTTTGTCTCAAACTGTTAATTTTATCTTTTTTTTTCAGAGCCATACTGAGGTGTGGTGGTGGGGACTATGTCCTGTTTTACAGAGGACGGTTTTGTCTGTTTGATGGACTGTCCAGTGAAAATCAAGTTTAAAGGTGATGAACAACAAGAAAGAAGAAAAAGCCAACCCTATCATCAACTGGGCAAAGTGGGACAGCTGGTTTGGGCAGCAGATTTTATGAAACTGCCCTTTGCTTCTTATACATAGTGTGGGATGTTATTTATTTATATATTTTTAAAGTAAGCCATTTTGTACTAAACTGATGAATATTAATTTATGCATGGTGTCTTTTATGATTAGATGAATCTTGATTATCTGAATATAGTTCTAATAATGAATTTGGTATATAATAGGAATTTGGTTTTAGCTGTTTGGGTTTAAATTTATATTCCACCCTATTCCTTTTATCTGTGTCAAGAGTCCAAATTATGGGGGTGATTTGAGTCTAATTTATTTGAACATACAATTGTCCCAGAGTGCAGAATCTTTTCATAACACTAATGTGCAGGCTTTTCTAAAGCCATAGCACTGGCACAGAAACAGATTGTGCATGCAGTTTGTACCATACAGATTTGATACATTAGCAGGTATTGTTAAAGTTTGTAAAGTACTAATTTTTATTTGGGGGATTAACTATCTGAGCTACTAGCCTTCACTACTGACTAGCCTTCCACTTGCAGGACCCACTTCCCAGCCCTCTCTCCCATGGGGCCGTGCCCCTCAAACGGAAAAATTATGTCACCTCTGGAGCTATAAACAAATCAAGATAGCATGGTCATGGCAGGTCTTTGCATATACTGTAAGCCACCTTGAGTCCTCTGCTGGAAGGAAGGAAGGAAGGAAGGAAGGAAGGAAGGAAGGAAGGAAGGAAGGACAGAAATGAAATGATAAATAAAAATAAAATAATAAAATGAGGATCTTAAAGAGTGCGAACTCTGCATGGAACCCTGCAAATAAATATACATTAATCAGTTTTAGTGTTCTTGTGTAATCAAACTCTCAGGTCAGATTCCTGTTAGTAGCCGTGCAATTTTCTTTAGGAACATATCAGAGTACTGGTAGGGTCGCAACCTGCTGTGAATCATTGAAAGGTGCTAATTATATGAACTGACACTCCCAAATAGTTTCTATACACATGGCCGTGCAATCTGCATGATTATATCAACCTCCCCTTCCCTATACAGCCACTGTAACTGATCAAACAGCCATAAGTACAGGCCCCCACATAGATTATGGTCCCATATAAGGTACTCCTTATAAACTCATAAGCCTAATAACCTTATACATACCTCCAGGTAATCATGTGGAGATCCATGGAAAGTTTCAACCTGCTCAGTGCCTGTAATGGGAGATGGAACACATTTGTCTGCACTGGCCATACTTGCTGGGGGATTCTGGGAGTTATTGTCCACCAAAAGTACCTCTTTCACTCTGTTTTTGGGAATGTAAAGCCCAATACGGTGTAGTGGCTTGAGTATTGGACTGGGACTTTGGAGACCAGGTTTTGAATCCTCACTTGTTCATAGAATCCCCTTGGGTGACCTTGGGCAAGACACACACTCTCAGCCACAGAGGAAAGCAAAGGCAAAGGCAAACTCCATCTGAACAAATCTTGCCAAGAAAACCCCATGATAAGTATGCCTTAGGGCTGCCATCAGTCGAAACGACTTGAATGCACACAACAACAACAACCATTATTTGTGACTACGTGCTAAAAAGACTTATAAATATTTCTTCTGTTTTCCACATCCTTAAATAATCCTTAACCATTATAATGTTTTGGACACTCACTAACAATTTGCAGAAGGGAGATTGTTGTACTTTTCTATCTGGGATTATATATGTAAGTTTTTGCTGTGCTATATATATATGGAAAAATGGAAAGATTTATTTTTCAGAAAAATGCAAATTCCTTTGTAATTAATTATATGAAGAGCAAAGTTTAAGGGGGTCTGCACACAACTGTCACTGATGTAATTAATTTCCAGTAATGCCTGATGTATGGAAAATGCTGTAGCAAGTAAATTGGACAGAAGCCTCCAGTATTCAAGAGAAAGGAGGTTGTGGAAGGCTGCTGACTAATACAGCACTGACCTGAAAGCAAATCCTTACATTCACGCTGGACCGGTTGTTCCTATGACAACCATTGTTAATAGTAACTGAAAATGTATTGCTGTTAAGAGTGGCAGCATATTCTCTTCTCTCTCTCTCTCTCTCTCTTTCACACACACACTTAAATCTGTTAGATACTTTTCTCATGATGATCAGGTATACAGCAACACAAATGATGCACACTTGAGTTTATCAAGGTGCAAAACTTAGCACATATTTAGGAAATAAGTATATATTTATTCCAACACATTTTTTCTTCTAAGGCCTCATTCCTACTACATTATAAACCGGTTTGCTAACCAGTTTGAAGTGGTTTAAATGATCCTTGTTCATACTTGAGCTGAATCGCTGAAGCGGTTTGGTAAGGGGCCCCCCGTGCTAGACCCATTTAATGCACGTCTTTTTGGCGCTCTTTTTCCCCAGGTCTTTTGCAATAAATCAATTCAGCGCAAGTGTGAACAGGATGTGGATCAGAATCAATTTTCTATGAAGTGATCAGCAATTGTCAGGTGAGGAGAAGGTCCATTTTGAATTCAATCAATGTGAATGACAAGTGAGTTATTTTACAACAAGAAAATGAAATTGGGGCAAATGTAGTGTGAACCATGCTCCACTATCGGACTGATCCATTGACTCAGATCAGAAACTGATTTATTTATAAGTGGGAATGAGGCCCTAGAGATTTTGAGATGTTCCTTTTTCAAGATTATGTCACAGTATCCAAGCTGAAGTCTTAGGTTGGGGGAGGAAGGTGAGTTAGCACAGAGCATATTGTGTTATTTGATGCATGGAAAGCAGAGTTTGAATGTTAGATTTCAGAATTAAATTGTTGATAATCCTGATAGCAGTGAGGAAATTAATTTGTTATTAAGGATTTAATTTGTTGTGTTATCACTAATTAATCTGTTAATTAAATTGTTATTTTAAAGAAATAAATACCTAATTGGATTTACAGTACATGGGAATGTTGGGAAGTCACTGTTTCCCCAAATGGTAAAATTTGACACTGGGGCTTTCAAAAATATTTTCCCTAGTTTGTCAAGGAAGGTGCCTTCCATTACCTGGCAGTTTCCACTGGACCACAAATCTTACAATCTGGTTGATGACTGGAGATGGTGGGCCTACAGTTCAATGCATCTGGAAACTGACAAGGTGAGGAAATGTCCTAGAACACAGAACTTAACAATTTGATTAATTAAGTTCTGGTCACTCATAGTGTAGTGGTTTGAGGGTTGGACTACGGCTCTGTAGGCCAAGGTTTGAGTTCCAGCTTGGCCATGGAACCCATTGGGTGACCTTGGGCAAGTCATATGCACTCAGCCTCAGGGAAAGGCAATCGCAAACCACCTCTGAACACATCTTGCCAAGAAAGCCCCATGCCTTAGGGTCATCATAAGACTGAAATGACTTGAAGGCTCACAGCAACAACAACAGCAACAGCAGCAGCAGCAGCAACAACAACAGCACTCAGTTATATCTACATCTCTCCTCTTTCTACTCCCAAAACATGGATCCTAGGAAAATATGAGTAAGGTGTGTTGATGAAATGTGTTGATCAATTGATGAATTGAGGGTGGACAGTTCTTAATCAGAAGTGCCTCTGAACATACACAAAAGTCTTTTCTGCACTACAGAATGACTGTATTCTCTCTTTCCCGATTCACTGAGAATAAAAGAGTATACGAATAGTCACTAGAGATAATTTCTAGAATCCGTATTTTTCATATAGGAGCCAGAAGTCTCAGAACCAATCCTTGCCATTTCTAGTTTCTAACAACCCCACTGCCCTCCAGTATACTCTTCTTCTTGAAACCACCTTCTGCAATGACTAATGAGTGAGAACCTCTTATTCATGGCATCATGAGAATAGTGAATGCTGTTGAACAGCAAATGTATATGTTAAGTCTCATCTTAGAAGAAAAAACAAATTAGCACAAAACCAGTTAAATTTGGTTGGTATCCCCAAATTCTGGTAGCATATGCTGTAAACCAGGGGTAGGCAACCTAAGGCCCGGGGGCCGGATGTGGCCCCGAGGCCTTTGGACTGCCCCCAGGCTGGTCCTGCCGCCGCTGCCGCTGCCGCCCCCCACCGCTGCCTGCCATGGTGTTATTGATTATTGTTATTACTGTACCTGTTCTTGGGGTTTTCTTGGCAAAATCTCCACAGGGGTTTTGCCATGGCTTTTCTGGGGCTGAGAGAGTGTGCATGCATATATTTTTTTAATTTTTAATGTTTTTTTTAAAAAAGTAAATTTAAAATTTTATTTATTTATTTATTTATTTATTTATTTATTTATTTATTTATTTTTGGTGCTTCGCCCCCCCCCCCAATTATTTGAGGGACAGCAACCCTGCCCCCGGCTCAAAAAGGTTGCCTACCCCTGCTGCAAACCAACAAATCAACTCATAAAGCTCATAAAGGAGTAACTAATTAGCACATGACTAGTTCAGTTTAACTCATTATTTCAAAGCTTTAGAAGACGTGGAATGATGTGGGTGGGGTGAGCCTCAGTGGGAAGAGAAAAGTGAGGCCCCAAAGTGCTTTTTTAAATTAAACTATTTTTTTTATTTTTTTAAAAAAGAGTTGGCATCTTGGTTTGCAGCAAGACTTAGTACCTGTGTCCCCATCTGTGTCATGTGTCTTCCTGTAGGTGAGTACCTGTTTAAGGTTAGGAGTCTGTATGTAGGCAAGTAAAGGTCTGCCACCAAGAGCCCTTGAAGGAATGGCATTATTGTCCAGAATAGGATGTAGTTCATTGATGATGTACCTGAGACGTCCCAGTGGGGTTCTGTCATTTTCTCTCTTCAAACTTCTGTAATAGATCAGTCCTGGGTACATGTCTTGCCTTGTTTATTTGTTGTTGTTTTTTACTTCAGTACTGTAATTTGAAGAATGCTTGTTGTAATTCCTTGAGTTTGACATCTCTGTCTTGTGGATCTGAGCAGATATGATTGTATCAGAGGGCTTGGCTGTAGATTATGGATCTGGTGGTGGTGTTCAGGGTGAAAACTGCAGGCATGTAAGTACATGTAGCAGTCTGTGGGTTTGTGATACAATGTGGTGCTTAGATATCCATTTTGTAGCTGTACTGTGGTGTCCAGAAAGTGAACTTGTTCTGTAGATAGTTCCAGACTGAGTTGGATGGTGGGGTGGAAGTTGTTGAAAGTGGTGTAATGTCTTGAGTGAGTCCTCTCATGAGTCCAAATTATGAAGATATCATCAATGTACCTCAGGTAGACGAGAGTTTTTTGGGTGCAGGAGTTAAGGAGGCGTTGTTCTAGGTTAGCCATGAAGATATTGGCATATTGTGGTGCCATGCACTTGCCCATGGCGGTGCCATTAACTTGAAGGTATATGCTGTTACCAAAGGTGAAGTAACTGTGTGTGAGAACAAACTGGCAGAACTTGGTGGCTAGGTCTGATAAGTTTCCACCAGGAATGATGTTCCAGACTGCTTGTATTCCATCTTTGTGTGGGATATTGGTGTACAGGGATTCCACATCCATAGTGGCTAAGATGGTGTTTCCTGGAAGGTTGAGGATGGATTGGTGATAGATTGTATCTTCTGTATGGAATATTGAATATTGAAGCCAAATTACCTCCTCTGTTTCTCATATGTTTGGTGTCTAGAAGAAATTCTAGGTTGTTGGAAATATTATTTCTAAGGTTGATAAACAGACTACCATTTAATAAACAGTGAGAAAGATCATCTAATTGATTTGTCCCACAGAGCCAGAGATGGACCTGGATACTGTTGGCTAGTACTAACTGTTGGTTAATTAATCAAAACATAAGTAAATACATTGATTCAATGGGTCTACTCTAGATGAGAGTAACAATACTATTTAGGCTATAAGATCACTAATAACCTCCTATGTCAATGGGGCAGGGAGTCAACTCCTGAATTTAGCCTCTAGTTTAAAAGATCTTTGCAAAGTGAGGCACCCTACTGTCAAAATGCATTTGGCAGCTTTACACTTCAGAGTAAAGCCCAGAGGAGATTCAACTGTCCACTGACATGGAAGCTATGAGCTGATTCTCAAGTAGGCCAGCAGGATCCAAAGCACTCTGAAAGTTATCCAAGATACCCAAGCTATTTGGAGGATACAGTTCAGCAGCTTGGATAACTCTTTTAAAAACTGGAATAAAACCCAGAGCAGATTTACCATCCATTGACATGAAAGCAACTAGCCATCAATGACTGGGAGAGCTACAGAAAGTTTCATGGTACCAAAGAAAGAGCCTTCTACTGCAATCAGTAGTGTAGGGAGACATTTGGTGTTACTTATACTCTTGAGCAGTTCTTTAGCCAGTCTTTAGCCAGTCTCCTCCTCCTCCTCACCTCCAACATAAATGTCTTTTTCAAGGCAAGGCCGTAGGAGCTCATAGAGTATGCTGTTCTTTAATGTTTCTGTTGACACACAATCCATGTGAGGCCTTTCTTTTTCTTTTTCTTTTTTTAATATGAAACATATATACATATACAATACTAATACAGTACTAACAATCAAATGAAGTATTACAACAATACAAACAATCAAAGAACAGACAAACAAATTAATTATATTAATTCTATACTCACAATCAAATAAACAAAACAACAACAACAAGAAAAACAAACAAAAAGAAAAGAAAAACAAACAAACAAACAAAATTGGTACAACAGCATTTTAGGAGACAATCATTAACATTATTAAGTATTATGTATCGCTAACAACTACAAACTTATTCTTGCACTTCCTGTTACTCTTAATATTCCATGTATTCCTTTTTACACATCTAACAAAATTATCAGTAAAAATTAGAATTTATCAAATTTTCTTAAATTTGCTAGTTTCACTCTTCCATGAAATCAATCTGAAAAGAAAAAAACAATCAATTATATATTTTTTCTTAATTATTTTCATAATTAGTAACTTCTTTTAGTATTGCTACTAATATTGTTTTTTCAGTTTTATAGCTCAATTTCCCCAATTATGTTCTAAAAAGGTAAAGACTTTTCCCCAGACATTGACAAATACATCAGATTTTTCGTCTCTTAAGTTTCTTGTAATTTTGTCTAAATACAGAACCTCATAGAGTTTAAACAGACAGTCCTCCGTAGTAGGTGCTTTCTTATTTTTCCAACTTTTGGCGAACACTATTCTTGCCGATGAAATCATATAAAATAACACACAACCGTACTTCTTTTCTAATTGTTTATCTAACATATTTAATAGAAACATTTCTGGTTCAGGCTGTATTTTTATTTCTAGTATATTGTTAATTGTACAACAGATATTCTTCCACATTTTTTTGGCCTCTTTACATCCCCACCAAATATGAAAAAGGGTGCCCCCCTTTTTTTAATAACACTTCCAGCATTTGTTACTTGTATTTCCGTATATTTTACTAATCTTATCCGGGGTCAAGTACCATCTATAACTAATTTTATAGAAGTTTTTCTTTATATCTTGGCATAGTGTACAGTTTAATCTTTTTAACCATGTTATTTCCCATTGCTCCAACTCTAAAGGTTTGCCTATATTTTGTGCCCAGAGTACCATATTTTCTTTTACAGTTTCATCTTCAGTATATATTTCTAATAAGTATTTATATAGTTTAGAGATTGTTACTCCATTTTTTGAATCGAATATTTCTTTTAATTCCATTTTTTCAAAATCTATTCTTGAATCGTTTGTATCTCTTTTAAATCGTTCCTTCAATTGAAAATATGCAAACCAATTGTTTACTTTACCTTTGCTTTTTAATTCTTCTAAAGATTTTAAATCTAGAGTTTCTTGTTGGTATTTTATTATGTCTTCATACTTTAACCATTTCTCTTTATCGTGCAATCTGCTTTTTTTTAAAAAAACCTCTTGTGGGGATGCCCGTGAAGGGATATTTGACTAAATAATTTCTTGTATCTGATCCAGACCTTAAACAATGCTTTTCTTATAATATGATTATTGAAATCTCTATTTACTCTAATTTTATCATAGAACAGATATGCATGCCATCCAAATCTCAAATTCATGCTTTCTAATTTCAACAAATCTTTGTTTTCTAGCTCCAACCAGTCTTTTAACCAAATTAAACAGCATGCTTCATAATATAGCCTAAGATTTGGTAGGGCTAATCCTCCTCTCTCTTTTGCATCTTGTAAGTATTTTAGTCTAATTCTAGATTTCTCACCTTCCTATATAAACCTATTTATATCCTTTTGCCAGTCATTGAATACTGATACCCTATGAATTATAGGGATAGTTTGAAACAAAAATAGTATTCTTTGTAGGATTGACATTTTTACTGCAGCGATTTTCCCTAACAGGGAAAGTTTTATATCTTTTCATCTTTTAAATTCATTTTTTATTTCCCCCCAGCATTTTTTATAATTATTATTAAATAGGTCTATATTTTGGGGAGTCAATATTATGCTCAGGTATTTGATTTTTTTGCTAAACTGAAAACCTGTTAATTCTTTTAATAATTTTTCTTCTTGTCTATCTATGTTTTTAGTCATGATAGTGGTTTTAGAATTATTGATTTTTAGACCTGAATTTTTTTTCCAAATTTTTCTAGTTCTCTTGTCAAATTTGTGATATCCTTATATCCGGCGTATAAGACGATATATATATGTCACTTAGAGATATCAAGAGATCATCTGCAAAGGCACGGATTTTATATTCCACACCTTTCACTTTAATCCCCTTTATATTTTTGTTTTCTCTTATGTTTTCAAGTAAGAACTCAAAAGCTAAGATAAACAACAATGGAGACAGAGGGCATCCTTGCTGAGTTCTCTTTTGTACTTCTATTGCTTTAGTTCTTTCCCCGTTGATTATAATTTTTGCCTTTTGCCTTGAATATATCGCTTTTATCCATTCTAATTTTTTTTGTCCCACCTCCATTTTTTTCAGAATTTCAAACAATAATTCCCAATGGACATTATCAAAGGCTTTTTCAATATCTATAAAAACTAAAGCTAACTTTTTATCATTGTTTACCTCGTGATGTTCAATCAAGTTAATTATATGTCTTATATTATCTTTTAATTGTCTTTTGGGTAAGAAGCCGCATTGATCTTTATGGATCCATTCAGTTAATATTTTTTTCAATCTCTCCGCTAATATAATGGTAAATAATTTGTAATCAGTGTTCAAGAGTGAGATAGGTCTGTAATTTTCTGGGCATAAGGGATCTTGATCTTCTTTAGGAATCAGAACTATATTGGCTTCATCCCATGAATGTGGCAGGTTTGCTACTTGAATATTATTCATTGTTTGTTGCAAGGGCTCAATTAATATTTCTTCAAACGCCTTATAATATGAGGAAGTAAAACTGTCTGGCCCTGGTGTTTTCCCTTTTTTTAACTTTTTAATTCCTTCTTGAATGTCTACTTTCGAAATTGGTTGGCTTAATATCTCTCTATTTTGATCATTAATTGGGTGATCTTAATTTTTTCTAAGTACTCTATTATATCCTGATTTTGAATCCTGTTATCTTTTTGAAAGAGGTTTTTATAATAATTTTCAAAGGTCTTTTTTATATCATTTTGAGTTGTTAAGATGTTCTTTCCTTGTTTTATTTGTGTTATCATTTTTTTCTCTTTTTCTTTTCTTAATTTGTGGGCTAGCCATCTTCCCAATTTATTAGCAAATTGAAATTCTCTCTGTTTTAAATATTTTATTTTTTGTTCTATTTCCTTATTCCAGGTTTGGTTTATCTGTTGTTTTAGTATTTTAATTTCTCTCTGTAGCTTTTTACATGCTGGTTTCACTTGTAATTCTAGTTCTTTACCCTTAAATTCCTGATTTATTTCTTGTATTTTTTCCCTCCGTTCTTTTTAAAATCTACTATTACTTTGAATGAAAAAGCCTCTCATTGCTTTTGAAGCTGCTCAAACTGTTGTTATGTTCATGTTTTGTGTGGAGTTTTCCTTAAAATATGATTTAAGAGGGTTTTTTTTTTTGCCTCTTCTAAGACATTTTTGTTTTGAAGGAGGTGATCTTGTAGTTTCCAGGTAAATTCTTTACTTAGATTTTTTAAAAAGTGAAAATAATTGCATTGTGATCTGAGACTGGTTTTGTCAAGATTTCCATTTTAGTGATATCTTTACATAGTTTTTTGTTGTTGTAAGGCACATGTCTATTCTCGAATGTGACTGATGTTGATTTGAGAAGAAGGTATAATCTCTCACCTCTCCATATTTAAATCTTCACATATTTACTATATCCATGTTTTCTAACATGGAGAAAAAGTTTTTAGGAAGTTTTCCTTCAGTATCTTTAATATGTTTAATTGAGGCTTTATCTAAATTATGGTTAATGACTCCGTTAAAGTCACCCATTATTATCATGTCTTCATAATCATATTCTGTTAACACTTTGAATAGTTTTTGGTAATACTTCCCTTTTTTTGATTGGGGCGCATATACTCCCACCACTAACATTTTTTTTGTTCAGATTTTCTATTTCAACCCCAATATATTGTCCATTTCTATCATTGAAAATTTCTTTACTTTTTAAATTATTATTAACATATATGACTATACCTCTCTTCTTCTTTTCTGCTGCCAATACATAGTCCACTCCCAATTTCTTCTTTTTAAGAAATCTAATATCTTTTTTTTGTGTGTGTTTCTTGTAAACAAATTAGATCTCATTTTAATTTGTTTACAAAATGTTTTTTTTCCTTTTAATCGGATTATTCATACCCTTGATATTCCAACAAATATTTAATTTGTTATTTGATTACTTTCTTTATGATTTTCTATATCTCTTAACTTTCTTCCATTTATGTTATATATTTCACCTATATATCCTGCTCGATTTCTTTTTCCTCTGTTCTTTCTTTTTCCTTTTCACCTTCTTCTTCTTCTTTGATTTCCTCTTCTTCTTATGTTCCCTGTGTCTCCTCTTCTTCCTTTTTTTTTTTTAGTTTTTTCTGTTTCAATTTTAGCCGCACCTTCGTCTGCTTGGTTTCTTGTTTTCATGCCTATGTGATTTGTGTTTTTTCTTTGTAATTCCTCTTGTCATTTCTCTCTTCTTAACAACATATTAAATAATTTAATAATGTAATAATTTAAAATTAAAGCAATCCTTTTCATTCATGGCTTGCATGTGAAAAGAAAATTTCCATTGCTGGTTGGATTTCCACAGCTACTGTGCTCAACACACTTTATATGCTTTGGGATAGAATTTAAAAAATGGATCAGATTGAGTATATTTCAAATTATACAATTTACCATTAGATTAGGGGGAGAAGAAAGGTTCTCTATGTCAGAGTATAGATGGACTATGCAGTCAAAGGTGAAATGTAGAGATGTGTGTGTCTGTAATTTTCCACTTGAGAACTGCTTCTAGGCAGAGCACAAATAACTCAGTTCAGATGGCTAGAAAGACAAAACAATAGAGAACCACTAGGTGGGAAATCATCCTTGTTTACATAAGGAAACAATAATAAAAAGTTGTTATGGGAAAGTAGATCACATGGTGGAAGATGAACAATGAGAGGTTGGGTTAGCATACATCACATACAGATCATCTAATCAACCTGAAGGTTAACACCCAAAAGGTGGAGAGGGGCTGGACTGAGAAACTCTGTGTTAGGCATTGATATTACTATTATTTGCTTCCATTGGATCACACTTTTTTCTTCTCTTTACTTCTCGATGGATCTATAATATGTTTATACTGCTTCACAATGTAGCCTTAAGATCTGGAAACATGGATCTGTAGTTTTGTTCTTGTTTAGCCACATCTGCAAGATGTGATCCTGTAGTGGATTGTGTTTTACTTTGCATGTTGTTATTATTCTTTCAACAATAAAACCCAACTTTTAGAAGCTTGAATTTTTACTCCCTGATTCTGCTGGGTTTACAAATACACTACTCCACCAAAACCAAACACTCTAGACGTCACCAATCATCATCATCACCATCATTACCACCATATTAACTTTATTTATATGCTGTATTTTCCACGAAATTGGGTTCAAACATAAATTTAAATAATAACATTCTGCAACATAAACTACAATGCCAGATATGTTCCAGGTAAATGTAATATCATGTCTTTTAATCTGAATGTGGAGAACATATCAGCGCTTGCTGATGTAGTCACTTAACCATATGTTGGAAAGAAGCACAATTTCATCAACTTATTACCAAATAGTCACACATTTTTCACTTTGCATAATGTAACATAGGTATGTTGTTTGCACATTGGCCTAGATCTAATTGTTAGTCTAACTGGAGTAGATCCATTGAACTAAATGATGAATGAAAAGGCAATATTACAGTAAATCCCACTGATTTAATGGGCTTATGCCTAGATGGGACTAGCAATTGGATTTAGATATTATGCTTGCATATTCTGAGGTTCTGAACACAATTTCATTTAAAGAAAGGCAGCTTACACATTGATATCTAAGTTAATAAATCCCTCTATAGCCAATGCTCAGATGATAAATGTTGTTGCTTATATAAACAAAATGGCAGCACTAAAACACAAGGAGGAGGTACAGCAGTCATAGGGAAACTCACTGATTTACAAAAGTACCACAGATAATAAGGAAAGGCACTGAGTAGGAGGAATCCCTCCACCCCAAATAGCTTAATAAGTAGGGGAATCCCTCATCCCCCCAAAATAAAAAAACAGCTTAATGAGGACTGAATGTGATCAGCCATCAAGGGATATTGATTTACTTTAGAGAAGAAAATAGGAAGTTGGGTGTGGAGAAGATGCTTATTTAACCAAACTGCAGGAGGGTCAGTGTAGTTTGGCATCTAGTGAAATCATGGTGTCATTGCTTAAAGATGCACTTAAGCTTGCTTTTTTTTTTTTTAACATACTACTGCCCAGATCATTTGTATTAGCTTGGAGGCTCAGAAGATGATGAAAGATTACATGGCACCATGTGTAGAATTTTTAATGGAGCTACTCAAGCCATGTTCACAACACACATAGTCCTCTCCCCCACAAAAAAACATCCCATTTGGTTTTGTGAATTGGGGCTTTGCTTGACATTGGTGGTTTCTTGATAAATCTAAAATTACTCTGCTCTACCTTGGGAGGTTGCTAAAATATACACAATCTAGCCATGAGCTCAATCTGACTTTGCTGTTGAATAACAGCTGTAATCACCAGTACCTTAGGAGGGTCCTTCCATTGTATGCACCAGCTTGCAAACTGCAATTGCATATTCAGACAGCAAATAAGTTACAATCAACAATTAGATGATGAAAATTACATCCTTAATGCATTACATTTAATATCTATTTGGAAAAAGACCTTTGGGTACTTAATTGACACTTTCTGAAATAACTATAGCTTACTGGCTAGCTCCTTACCAATTCACATACTTATTTAATATCAATTAGCACATTTCGTAATTTGGAACCAAATTAGCTTGCTATAGCTATTCTATCAAATGGCAATTAAATGCTTCAAATTTCTTACAAGTTGGCTGTACGGAGATAATTAAGTATGCGTTTGGTTAAGTAATTTTTTACTTAATTACATCACAAACTAATTTTGGCTACACATATTAGACCTTTCAATAAATGGTGCTTTATCAATCAATTGGCATCTAATGAACCCATTATTCATTTTATGCCTGTGAATGAACTGGCTCATTACTATTTCTCCTTTAGCTTCCTATTACAATGATACTGTGGAGCTGACAATGTTCGTATACACAGTCTGGTCTGGAATCTCTCTGTTCATATCTGCAATATTCTTGCAGACATGGTTGCTTCTGTACTACTTTTATTATCTCCCTGTCAATAGACGTACATGGATAGATGGCTTTTGCTTGTTTAGCTTCATAGATTCAAGCAATATTATACAGACTGTTCTGTTGCTAATGGAGTTGAAATTTTATTACTTGTCTTTTATTGCTCTTTGTTTCTAGTCTTCACATGGCCAATAAGAGGAGTGTCCTCTGCCTGCATTGAAATCCCTCAATACCATCTTAACTGACACCATCTCAGACAGCTTGTAGACCAATCTTTTTTTCCTGTATGATTTTTGACATCTTGCCCAATGAAGAAGTGTGTGAAGTTTTGAAAGCTTGCATAATGTATTTTATGCTTTGGAGTTAACTTACTAAAGGTATTTCTCCTTCTGCATTTTGCATTTTGTTGTATTATACAGATTGTGTATCACTTCATGCCAAATGCCTAAACTATATGTTTCAATATATATAGAATCACAGAGATGGAAAGGAGTTGATGATCACCCGATCCAACCTAGGGATGAAAACAATATAAAAAAATATTCAAAAATGGTAAGCAACAACAACTGTCAGCACTCCCTGATGAGGAGAATTCTAAATGGGTGAGAATCTTACAGATTCAAGACTTATTCTGCATGAAAATGCATGCTTTTTCTTTTTTTTAGAAAGCAAACATGCAGAAAAAGTATCTTGCACAGAAAACAGCATTTTTTGCACAGAAAACAATTTTGCCTCAGAGAAAACAATATTTCTGACTTTGCACAGACAACAAAGTTGTTTCTTTGATGGTGGTAGTGGGAGCCACCAAATATATTTATGTGCATTTTTGCAAAGACTAATTCCTAGACCGCAAATACTCTTTGAAAACTGTACAGTTATTGATAACTTTCTCACAGTGAGGAGAAAAACTGTAAAATTATTGAAGCTTGCCTGTAGGAACAAAAGTAGTGAAGATTTACATCCCTAATTTTTTTTGACCCCACTCTTCAATGCAATATCACCTTTAGCATCCTTGATAGACAGTTGCTCAACCTTTGCTTAAATATTTCTGAAGAAATGAGACACCTGCAAATGTTCCACTGTTATAGATGGAAGCTTTTCCTCTTGATTAGCTGGAATTTGTTTCCATGGAGTTTTTATCTAAGGGCTCCAATTCTGCCCTTTGGAAGAACAGAGAACAGGTCTGCTCCATCCTCTGAATGATAGCTATCCACATATTTGAAAAGAGCTAACTTCTCTTAATGTTCTCTCCTCTAGACTTAACATAACAATCTCTTTCATCTAATTCTCATAAGACTTGGTTTCCAAACCCCAGACATTTCTGACTCATTCTTTTGCTCCCTCCCTCCCTCTCTCTCTTGTGTGTGTGTGTGTAAAATAAATACAAATATGCTGTTTAGATTTATTATATTTACATAAACTGTGTGTACTCATGAATTTAAGAGCTTGAACTGGGAATATCAGCATCTGAAACAGCTATCATGGACTCTTGGTTTGTGGGTCTCATGGATCCTCTCGGACACAACACACAATTGCTTCCTATTTCCTTGCCGCTTTGCTTTGCTGTGCATGGATAAACATCTATGCTGCAGAATTAATGCAATTTGACACTGCTTTAACTGCCATGGCTCAATGCTATGGAATTCTGGGATTTGTAGTGTTGTAAGCTATTTAGCTTTCTCTGTCAGAGAGCTCTGGTGCCACAACAAACTACAAAACCCAGGATTCCATAGGATGGAGTCATTACAGTTAAAGTGGGGTCAAACTGCATTAATTCTGCAGTGTGGCAGCAGCCACAGAAACAGCAAAAGCCCTTCCAATGAGCTTGATTGAGAATATGAATAACAGACTGGGGTGCTCACACCATTTATGACTGAACAGTGGTAGAATGATGCCATGGATTCCAGACCATCATTCAGTGGATGGTTTTTAGCAGGTTCTTATATCCACTCTTCTTAAAAGTAACATTCCATACAGACAATATGCAAGCAGGGAGGGTCTTGGGTTTAGTCCTCCTAAGTTGCCTCAATCCCGGAGGGCAAAGGATGCTCCTTTTCCTGGCTGTGCAATGCAAGAATGATGTTGCTCAAGTGCACATCCATGATCATCAGTAGCTGGGGGAACATAGTTGTTCCTGGGCACCTGGGTAGCAGCATCTCAGTTATATAGCCAGAGGAAGGTTGTCATGCAAAAAGGTACTTCATATCTCCTTGTGCAATGTTCTTAAGTGTACTTACATAAATGTATGCAAAACATCTTTCAAAGTATTTACTTAAGTAATCAAGAGGATTCTACCCTAAGTATTCTGGATGAACACCAGTCTTATTTTTTTTAAAGGAAAAGTTGTGTATAGATGTAGTTAGTACGAGAAAATTAATATGAGAAATGAATATTGGGAACAGTGTCAGAGGAAAACCCCCCAACAAAATCCATTGACAAGTGAAAATTTCAAACTTGGAGAGAACATGAAGGAAAGGAATGAATCAAAGTATACAAAGATGTTAAGATGAAGGAGAAAACTCAACAACAGTAGTGAGGGAATATAATGTGAGAAAGGCTGAAAAGAAGATTGAGAGGAAACTAAAAGCTCAGTTTCAGCAGAATTGTTTTTCAGGAAATGGGCAGATCTACTGAGAGATTTAACAGAGGAGGTGGATGAAAGTAAATGGGGAAAGGTAAAAAAAACACACACACTCTAATATCCAACTTTAAATTATAAATAACTAGAAAAACAGACAGAGCCAGGTAAAGTCCCTGCAAGGATTCCAAAGGCTAGTTCTCTTTGACCATGATCCTGCACTAAGGAGTTGTCATATGAAGTCCCAACAGATACAATTTTGTGATGTCTCCTGTCTCCATTCGATAAAATTCTATACACAACAACTACATCATCCTACAGAAGCTTTGAAGCCCCCTGGAAGGTTCCATAGAATGCCTTCATCATTGTGTGTCTGGCTCTCCATATAAAAATTGTAGTGTTGCATAAAAAACATGATTTTTGCATATAAAAATGCATTTCTGGAAAGTAGCATTTGCTCAAAATACACATTTTTGTGCACTCCCACATATTTCTACCTAAAAGTGTATTTCTATATGGAATTATTTCCTAAAATGTCAATGGGCCCAAACGACATACAAATATTCACATTCCATTCCAGGGGGCAGAAAACATTAGAAATGTTTCATTGTCACAAGCAAGGGTTGAAAATTTACATCCCTAGTTTACAAACCATGTTTAAAAAATAATAATGAAAAAGTAATTAAATGAGTTTACAGCAGACCAAATGGCTGGGTAGAAAAAGACATTAAATGCTTTAAATGGGATTTTACTGGCTTGATAAAGAAATTCAGTGCTAAAATTTGCTGTTGAATTTCATTGATTCAGTTTTTTAGGGGCCTTGGAGAGCTGTCATACAGGCTTGCAGGCTGTAAGTCTTACAGGCTGTATGTTGTCCATGCCTGATTTAAATCTTAGTACCTATTTAATTGTGCCTGGAAGTGAACTGTGGTTTACACACACACACACACACACACACACACATGAATTGTCATTATATACATAAAAGTGGTCAGATCAGTTCATATTTTGGTTGCCATGTTCTGTACCAGCTCAAGTCATTTTCATAGGCAGTAGTGCACAAATTTTTAGAAAAGATGTTGGCTTGCATCCTGAGAGCCTGTAAACAGAATACCACATTACCAAAGAGTATAGTACAGTTTTTGCTGATTCTCTCTTCCCCCTGAAGTTGCTTCTGTCCTCCCAAAATCTCTCCAGGACTTTCTGGAACAATGTGTACAATTGGGGTGTGCGTGTGTGTGTCAGTCGAAATGGACAAAAAAATTCTCCATGTCCTTCTGTCAGCAGGCATCTTACTGGATCAAAGGCTCTACCATAAATGGAACAACTTTGGTTCCAAGTCATTATCTTCCAAGTGATTTTATTGACTGAGCAAGTAACTGATTGCAAATTTAAATTGCCACATAACCATAGTTTTCTGATTGATGTACAATGCATTAAAACATAAAATAGAACCATGAAACAATGAGTGAGGTGAGAATAAAAAACCCCAAGATAAAACCATTAGAAGAAAACTTAATGGCATATTTAAAATCAGCAGCAATATATATGTGCAACATGCATGGGACAAACACAGAATAAATACACAATAAGTGAAGAAGTTCAAATACAATATTCAAGTTGTTCCCATCTGGACACTTATGAGAAATGAGAAATCCAGATTTTTGTATATGTTCCAGGGGACTGCTGTTGCAGTTCCAAGCTCTTACTACAGTTGGCCCTCTGTGTCCATGGATTCTTTATCCATGGGTTCAACCATCCATAATTTGAAAATGTTTTTTAAAAATTCCAAAAAAACAAAGCTTGTTTTTGCCATTTTATATAAGGGACACTATTTTACTACACCATTGTATTTAATGGGACTTGAGCATCTATGGCTTCTGGTCTCCACAGGGATCCATGAATATCCCTGTAGATACCAAGGACCCACTGTACTTAGATTCGTCTACACTAAATCATGGTACAAAAGTGAAAGTAGCACATGAAAGAAATAAATGGAGTGAAAATGGTAAAACGCCACTTCATATTGACTCAAACTCACCCTTGGACCACCTTGCTCAGTACTGACTACACAGACTGGGAGCAGCTCTCGACATTTCAAACAAATCCCAGCTTTACCTTGTAGACATGTATTCAGTATTGAACTTACAGATCCATAACCTAGAATTTAGGATGCATAAGTGTTCTAATCCTAAACAGACACTGCCCACCTTAACAGCCAGGAGCCTCAGTCTAATGGACCTTAAAAGCCAGAAGCCAGATGGAGCAAGGGAGGTCTATTCAGCTTCTGACTGGAGTCTGTGACCATCAGAACCAGGACTCCTGTCACATATCCTTGTCACAGTTTCTCTAGCTGGCTGGAGGAGAGTGGCAACTCCTTGCACCACAATAGGCAACTGAATAGACCTCCTTTAACCAATTCAGTGGCTGGCTTTTCAGGTGGTTGGAAGGAGTAGTGTTCAGGCCAGGAGACAATATGTAGTTACATCTCCTTAATTAAGCAGCTGATCTAGGGTTCCATTGGTACTTGGAAGCTTCTGCTCTGTCCTTGACCTATATCCCCCACCATTTATCTAGATCAGGGATCCTCAACCTGGGCTGCCTGCACCTGCAGGATGTGCGAGATGGAGTTTCAAGGGGTTTGATGAAGAATGACTTGTGTTCTTCAGTGATGAGTTTTGAGTCATCACTCAATTTTTTTCCTGAATAAATTAGAATCTAGTTGTTCAGTTTAGATTTGCATTTTATGCATGGAGTTAAAAGCTTCTTTTTTTAAAGTTTTGTTCACCTATGGTATTGTATGTGGCTCAGTTTGTGGCTCAAAAATTAGAAAATAGACTTCTTTATCTGCAAATGTGATATTACTTTTGTAGGGGCTGCAAACATTGATCAAATATTTCCCAGGGGTGTAGGGTGTTGAAAAGGTTGGGAACCACTGATTTAGATCTAACCTGGTTTAAAGCATGATAGGTGTGATGCTTAAACCAGGTTGCTAATTAGTGCAGTTGCATCATTAGATGCCAGAACAGTGTGTTTGTATTAATATACTAACACTGGATGTGCAAGGACTAGGATGATTCCCTCTCTATTGTTCTTTTGTCATCAGTTGAAGACCTTTTTATTCCAGCAATCATTTGTGAATTGATTGTATTATATAATGGACCTTCTGTTTTAGTGCTGTACTGTTTTTAATCTATGCTTTTAAATTTATATTTAATATGGTTTTAATTCTATAGAAAGGCAACAATATTTTAATTTTAACTTTTTGTATATTTTTAGCTATATGTCTTTTACTTGTATTTCTTTTTATTATGTGAGCTGTTTTGAGTCCTACTCTTGGGGGGAAAAAGAGGATATAACTAAAATGATTGATTGATAGATTTATTGACTGATATGATATCTCACATACTCTGGTGTGTATTCCAGTACTTTGCCACTACTTTCCAAAGCCCCAACCTGAGGCAGTTGTCATGCTCTGCCCAATGGCAGGGCCAGTCCTGTTACTGAAAAGCTCCATGGTTAGCTATCATTAACCATGAGCTTTTCAGACAAGAGCTGTTTACAGCCACTCTGTTGCTGCTTTGGTAAGGAAGTTCACTGCTTGATTTTTATGTTTTGTGATTACATTCTCCTGCGTCATTGTGAAAGATGAAAGTCTTCCCAGAAACTGAGAGCACATCTCAAAATCGTGTTGATATGGTAATATTATTATATAGGGAGCTCACTATATGAATTCTTAGTTTTCTTATATGTCCTTTTCATGCCTCTGTTTCGCACGTCAGCAGACTGCCAACACAACATAACTGTGCTCAGATCAAGAAGGAAACCCAGAAGGCAGTGGGGGTCTGGATGCTGCTTTGCTAGCTGAGAGGGGTGCAGTTCACTGCATGTGGCTTGACAACTGCATTTTTTACACAGAATGAAGCAAGAAACCTGAACAAATGCCATTGTGCTGACAGAATGAAAGGGCTGCTCATTCTTTTTTCAATTTTGACAGAATGAAGAAAAGCTTTTGACAAAATCCATTCTACTCTGGGAATGAACTTATTTATTTGACTAAATGCATTGTCTCACTTGGACTTTTTTTTTTTTTAAATCAGACCTTCTTGTCATTTCAGACAACTTGAACCTGGCAATGCTGTGTAACAAGGCCTCTCAGTCTTGGGTTACTGATTCCAAATAGATGCAGATATTAGAGTTGCTGGCCTTACCGAATCTGCCTAAGTTCTGAAAGCAAAGAAATATCTTTCATTTGACATGCTTTACTCATTTGAGAATGTTCTGCAAGTGCCTGATCCTCCAGAGGTATTCAGTGAGGCACAGGTGTTCAATGCCAAGCTTAAATGAGATGATGCCTTTGTATTTTGACATGTGCATGCATGGTGCTTGATTGCTTGGTTCCTCTCAGAACAAAGGAATTTCCCAGTCAGGGGTGTTTATTTTGCTACAGTTCATCCTATCTTGACAACTTGGATCCATAAAACCCTGCCTTTACTCATGTTCTGGGTAGCAATCAATTGTATTCTGGAATGGAATACAGGTTGTATTAGTAAATAAGAAACAGACTGTGGGATCCATGAGTAAATCTGAAAATCAGAGTTGGCTAATACCTGCATTAGATCATCAAAGTTTTTGAATCTGGCAAGCTTTTGAATTTGGCTATTACAAAACCCAAGTTGAGGGTGGAATGGAAAAATGCAAAAAAAATGTCTTGGTTAGATATTATTATATGCATGGGAACTGTAATTACTTAAATTTACTGAAGATTAAATTTGTGTATTTAGTCAAATTTTAGTATCACTCAATTCTGATTTCTTCTTTTATTCATGGACCACATAGCTAAGTTTCTTTTTAAATATTTGGAAACAGTGCCTGAAATTGCCACTCAGATAGGATCTGTCATTAGAAGAAGCATATTTACAACCACTCAAGAGTAAGTGCTCTATACTGAGGAACACATCTCCCAACCAGACAACAGGGAAAACTCTTAATTTGGGTTCAAATACTGTTTTTATGTAATATACTATAAACATTTATTCTCTTTGCTGATATGGGGGACTGTTATTGTGTATTCATGCACAGACTAAATGGACCTTGATGTCCTTCCAACCCTATGATTCAGTGATTTTATGTTACTTGGTGCCTCTGCTCGAATGAACACAGGACCATGTGCTTTGACTAAAGGCAATGGATAGTTTGAATGCCTTCCTGTAAACTCTATGTTTTCAGAACAAGGACAGCTAGTGAATACCTTGTCAGTGAGGCAGTGAATCCATTCTGAGCTTTAGTCTGAAGTTTAAAGATGATTTCCAAGATCGTGAACTTATTCTGTGAGTAGCACCTTGGATAGCTCATTTAAAGTTAAAATTAGGTGTAAAAGCTTGGGTAGATTTATCATCTGACTGCTGGGTGCCATTACTACAGAGGTGGAGACAGCCAATTACCTAAGATGTAACCTTATAATACCATACCTCAAGCTGATTCTTCAAGTCTACCACTCTTCATTTTGGGACTCCCATGGCCATGACATCTTGCCTGGTTTTATTTTTGAACTTTATTCTTTCTTCTCTCTCTCCCCCCCCCCCCCCCCCCAAATTAGGTAATGCTGAGTTTGAGATCCTGAAGGAGGAACTCAAAAGCCACAATCCTATAGGAGCCTTACACTAGCACAAATGACATTATTCAGGAGGTAAAATTCAAAGACATAGCCGTGTTAGTTTGGAAAATCAGTATGCAGAGGGATCTTGCAGCACTTTTGAGACTAACTGAAAGAAAGAAGTTGGTAGCATGAGAATGGAAACTCATGCTACCAACTTCTTTCTTTAATTTAGTCCCAAAGGTGCTACAAGATCCCTTTTCATACTGATTATTTAGGAGGTTGCATTTTTTAGAATATTGCATAAGAGTAGTATCATAGTAGGGAGTGGCACATGCAGTGTTATGTTGGCTTAACTATTGTGCCATTTATTGCATTTATAGGAATTATAGAATTGAAAGAGACCACAAGGGACATCCAGTCTGAACTCTTGCCATATAGGTATACACAGTCAAACCACTCCCAACAGATACCCATCCAGTTTCTATTTAAAAATCTCCAAGAAGGAGTCTCCACCACACTCTGTGATGGAATATTCCACTATCCAACAGCTCTTACTCTCAGGAGGTTCTTCTTAATGTTTAGATGAAATCTCTTTTCCTGTAGTTTGAATCCACTGCTCCTAGTCTCTGTAGCAGCAAAAAAAAAAGCTTGCTCCATCCTCAATATGATATCCCTTCAAATATTTAAACATGGCTTCATATAACTTCACCTTCTTTCTTCCAGCTAAACATACTCAATCTGCAATAACAGCTCCACATAGGGCATGGTTTCCAGACCTTTTGCCATTTTGGTTGCCCTCCACTGGACACATTCCAGCTTCTTGCACAAAGGATGTTGCACACAGAAAAGCAATCCACACATACACACAGTCCTGCAAATACCTGCAATTTTTTTGTCTAATCTATAATCCATCATAACCACAGCATAGTTATATTGGTGTAATTTTATGCTATATGACCAGGAAGCAGCTTGTCTATCCATAGCTCATCTTGTTTTGGTGCTTTAGATATTCAACAAAGTTATTGCTGAACTCTGGTTTTTATGATTCCATTAGTATAAACAAACTCTTCTATCCATGTCAAGCCTTATGGGCCAAGCATTTTGTTTTTTGTTTGTTTGTTTGTTTGTTTGTTGTTAACTTGGTTTTGGAGCATTGTGCATTGTATCCTGATTGCTGCTCTCCCTTCTGTCACTTATGTTCTGTATATATGGTGACAGAATCAGTAAGGACAACATTTGTCAATATTGCCAGATTTATAGCATTGTTGTTGTTATTTAATTGTATCCCACATTTCCATTATAAGGATGTCTAGCATGACTAACAAACAAATGAAAAATAACATGAACAACAAAATATGCTAAGAACCAATCACACTCTTAAAAGCAGCAGGTAAACCTGTCTGGAAAACTGTAGCAAGTGAGTCAAAGAAATGATTATAATGGCACTTTCAACTATGACCAGAAAAGGAAGGTACTGAAAAGGTTTAAGGAAGTTGGCAAGGTGGGCCTCCATTGAAAAGGAATTCCAAATCCCAGTTGCTACAGAAGGTTCTATCTTCTGCCCCAGCCTATATCCAATGCTCACCCCCATGTAGTATTCACTTACACTCCCATTGCTTCCATAGTCTGCTAGTGACAAACTATTGGCTTTAGCCCTAATAATATAGAATATCATGCCAGGAGCTCTGGTACTTTAACTAGGAAACAGATTTATGAAACCTTGGTCAAAGTCCAATACTTGAAGGCACTGTAACAACTTGCCTGGGGATTTTAGCAATGTCTGTTAACAAGTTATTCAGTGGAAATACCCCCTCCCATTTCAGCTGAATTGTACTTTCTCTGTTGCCCTTCTGCACCACCATGCTGTTACAGATTTCATCAATTTCTCATCTGAACTGTATATGCATCAGATTGGTGAATGCTGTGGTCTTTGCCTGTTACTTACTGAGGTTTATTAATCTATGTCATAATACCCAGCCCTCCTCCCACACTCCTTATGTGGACACCATGTTAAGGCACTTACTAAGCTCTGACTCACTCAGTTCCTGTATTGTTTGAAAGATCGGAGTACAAAGATTTGCAGAAAAATAACTGATATGACAAATCTGGTACCCACAATGTAAGTTTCAGCAGCATGTGTTAGTTTTTAATCAGTCAAAGATGGTAAAGTTACTGTAAAATACAATTGCTATTTCAATAAAATAAATTTTTATTCTCCAAGAAGTAGGTGCTTTAATAAAATAAGAAAAACATAGGTTGTTTAAATTTCCCCAAATTTGTATTATTATATGGTTGTTTGAGTGTGTTTTCTTTCTTTCTAAACTATAACTTAAATGTACCTGCAACTACCTTGTGTTCTGATGCAACACTAAATATACCTGCATGCCCATTGCATATTTATCTAATATTGAAATATAATCAAATACAAACTATTAAAACTAAACATTTGAGATGTAGGTGACTTGAGGAAAACTGAGGGAGTCTGTGGGAATGAAAGGATGGAAAATTATCAGTGGAGCAACCAGTTATTCCATGCTGTATAGATCTTTGACATAATTTGAAAACTTTACAGAAAAAATGAGCTATTGAGTCATATATAGTTCATTTTATTTATCAAAATATTTAAATCATATCCTCTGTCTAAATATCCCAGGTAGCATACAGTAAAGTCCACACAATTACTTTAAAACCATATAAACTGTAAAATTATTTTGAAGGGCAAGAACATATTTGAAAAATTAACAAGTTGAAAGAAGACAGATTAAAACTAGTTAAAATACTTTAAAACATTATAAAACCATGCACATGTGTAGATCTGGGTAAAATGAGTTAGGCTCCAAATGCTTTTGTAAACCACCATGTTTTTTCTTGATGCCAACAATGATAGAAATGGGAGCACCAGTCAGAACTCTAAGGAGAGAGTGTTTCATAATTATGTTGTAAATTATTGCCCATTTCCTACACCCAGATCTTTGATTTGGGAACTCACACTTCCAGTAACAAATCTCTCAGCAAATTTCCTATCTCATCCTGGCAGTTAAAGTAGGCTGAGGCCTGGTTAGTAATTGAATGAAGGAACCATCAAGGAATACCAAGACTGTAGATTATATTCACAGGAAAGCAATGGCACACCACCTCTGAGTATTCTTATGAAATTCGTGGGAAGTTAACAGGTGACTTGAAGGCACATATTTTACTAAGAGCAAAAGCCACTTTGGAGCTTTCTGGTGATCTTACTGCACATATGCAATTGTGGTAGAAAGTTTATGGCTCATGTTGTCCGATTTTGGTCTCAGCCAACAACCAGATCCTCAGAAGAGGACACAAGGAAATATAGAGCCAAGACGAGCACAAGGAGAAACTTGGTTTACCAGTAAGGAGGTTGAAGCAGTAGGTTTAAAGGGAGATTCCAAAAGCAGAGCCAACAAACAGAGCAAGGTCTAAAGCATAACCAGGAAGCAAGAGTGCCTCCACACCTCCTTCTCTTGGAGATGCTTGGCTTGGTCTGATACCACCACGTCTGCATCACCATCTGTGTCTATGTCAGGCTGTGGATGCTGGGAAGTCTCAACACCTGTATCTATGAGCATGTGTCTACTGGGGACATGTCTGTCTCTGGCACTGGCAGGTCTCTCTGTCGCTCCATCTTCCATCTGAGTGTTCACTGCCAGTGTCAGAGTCTGCATTGGGATCTTGGAGGCAGGGCATGACACATATCTGTGTTTTGAACAGAACAGACTTTGGGAGTAAGTGGGATGTCATTTAGACATGTGAAGGGGACAGACTGACACTGTGAAGGGTTACACAGCATATTTTGTTTTAAGCTGCCAAGAAACTGAGGAACGGGTTATTTAGCAAGGTTTGAAAAATGATTGTTTACCTTTCAAGAGATGTGCTCTCTCTCTCTCTCTCTCTCTCTCTCTCTATATATATATATATATATTCCACTTTTTCATGATAAAATCAACTTCTTCAAAATATAAATTACAAGAAATTTAAAAACAGCTAAAACAAAAAGGGAACTAGACAAAGAATAGATAAAAACAACATAATAACTGTTACAGTGGCTACAGTCCTGTGCACAGTAACCTAAGAGTCTGTCTGTCAGTGGGAATGTCTTCTGAAAACACATATATCAGGTTGCACAGTTATAGGGCCTTTGCAGACTGCTAGAAATAGTGTAAATTGAGTCCACTTTAACTGCCCAGGCTCAGTGCTAGGGAATCATGGGAATTGTATTTTTTTCTGAAACACTGAGCCTTCTCTGTCAGAGAGCTCTGGTGCCACAATAAATTACAGTTCCCATGATTCCCTAACACTGAGTCAGGGCAGTTAAAGTGGACTCAATTTGCACTATTTCTGGCAGTCTGCAAAGGCCCATAGTCACTTTTTCAATGAAAATAGTGTGATACATGACCCATGGTTTAACAGAAGTCCTGTTGATTTCAGTGGAGCAAAGCTTGGTGAATTTGAAGGCATTAGGAATAGAGGAAGATGTCACTACAGAGGGACTGACTTAATCAAAGAGGCCATGGCTCTGAGTTTGCAAATCCTGACCAGGGCTATTGATGACTACAGCTCTCATTTGTATGGTTGCCAACTTGATGGCACATAACAATAACAACAAAGTGTAAATAAGGCCTTGTCTGCATGGGCGAAAACCTCCTATTCTCATCCCAATGTTGGTGCTGTCAGTTTGCATAATGCACTGCAATTTCCAGTGGAATACCACAGATGTTCGCTCATTCCCCATTTGCCTCAGAGCTGGCAAAACTGCATTAAGCCCTAGCATTTTTCTGGAACTGTAGGGTTAGCATGGGGTTTTATAGTGTGTGAACAGTTGGATTGGGCCCAAATCAGGCTGGCCCTCTGTTCACACACTAAGTGCCTTGCAGTCCCCCCTTCCACATGCTGAGCAGTGCCTGTCCCCAGAGCCATGGCCACAACCATTGTACCTGAAGGAGCTTCATAGGCAGGCTGGTTAGTGTTCTACAGCTTCTATAGAGCATGGATTTGCCAATGAGACCAATGAGGAGACAACAAGGTGTCCCTCTTCTCTCCCTTCTCATTGGTTACACAAGAGTAAGGAGAATAGAGTGAAGAGTATAAAGGAGCAAAGTTAAAGTACTATCCAATGCTATCCATTTTACTTGGCTATAGGGTTCTAATTTTCTCCCAGAAGAACCCTGGGACCTTAATCCTATTGGTTGTCCCAACTAGACAACCATTGAGGCTATTGGCTTTACATCATTGTTGATTCAGCATTCAATTGATTCAATGGGTCTGTTGTACTGCGGCTAGTATTAGGATTCCGGCCAAGTACTGTCTTTTCTCTGTTGCATTCAGGAATATTATCCAAATTAAATACAAAGAACTCAGTACAAATGCTATATGACAGCTATCTCCATCTTCCTTTCAACATGATCCAGATTTTGCTTCTGAAAATTCCAGTGGAACCAGTTTTTCCTTCTGTGAACAGAATTTAGTTTAGATTTTTGGAATGGGGCTTTCTTGCCACCCTCTCTTATTATTTATTTAATTTATTTATCATTTAGTATTTTTTTTTTTTTTGGTCCCCATGCTTTTCTTGAACATCTTCTCAGAAGCATTGATAGACTCTTGGGAATGCTGTCAGTGTAGGATATGGTCAGTATAGGATGCTTGTTGTAGATGAAGTTGGCTGAAAGTGTTTCTCCCATATGTGAATGGAAGACTAATTTCAATGCTCTAAGCCATAGTAAATATCACAGAAGTCTGAATTCATAATAATAATGTTGTTTGCAATAAAATATTATATTGGGAGGGAAAATCTCCACCCACAGTGGAAAAATACATGACTGCTTTATCTGATGACCCAATTTGGTTCTCTAGCTGTTTTTAATTCACTGGTTTACTTTAGCAAGGTTTTTGATCCAGCACTTGATACTCTCTTTCTCCTTGCGACTATTGACTGGGGCTTGGGAAAAAATTGTAAATCCCCCAAAGCCCCCTTTTCACAAAGTCTGACTGAAAAATACATCCCACAGAGACACAGTAGAAGGATGAGAGTTTCCATTTACGCAAAGGAAAATGCATTTGCGCTGTGCTTCCGTTATGCAATTAGTTGCCTGACATGGTCACATCTTCATCTTCCAAAAACGCAGCATGTCATGAACTGTTGCCAATTTCAGATTGTACCTGACTAATTCAAGATCTAAAAGTGACCAAAATTGGTGAAAGTTACTGGGAGAAACCCAGCCAAGGGTAGAAAAAAAGTTCAGTTTTTCTACTAAGATGCATGTTATTGGAAATATTTTTTTTGACTTCTGTTACTAATATTTTCCGAACAAATAACCTGCTGTATGGTTATTTGGCATATTAGTAAAACAAAATGATGTTTAATCATTCTGAGATTAGAACAGCAAAACCCTTGCTGCTGTTAATTTCAATTCTTATGGTTAGGCCATGTGTAAAAATTAACTAGTTTTGTATAATCTCAGAAGACAGGGTATCTATGTTACAACAGAAACAGACTGCTCTGTTATTTACATAGACTTTTTATTTCATCTTACAATAGCCTGATCTTTTTCGTGTTTACCTGAATGGGAGAAAAAGGAAGAAATATGTTCTAATTTTGGTGGAAACCAGTCTCTTTTGTACTTTTTGAACCAATATCTGAACTAAAATGCAGTCCTTCTTCAGTATACTTGTACTTCTCCAAGTTTTGCAATGCAGTTCTTCAATGAAAACATTTGTACTAAAATTACACAAAAGGCATAGATTAAAACAGGGGTAGGCAACCTTTTTGAGCTGGGGGCCGGGTTGCTGTCCCTCAGACAATTGGGGAGCCGACGCACCATAAATAAATAAATAAATATAAAAATTTAAAAATTTAAAAAAATAAATATATATATATATATGCATGCACACTCTCTCAGCCCCAGAAAAGCCATGGCAAAACCCCTGTGGAGATTTTGCCAAGAAAACCCAAAGAACAAGTAATAACAACAATAATCAATATCATCATGGCGGGCGGTGGCAGCGACAGGGGGTGGTGGGAGGGTGGCGGTGGCGGCAGCAGGACCAGCCACATCTGGCCCCCGGGCCTTAGGTTGCCTACCCCTGGATTAAAAGATACAAATGTGTTGTATTAGAGACCTGAAGCATAGCACTTACTTTATATTCCCATTATTTTATTAAAAAAATAATTTAAATATTCTAACCTACACTGTTCATATACATGGCCACTATTGCCACATCTTTGTTCCTACACCAGATGACTTAAAACACGGGCAAGACATTTTTCAAAATTAGAAAATAAGCCAGCAGTTGCTTAGAGGTTTTTTTTTTTTGTTTTGTTTTAAAAAAATCCAACTCAAAAATGTAGTAAAATTACCTCTCTAGGTGCACAATGACATTGGGAATAAATATATAAATTCCATAAAATTTGAGGTTGGGTCCTTGCTGTTGTTATTGTGTCTTCAAGTTCTTTCCAACTTATAATAACCCTTAGGCAAACCTATCACAAGCTTCTGTTGACACTATTTGTTCAGAAGTGTTTGCCTTTGCCTTCCGAGAGGGCATGATTTGTCAGTGGATTTCCATGGACAAGTAGGGATTCAAACCCTCATCACCAGAGTTCAGTGCTCAGACCACTACACCACTACAATGCTCAAACAACTGCAGCCTTGGCAGAAGTGGTGCAAAACCAGTCTTAGTGTCATAGCCCTGTATTACAGGAAATTCCTGGCAAAAATATTTGGCAAAATGGTGTATATTAGGAAATATGCACAGAAAACAATATACAGCTTGTCAAGCAGAGGTTTTAAAAAATTGCAAACTAATGTTGTAATAGAATGAAATGAATCTGAGAGTGGTAAATGCAAAAGAGAGAGAAATCAAAATGGACAGATTTCTCCTTTGCTATCTGGAAATCAATCACACTTTGAACAAAGCAAGCCATTGAAGACCTAAAGCCTTTCTTCTGAACATTTTTGTTAAATTTTAAAACAAAATATAATGCACCACTGATAAACATGAATGGTCTAGAAAGTATCACATTTGATCCAATTGTAGCCATCAGAAAAATGGAGCATATTGCTGGTTTATGAGGCGCATGGTCATGATGGGCCCAGGGTTTCTTTCAGGAAGATTCTGAAAGTTATTTTTCAAGAAAAATGAAAGTAATGACATGTTGAAACCATCTAGTAACTGAGCAGTGGTGGGGTAATGTTCAGGAACTCATCATCCTACCACTGTTTTCATTCTTCTTGAAAGTAACTTTTCAAGCTCTTCTTTCAAGATTTATATATTTGGATTTTGTAATTTATTTGGAGATTTGGTTGGGTAAACTACCAATAAGACACTATACATGAAAGTGTCAGTAATAACAAATCTTTATATGGTTTTGCTCTTCCTTCTGCTTCTGTCAGGTATCAGACTATTAGAGGAAATTATTAAATTTCTGAATAAATACATGGATGCTAACTAATCATCTTAGTTAAAGAACATCCGATGCCATCTTCTCTTGCACCTACTTCACTATTCTTGAAGGCAAGGCACACTTAATTAGCAAAGATATATAACACAAATCTAGGATTAGCTAAATTATAGACAGGTGATGCTTTAACAATCAGTCATAATTGACAAATGCCACAACCTTCGCTTTAGCAAGGAAACAACCAAGGGCAGAAAACTGCCTTGACAAAAATTCACAAGGGAATAGTTGAGTTCCTCAGTACCCAAGGGTTCACCTTGTCCATTAAAAGCAAAATGAATTTTACTGTTGGCTTCAATGAGAGCAGGACTGCCCCCTGTGTTACTTGCTCTGCTCCCTGAAGCAGAAGTTCACAATCAACACTGAACATTTTAGCATCATATATAGTGTGATAGGGAAACGTGGGTTTCTTCTTGAGTTTCATTTCTGAAGCAAGGCACTTTGTCTGACCAGGAAATGAAATTGAGAAATTATATTTCCAAATAGCTGCAGCCCACGCATATGTCCCCCTTTTTTTTCTCACCAGAGCACTCAGTCTCCTTCCCAGATTGGTATGAATCAGACTTTAAGAAACAAATGCTCCATTGGTAGGTACTGATCAATATTTTCCCCACCAACGCTGCTTCTACTCTCAGCTCAGAGCAAAAACAAAAAAGGTTCCCCTCGAGATTCTGTTCACATCTGGAACAAGGGCCTCTATATTGGTCTGAAGAATGCTGCAAGAGCCAAAGTGAGTTTGAATCTTTTATTGGAAGTCATCAGCCCTTCTGGAGCAGCTCACTACCATAAAAACTATAAAAGTAGCCAGCTGAGATGAAGTAAACCTTCCAGGTTCTAAGTCAAATAACAAACCAAGGTATCCACAATTTAGACCCTTTATTGTTATTGTCAATTTTTGTGGGTCAAAATTAACATTTACAGTACAGAAACTTGAGAACACTGCTAGTAGAAGGTGTGAGAATGGAGATTTCTAAGAGGTGGAAAAATATGAACAACTTAATTGTGAAGAAATGGATGGACAGAGTGTGATTCTTGGCACTTTTTGAAAAACTGACAATGGAGAAAAAAGCATGTGGACACATAGAAAAGGACATATTTGAAGGATATTTGCTTTGTTTGTGTATAAACACCCACTGCCCACCAGCCTTGCAACTAAACATTGGAAAAATCTGTTTTGATAATCTCAGAATGACTCAATGTCCCTAGAACTAATGTCCCAACTAGTACGGCTTTATATTTTTCTGTTATTACTGCTCGTCTTCTCTGTTTACTTTGTTCTTCTTGTTGTTGTTCAGATACTTTGCTAGTACTCTTAATTTATATGCCAATTTAACATTTTCCATATGATTACAACAAAACTCAATAAACACTTTAAAAACACCAACTGAAATAACAGATTGTCTACTCTAGAACATAATACTGATCCTGTTTAAGCTAACAATAAAACTCACATTGGATTTTGGTCAGGCCAATGAGGGTTTATGAAGTGACACATAGTACAGAAATGGCTATCTACAAACACAATGCCATTTGCACTGTTGGCCACATCAAAAGCCTGATCCTGCTCAAACATATCATCTAAAGCTCAGAAGTTGTCCATTGAACAATGCTGAACTCCTATTGGTTGTATGATCTGCTTCAAGCACCCACTTCTCCTTTGTTCTCCAAGGCAAATATCACCAGGTTCTTGTTCATTCACAGAGATTTTTGTATGTGAGTTGATAAGAGTAAGAGCCAAGTAGAATTTATTTGATCACAACTACCTTCTTGAAGATAATTTCTCTCTTTACTGGGAACTGCTAAGAAATTTCCAGGCCTCAAATGCAACTTGTTACCAGTCCCTTTTTTGCACAAACCTTCCAAGAGGAGGAAAGGTGAATAATAGTGATGGAGAAGGATGAAAATGAATGGTGAGAATGGAATAGTGATATCATGTGTACTAATGAAGATGTATAGCAACAGCATCTGGTACTCTTTCATACCAACATGGATAAGAGAGGTCCAAGGTCCTACAACAGTTGCTACATTCTTTCCACAAATATCTCTGAACCCCAGTGTTGTGTATTTGGGAAACTAGGACAAGCTGCACTAGGAGTAATGAAAATACTGGTTGCTGTTGCTGCTTTACATACAGCTCATCAATTGGTTCTAACTTTTTAAAAAATAGCAAATGAGGGGATGCTGGTTTCAAGTATGGTAGCCTGTCATGGACGTGTTTCTGTCCTGTGCTCTGGCACTGAGAATAGAGAATTCCTCAATTGCCTTGTGGCAATTGTAGTTAATGTGTAGAATGTAGTAGAGATGTATCTCTGTTAGCAAAGTACGTGTGTTCCTGGATGCTGCTCTTTTAACAGAAAATTTTGTACCAGAGGCAGAAATAACATGGAAAGAGTGAATTCAAACAAAAATCCACCAAACAGTGATACCTTTATTGGTCAACCAAAATGCACAATATACTTGTTGCAAGCTTTTGAAGCTCCACTGGCTTCTTCATCAGGCAAGTTGTTAGAAACCAAACAGGAGAAAAATTGGAGATGTTTGTCAGATGCCTGCATTTTGATGTTTCTGTCCTTAGTTAAGATGGTAAGTGGAGGGTATCTTTTGCAGGCTGGCCTCTCCTCCTTCTGTCCTTGTGGCTATTGGGAGATTTGCAAAGATCAGGAAATTTAAAGCCATTTGCATTTCAACAAGGACCCCTCTCTTGCAATCTTTTTTGGATTTTTTCGCATTTTTTTGCCTTTTTTTTTTTTTTTTTTGCAATTGGCCAATAAAGGTATCACTGTTCGGTGGATTTTTATTTGAATTTGCTAAATGGCCAACACAGCTCCCCCTGCATGTTTCTGGATGAAAAGAGTGAGGATGTGTTCCTACATCCCTATAAAAAAGACTGTTTCAACATGTTTCAGTACACTTAAGGACTGCCATTATAAACATATGAAACAAAACAACCAAGTCATGTCAGCCTTCCACAAGTAAACAAAAACATTTTGAACCTTTGACACCTTTTGAAGGCTTCTTCTGAAATGCATCCAAGAATGACTTTTGCTTTCAGCAGTCTCTCATTTTTAAGTACATTTTTCATTCTGTTGGCCAAACTTGTAGATCTGTTTTTTTAAAACATATTAGGGATTGCTGCAAAGGAAGTCTCATTTGCTCTCCTCTTTTCTCTGTGCTTTGCTGTTCATATAAGAGCAGTAAGGGATTCTAGAGGCAGCTGCTGTTTACCTTGCCTGTTATAGGAAGGCCAAGACAGCTGCAGTAGAATCCAGGTCTTTCCTAGCTCAAGCTTTGTTTATTGCATGGTCCATTGCAGCCATTCTGCTGCAACCCATTTCTCTTGCCTTCATCCACCATCCCCCCAACACCAATGCAGCTTAAAAACTGACAGCTAAACTGAGGAAGAAAGACAGTCTCTGTGGGGTTTTTAAAAAGTCTTTGTAAAAAGCAGCTTCACTATCAGAGGCTATATAAACTGAGGTATGCATATAGCAAGAAGATATAAACATTACCCAGATATGATACTCCAGAGGTTGTTGGATTGTAACTGCCATCATCCTTAACCACTGGCCATGCTCCTTTGGGTGGATGGAGGGTGGCCACAGGTTCTCTACCCCTGCAATAGACCACAGCGATTGTATGTATGTATGAAAGTATGTAGCTAGTAATACCCCACCCCAATATGCAGTTTAGATCCTTTAGTATTTTATAGGGCTTATGTGAATCCTTCGGCTTTAATAGTCAGCCAAAAGGAAGAACCTCAGCAGGCAAAAAAACAAAAAACAAAAACAAAAAGCATCATTTGGACATCTTGACAATATAGATATATAGCTATATAGATATTTTGTACTCTTAAGAAGCTGACAAAAGTCAGTGAAATCCTGCTTGGGGAGGATAGGAAACCTAGGAGTAAAAGACAGCTTGACTAATATTACAGATGCTTGATATTTTTGTCATATGAGATCATTTTGGACTGTATCAGAAAAGTAGACTATTACTTTGGTAGTCCATTCCTTTTAGGCAGATGGATAGGGGAGGGAAGAAAACTTAAATGATATTGGAAGAAGTCTTGTATTTGCTGGGTGACTTTGGAACTGTGGTTTATATCTGACCTGATGTATTAAGTCTGATTCTTTTGGTTCAGCTGCTGCTCCATGATTAGGGGCTAAAAGCCTTATATTTAACTGCATGACCAAAAGTAGTGAACTGCTTCTCAGAAAACTATCTCACCATTTAATTTGTCTCACTTATCCCTCCACTCTGTCACTTTTAAAGTAACTACTATGATCACAGTGATGCCATTTCCCCTTCTATTTGGAAGCAAATAATGGTTCCACAGAAATATATCAGGCACTTAATACTTAAGTGTTGGTCTTGCAAACAGAACACTTCTTAAAGTATGTTCCAAGCTGTAGATGTGTGGGTGGGGGAAAGTAAGCCCTTAGATATCTCTGAGACCCAGGCCTTGCTTTAGTATAAGAAAGAGCATAGATGGATTGCAGTAAATGAAACAGTAACAAAATCACCATGGCTGGGCTCTGTATCAGAATAGTTGATGGGCTATTGATAAAAAAACCTTTCCATTTTAGTAACTTATGGGCAGGTATGAATTTAATATGAGACCTTTGGCCAATATCACCCCATATTCTGCAAACAAGACCTAGCGTTGGTCATTGCGAAGATAAAAATGGACAGTAATAAATCCATATGTTGGTGTTTGGGTGGCTAACACACTGGAAGATAGGCACTGACTTCAAAAGGACCTAGATAAACTAGAAAAATGGGTAGAAATTAATAAAATGAAATTCAATAGAGACACACACAAAATACTATATTTAGACTACAAAAACCAAATGCACAGATGCAAGATGGGGGATACATGCCTCAATAGTACTAGATGCAAAAAGGACCTTGGGCTTCTTGTTGATCATAAATTGAAAATGAGCCAGCAGCATGATGCTGCAACAAAGGAGGCAAATCCAGTTTTAACCAGCATTAATAGAAGCATAGTTTCCAAGCCGAGGGGAGTAATATTCTGTATTCAATGTTAGGCCACATTTGGAGTATTTTGTTCAGTTCTGGGTGCCTCATTTTAAGGAGGATATAGACAAGTCGGAGGAGGTCCAAAGAACTGTAACAAGCAGTGGTATTCCTAGGGTTGGTGTTACCTGGTGCAGTCACTCACTGACTTGGGAGGGGGGCTTATGGGGGCGGGATTTCCTATACGCAACTTCCAGCGCACTTCCGGTGTGTGCAGGAGCACAAGCGCACAACTGGAGAAGCCCTATGCCTCCCCGGTAAAGGCTGGGGAGGGCTGGAAATGCCCCATTCAGCCCCAGGGAGCAGGCTCACAGCCATGGGGAGCCCTGTAAACTAGGCTTCCGGATGTGGGGAGGTCCCATGGGGGGTGGGGGACTGGCCAGGTATCACTTCCCATTCTGGGGTGTCACCCAGTGTGATCCACAACCTTCCCCCCCCCCCCCCCAGTGATGCTACTGGTAACAAGGATGATAAGAGGTATGGAGAACAAAACTTAGGAGATGTTGAAGGAGCTGGGCTTGATGAAGAGTTTGATGAAGAGAAGATTGAGGGATGACATGTTTGCACTTTTTAAACACCTCAAGGGCTGCCACAGAGAAGATGTCTTAAAGAGGCTGAACAGCTACCTGTTGGGGATGTTTTAGATTGACATCCTGCACTGAGCAGAAGGTTGGATCTGATGGCTTGTGAAGACTCTTACAGCTCTACGATTCTATGAACTCACCAGAGGAAAGGTGAGCTACAAATATAGCAAATACCTGTAAATAAAATTAAGTTTCTGTCTATGTTACCTCATCATGTCAAAACCACTGGACAGATTTCCAATAAATTTGGAGGATATGTTTGGAATGCTCTGATTTAAAAGACAGGTCACAAGGCACACCAAAATTCACTTGGATTTTTACCACATTTTGGAAGGTATATTTGAGGTGGTCTAACATAACATACAGTCTATGGCATACTTGAAATTAACTAGGGAGGACTGGGAGGATGTCCCATTTTTTCCCCATTTATGCAGAGTAGTGTGGTACGTCATCTGAATGAATTTAGATATCTGAGATTAAAAATGTTTTCTTTAAAAAGGTTTAGCATAAATATATACTTGTGTATGTGCGTTGTTTGTTGTTTGTTGTTGTTGTTGTGTGCCTTCTAAGTCATTTCTGATTTAGAAAACTCTAAGGCTTTTAAGGCACACCTATTGTGGGGTTTTCTTGACATAATTTGTTCAGAGGGAGGTTTGCTTTGCCTTCCTCTGAGGCTGAGAGTCGGACTTGCCCAAAGTCACCCATTGGATTTCCATGATTGAACAGGGATTCAAACTCTGGTCTCCAGAGTTGTAGTCCGCACTCAAACCACTGCACTACACTGGCTCACTCTCTCTCACACAAAAATTAAGTTTCTGTCTTTGACAACATCATTCATAAACAGCTGGAGGGATTTTTGCTCAATTTGAAGGGATATTGTAGATCGTCTGACTCAATATATAGGTTATATGGTGTGCATAAAATTCACTTTGGAAGGGATGTAGGAGAATCAGAAGTATTTATTCATACAGAGTAGTGTTTGGCAGCTGTTTGGGAAAATAATGTTGTCTCAAGGGCAACAGAGATTAATGTGCAACATGAAGAACATTTCAACATCTAAAGAGATAGCCACTCATCCTCCAGAGCAATTGAAACTGAACAACCATTAACAAAGGTTAATGATTCTCCCAAGTAATATAGGGTAGGACAGTTAGTAAAAGATGATAATGTGTGTACAAATTAGATGTAGAGTTCCATCAACATTGTGATGAAAATCCATATGTGAAGTCTCCGGTGTCATTCATCTCCAGAACTGCTGAGGATATGAATGTCACAAGAAAATAAGAGCCACTCCAGATCAGATCAATAGGATATTTAGTCCAGGATCCAGTTTCCCACAGTGGCCAACCAGTTGCCAATGGGAAGAATGGGAATGATCCAATAAGGACAATAGCTCTCTCCCAATGTTCCTTCTATATTGTCATGCAGAGCCAAAGATTTGAATCACTCACTCAATCAACTAAAATTATTTTAAATTATATATTATAATTGTATAAGAAAACATTATGTCCTGTATCATGAGATCTAGTGTGGTAAACAAGTAAAAATTATTTAAACTTTTTTTAAATCAGAACAATACAAATAATTTAACAGACTAAAAACATACAGTGTAAAACCACATGTATTAGCATTTTGGATGCTCATGGGTGTTTTAGAATAAATTAATTGGAGCCCAAAGGATTTAATAGAAAGAGATGTTTTTACTGGGTGCCAATCAGGCCTCCAAGGAGAGGACATTCCACAACTGGGTGTTAGAGCCAAGAAGAACATCTGCCACAGTGTATTCGTCCTACTGGAAGGACACAGATGAAGACCCATCCTGAAGACCTCAGTCCTCAGGTATTAGTATATAGGAAGAGATACGTCTTTATGGACCACCTTGAATTTGTGCTGGAGGCATATTGGCAGCCAATGCAATTTTTTCAAAGCTGGTATTATATAGTGTGCATATTGTGTTCTGTTCAGCAATCTAGCTGTTGTGTTTTGCACTAGCTACAGCTTACAAGTAATCTTCAAGGGCATCCCCATGTAGATTGCACTATTGTAGTTTAACTGGAAAATTACCAGTGCATGGACTTGTGTGGTAAAGTTATGACTGTCCAGGAAAGGCTGTATCTAATGGACCAGTCAGAGCTGACCTCAAACACTCCAAGCCTCAGTCTGCTCGGGCTTCCAATGACAGAGATAGATTCAGGAATATTCCTAAACTATGTGCCTGATCCCTCCAGGGGAGTGCACCCCATTGAAGATAGGATGTTTGCACATTTTCTGGATTTTTGAACTATCAATTCATAGAAGCTGCCTAAGGACTGAGATCTGCAACAGAGACCTTCATCTGTGTCCCATCGGTAGGATAAATACACTGTGGCAGAGGTTCATCTCAGTTCTAACACCAGTTGTGGAATGCCCTCTCCTTGGAGGCCTGATTGACACTGACACTAGCTTTGTTTTGTCTTAGTGGGATTCAGCTTCAGTTTTTTGACCTTCATCCATTACAATATCAAGGCACTGGCCCAGCACCTGAATAAATCCAGATAACTAAAGGTAAAGGTAAATGTATCCCCCATTGACAAGATTGTTAAGTTGTGTCCAACCATAAGGGGAGGCGCTCATCTCCATTACTAGGCTGAAGAGCCAGTGTTGTCAGAGACTATTCTGTGATGATGTGGCCAGCATGATTGCACAGAATGCTGTTTACCTTCCCACCAAAGTGATACCTATTTATCTACTTGCATTGGCAGAGGCTGGGACTAGTGACAGGAGCTCACCCCCTCATACAGCACCTGGGCCTCGAACTGCCAACCTGCTGATCTTGCAATCAATAGAGTCAGAGTCTTAACCACTTGAGCCACTGCATCTACTATATCTCTCTCTATATTTATATCTATCTTTTGATCTAGTTTATGCAGTAGCATATACTATATACATTCAGGTAAAAGTCTAGATATTTTAGTAAAAAAAATTAACCCTCAAAAAACTGGGTCAACTTACCCATGGGTCAATGTAAGTACTGTACTTTATCAAAAAAGGAAACCACTCCTCTTCTCTGAGTCCATCCCAGGAGCAGCTAAAAGAAGCACTGACCTGCTCTAATCTTTCTGCCATGGTGCTGCCTCTGATTTTTTGAATGCCTGGGAGAGAAAATGGCAGTGGTTGCAGCTCTTTGGTGCTTCCCCTCAAAGGAATGGTAAGAGGAATTGGGCTTTGAAGGATTTGAATAAGACATTTGTGTATGTTTGCAGCTTTCCTGGGTTAAAATCAGACAAAATTATCACATTAAAGTCAAAGGGTATAATCACTGTTAATGTAATCACTATTTTCTTTTCTTTGCCTTTTCATTCTTTCTGATGTCTGTGCATTTTCCTAGCCCTGCCTGTGTCTGGTTGCCTCCCCCACACATCACATAGCCCACCATTTACTGTAGTGTCCTCCTCATCCATCCAGCCTTTAGGCTGAGCACAAACAGTTATGCATGCTAGAATTGGGTAAGTTCTTTGGCATCACTTTCTTTTGCTACATTCTCTACATCCTTTGTTACATGCCCCTTAATTTTCCTCTTGACTTATCCATGGGTCATATCAAAATCCATAATTCTGGTCCCCAAAACTGTTTTCAATTTATACATGAAATTTACTTATTGTCAAGCATACCTGGTATAGTGTTTCTTTTCACCTATACCCTATTTTCAGAGAAAAAAAGGAGGGAGGAATACAAGATACAGTGGGCCCTTGTTATTAGCGGGGGTTTGTTTCCAGGGTCCCCCATGGATAACAAAATATGTGGATGCTCAAGTCCCATTAAATATAGTGGCATAGGAAAATGGTGTACCTTATATAAAATGGCAAAATTAAGATTTACTATTTGGAATTTATATATTTTTTTAATATTTTCAAGCCGTGGATGCTTGAATTCATGGATAAGGAGGGTCAATTTTATCTCCATTTGGATGTCTGTTGTTTACCCACTTCATTGTTGAATGTGCACTCACCCAATTGGGAAATCCTTTGTCTCTATTTAAAATACAGAGATTAGACTGGAAAACAGTACTTATAAATATATCTTGGAAAGGGCTAATATAAAAATTAGTTATATTATTTGGCAAGTTAGTCTAGAGCAATTCAACACAAGTTTCCAATCCATTGATTCCTATTAATAGGAGGAGTGTTAGTTAAAAGCATGTTTTCTAACAATGTAGTTTGAGGAGGAATCCTGAAGTCCTCGTGTAATGGGAAATGTGAGATTAAAAACCTGAGTGCAGCACCTGATTGGATTAGTGGATGTTTGTATAATACTACAGTTCAGGGAGATTCAAACGCCTTTATTGAGCAAAAGCTGCTCCTAAAGTGTAACAGAGACCTGACACAGCTAACACAGTTACTGTAAAACAAATAATTTCCCCCTTTCTTTGTTGTTCTTTGCTTGCAAGTGAACTTTGACTTATGGCAACTCTATGGAGTTTATCACACGGGAACAATTGGAAGTATAAACAGTGATTAACCTGTGATTAACCCACAATTGCACACATGGTTTTCACACAACATCACATACAAAGCGTTATTATCCTGTTAATAACCCGTGATCATCCCATAATTGCACGAATGATTTTCACATGATATTGAGATAAAACATGATTAAAGTGCCATTAGCCCATGAATAAACAGGCAAGAAACAGCAGGAACTCATTCATGGGATTTTCCCGTGAACGACTTTTTGCTGTTTATTGCCTGGTCGTTCCCTGGTTATTCCTGGGATAATGGCACTTGCGTTAATGTCATTTTAAGCACATTTTAATGTCAATTGCTCAATTTTCATGGGTTAATCACTGTTTAAACTCACAATTTCCCTAGTCTGATAAAGTGAATCAGACACCTCCCTGTTATCAATTGCCCTGCTCATATCTTGCAAATTCAGGGCATTTGTGGCTTTTGATCAAATCCATCCAGCTGTAGTGCGATCTTTCTCTTTTCTTGCTGCCTTCCACTTTACCAAGCATTATCATCTTTTCCAATGAATCACACTGTCTCATCCTATCTCCAGACTATGAGAGTCTCAGTGTAGTCATCTTTGTTTCTGGTGAGTTTCCTTCAACTCTTTCAAACCTTTTTCTACAGCTTCCTCACACTTTCCCAGCCCAACACGACTGCTGATTCTGACCCACTCTACCCAAAAGTATCCTTGTAAGAGATGTTGCCTATCTTGCTAACTACTTTTCCTTCTAGCATGCCTCAGGTATTCTTCAATATGAAGCTGAAAAGATAAAAAAGATAAAGCACACTGATACATACACTTAATCCCACTCGCTTGTCTGCTGCAGCTCTGCCCAAAGAGTAGGCAAAAAGTAAACCAAGTGCATACAATGAGTCCCAGTATAGTGTTCCAGGGCAGAAAATAGCCACAGGTTTAATGCTTCTGTGAGTATGTGCAGCATACCAGGCCAGGTAAATGAAAAGAAGTATCTCTTCAGCTTTTCTTCTGTTTGCACCAATGAAAGTCACAGTGAAATAAAATAAAGCTAATGTTTCTTCTTCCCTCTCTACCAGAGTGGTAGCAGTGTCAAAAGGAGTCTTGCAAAAATCAGCAATAAAATGAAAGTAAAACAGCAGCAGTGTAGTGGTCCAAGGCATCCTGCTCCACCATACTAGCTCACCGGTCTGGGGCAGAGGATTTCAAGGTCCCCTCTGAATCCATGGTTGGTCAATTATACCATTGACCAGCCCTGTCAATCTTTTCTCCAGTCTGGGGAATGAGCTGCCGGAAGAGATATGAGAGGTAAAAAACACTGACTGCATTTAAAACAGCATTAAAGACATAGTTCTTCCAGCAGACCTATTCAATCAATTTTAAATCATAACTTTTTAAGCTGTATATTAACTCTTTTGAGTGTATTTTAATGATTTTATAGTACTGTATTTTAACTATGGGTTTATGTGTACCATCCTGCTTTTTCAGCTACTTCAAAAATTTCTTCTCCACCCAGTTTTCCTTCCTCAAAACTGACTTCAAAGTGCAAAGGTTGTTTATTCAGGAGTTAATTCAGGAGTGAGAGAGGACAGGAGGTGGCAGAATCTTGCCTATTGCAGTAGGCTGAGGCAAAAGCAAACTGCTGCAGGCTCTCCTAGCTTGTGTGCTCTTCCTTATTAACTTTTGCCATCTTGATCACGCTCTGATATGAGTTGCCCACATGTGTCCTAGTTTTTTTCAGTGAAATGTTGGAGGGTATGAACCAGTTAAGTTGCAATACTGGCAGTATCAACAACAGTCTGATAGCAATAGCATAGCAATGGGTCCTTCTGGGGCCTTGTTATTTGCTCCAATAAGCTGACATCTGTCATCAAGCTTAGCAAAGAGCCCCTTGTTACTCTTTGTCAACTCCTATTGAGTTAACACCAGCTAAACACATTGCCTTCCTCAAAATGCACCATCAAATGTGGACAGATGATTTTGCATGTTCTAAAGTCCATGTGAACATTTACAAATAATTACCATAATTTAAAGAGAACTACAATACAGTGGGCCCTTTAGATTGTTGGGTTCCAGATCAGTGAACACGTTCACATCATCATCATTTAAAAATATTGGGCCAGAACTGAACCCCTGCAGATCCCAAGGGCCCACAGTACTCAAATTGCCACCATAGTGGAGAAGGTGGCCCACTTACTCCATTTGCTATACAAATGACAATAGCTGATGGCCAATCATGGTTGCAGTTTCCCTTCTTACAATTCTTCACAATCCAACTTTGGACTTTCAAAGATTGTCCTCTGTTTAAAGAGAAGATTGCCCTCTGTTTGATATTCCTACCCTAGCTGAGACCAACAAGGAGTATCCCTACACTTTGCTTCAAGGATCTGGCAGCTTTGCATTCACCATGGGAACAATAAATTTCCAGTGTTCTAATTTTGAACACAGGGTCACCACATAGTATTGCAGGAGGAGTTGGTGCGAGCACGATTTTTTTGCCATCAGCTTCATCATGCATTGTCCACTCATTCTGTGTGTGTATGAGTATTCAACCACACTGTATATTAGACTTGAACACACTGTCTGGAAGTGGAACTGCATTTCCTAACAGTAAAATATTGGAATCTGGATCCCTGAAAAATGTGATAGCTTTTAAATATAAGCATATCCTAGATGTTCAGACTGTGCACTGATGTGATTATTTATTTATACCAGGGGTCGGCAA
>CM034706.1:233265023-233280429 GCA_020142125.1 Phrynosoma platyrhinos
GGTTGCCTGCCCCTGATTTATACATTTAAGACACTGTGGCAGAGTCAAGGTTGGTTCCTATGAAACCCACACCATACCAGTATGCCCAGCTAGCAAAGCCAATGATGAAGGAACTTCGAAGCTGCAGTCCAAGCACACTTAGGGAATGGCTTATTTATTTAATATTTATATCTTGCCCTATATCCAAGGCTCCACAGCTATTATACAATACAGTAAATTTAAACGATTTCAAAAGTTTTAAAATATGAAGCTATTAAAGTAATCTACTAAAATGTGTTAAACTATGTAACAAGTTGAAACAGTTAAAACCATGCATATATACAAATTAGTCAAATCATTAGACCCAAAGATGTTAATAAAAAGTAATGCTTTCATTCTGTGCTGAAATTAAGCCAACATTGATGCTTTTCAGGCCTCTAAGGAGAGGACAGTCCAGAAGAAGGGTGACACAATCAGAAGGCCCTTTCCTGAGTCCAGACACAATGTATTGCCCTCACTGGTGGAAAACAAAAGAGCAGACTTCATTCCTCAGACAGACATATGTATCACCCATTCCTTGATCTAAGATCTAAATTGTTTGATGGAGTCAAGTCCCATTGCACACTAATACTTTATGCATCTTTTATTTTATTTTTTCTGAGTCTGGAGTTGCTTTCCTGTCCAGCCACCAGCTCCAGAAAATCCAGGCAATATATTTAGAGTTTTAGTAATAAAATATTTGGGACAGTTGGCCATACTCCACCAAGTTTTATTCACTTTGATTCTCTTCTGTAAGCTGCTTCTCTGTCAGAGGGAATGAATAATGGTTTCCTAGCTGCATTGCTGCATATGATCATAAATAATTGAAAATCCAACCTGCTAAGCACATTTTGGTACCGTTGTGCAAAATCACTATGGACTGTTTGCATAGGAGGACAAGTCTTGTGCCATCCAGCAGCCAACATCCACAAGGCTCTGTGAGGGCTTCAAGTACTTGAGTAGTTGAGCATCAGAATGAGTCTGCAACTGGCAAGAGTTACAAATAAAGTAACAAGGAATTGAAAGATTGGTGTGATCACTGTCAAGTAAGAATAGTTCACTGAAACAAAGGTTGTAAAAACTATTCCTTTCTTTGTTGTTGTATGCCTTTAAGTTATTTCTGACTTACAGCAAACCTATCACACACTCTCAAACATTTCACAAATGAAAACCAGGATGTGTGAGGCCACACAACCTCAAGATGTCAAATGTTATTAATGCAGAAGCACACACAAGCTAGGCAAGGTTACAGAAGTTTGCTTTTTCCCGATCCTACTGGGTAGGGCTAGATTCTGCCCCTTCTTCTCTTGTCTGTCTTTCTGAGTTAACTGAGTACAAATACTTTTTCAGTTTGAACTAAGTATGCAGCAACTGAAATAAGGTGAGGACAAAGGGGCAAAGTGGGAGAAGGAAAGGAAAAACTAGGATATTTTAAAAGCAGCTGAAAAAGTGGACAACAGAGGGTTGTCTCTGCCAAATTGGGACACTTAGTGCATATGCTGTCATGAGTTGTTTCATGGCAAGATTTGTTCAGAGAACATTTTCCATTGCTTTCCTCTGAAGATGAGAGGGTGTAACTTATTCAAAGTCACCCAGTGAGTTTCCATAGTTGAGCAGGGATTCAAACCCTTGTCTCCTAGGGTACAGCTACATTGTAGAAATAATGCAGCTTAACACCACTTTACATACTGTAGCTCTATCCTATGAACTCCTGGGATTTGTAGTCTTAAACAGTCTTTCGTCTTCTCTGCCAAAGAGTACTGGTAACTCACAAAACTACAAATTCTGTAGGATGGAGCCATGGCAGTTAACCACTCAACTAGCCCAGTCATACTGGCTGGAGGATTCTCTAGTCTAAACTGTACACCACAGATGTAATTTTCCCAAGGTCAGCACATGACTTTGCCAGAAAGCAGACCAAGAAAGCTGATTAAAGTCTGTTCAAAACAAAGTATTGATGTAAGCATTTCTTCCTGTATTTGGCACAGAAAACTTTTTCTTATTTAGTGCAAGTGATATGGTGATAACACTGAAATGCTTTTACTGGTGGTAGGCCACCTTGAAAAGTTATGAAGTGTCTTCTCCCATATCCACCTGTTAGTACATAAGAGCTTGGAAGTAATTAGCAACAAATAACTATATGTGCCAAATACTCTTGTTTTTTCTCTTGTTTGCCTGACTAAGAAGCCAGTGTGACTTCAAAAGTTTGTAACATATAATTATGCATTTTGGTTGGTCTAATAAAGGTATCATCGTTTGGATGTTATTGGATTTGCTATATGGCCAACATGGCTAATCCTAGATGTTTTCTGGATTTCAAGATACCACATTTTAGCTATCATAGGGGAATTCTAAAGAGAGAGACAGCTCACTGGGACCTTGGTAAAGCAATTTCCCCCCCAATATTGGCATGCTTTACCCCTGATTGGCATGTTTTACCCTTACATCATCTAAAGTTTTCCTGATGCAAAACATGAAGACTTCTTGAGAAATTCAGTGTCCTCTACCTACACAGGAGCCTGTGGTTTCATAAAAGAAGGAGACATGCTGGATTCTAAGGAAACATCTTTGAATTGCAAGCAGTTATTAAATTTCCTTGACTTTGAAAATCTCCCAGTGACTGCATGGCCAAAGGGAAGGTGCCAGCCTGCAGATAGCCCTCCTTACCTTCTGAACTAATACCAGAAACAGAAAATGCATGCCTATGACTAACATCTTCAATTTTTTTCTCCTGTTTGCCTGATGAAGAAGCCAGTGTAACTTCAAAAGTTTGCAACAGCTAACTGTGCATTTTGGTTGGTCCAGTAAAGGTATCATTGTTTGGATGTTATTGGATTTGCTATATGGCCAGCATAGTTAGCTCTAGATGTTATGTCTCAAATAGTGATAGCATAACTACAATACATGCAGAAGCATAAGGCTGAAGTCTTATATTCTATGGGTCCATGCTATGAATGAATATTGCAAATGCAGAAGAGTTTAAACAATGTTCAGATTTATATAAATGAAAAAATGAATTAAAAATTAAATTTAGCAACAATGCAGCATATTTTATACTGAATCTCACACATATATTGTTTCACAAAGTTTCCATGCACCCCATAAAACACAGTGCAGGACTTGTTGGTAGAAATCTTGTTGCTCAGTAGAAATTGGAGGTACCCTCTAAGCCCTAAATACAAATATAACACTGATACAGATATGTAATATTAATTCCACCACAGGGAATTTACCCTTCAATTTCTCCCCAACTCTCTCCACTGAAATCATATTACCTAATTCGAGTCAAGGAAAGCCTAAGTCTTATCCCTGGCAAAAACAGCTCCTCTTTCCTCCAATTCTCTAATTCTTTTTTTTTTTCCTTTTCAAAATGAACTGGTAAACACAGCCTTTTCCTTAGAGTTTTATTACCCACTGGTCCAAGCCAACAGCTCATAAGAGTTACAATAGCATCACTCATTTTGTCAAAGACATAGCTGTATTAGTCTGAATCAGTATGCAAAGCCCTCTTGAAGCATTAACTGCAGAATTAACTGGGAGAAAACTTATGCTACCAACTTTGTCTTTCACCCAGTTAGTCACAAAGGTGCTGCAAAATCCCTTCGCATCATTCATTTTGTGGTGCATGTTTTAGTTACTTTTATAGTTATGAGGGTGGCCTCATTAAAGTGTGATAGAGACTGGAATCCTATTGGTAATGTACACAGATTTAAGTGGAAAATATGCCTGTGTGTCTTTATTTGGTCACTGTGTATGGAGCTATCCAGCATGTTTGTCTATCTGTGGGTGTATCCACACTGTAGAAATAAAGCAGTTTGACACAACTTTAACTGCCATGACTCCAGCATATTTTTCACCTTTAAATTTGTATTTCTTTATTAATGCAATTTTAAAGCCCTTTATGTTAATAATCATCATCATAATAAACATAATCATATTTATTTCTTACCCACTTCTCCCCATGGATCAAGGCGGAGAACAACAACAAATAAACAATGCACAACATCAATTAAAACACATTAATTCAAACATGCAACAGTTGAAAAGGACAAATAAGACATACACAATCTTAAAAAAATCCACATTTAAAATTCATTATTTAAAAATAATCTGGATAAGCCTGCCAGTGTTTAGTGTTCAGTTGTCTTATAACACTGAACATTTAATTTTTATTTCCTTTAATTTTTATGCCCTTACATGCTGTCTGGAAGAAAGGAGTAGTATATCATTCTAAATAAATAAATAAATGCTGTATTATGTTAACTCCACTGAAAGATGCTTTGGCTGTAGTGGGTTGGAAATAGACTGAAGCCTTCCATGTCAACTAAGCCAGACTTTGTTAAGGAAACAAAAATATTTAAATATCAAAAATATCAAAGCCAAGCCTGTTAGGGTCTAGCTTTAAATCAGCAGAGTAGCAGAAATGTATCCTTGTCTAAAGAGATTATTGCATCAGCTTTAAAAGTGGTTTACCTGAGCTGGCTTAAAATTAGAAGCGGGCAGCATCCTGATACTATCACACACATTTAGCTGCTGAAATTGCTGCCTGGCTGCAGCCCAGCTCCATTGCTGCTCCAAGGGGTGCTCCTCATGGCTGTTTTCAAAGCTGGGAGTTTCATGGTCAAGCTGAAAATCAAATCCTGATCTCCAGAGTCATAGTCCAACACTCAAACCACTATGCCACACTGGGTCTCAAAGGACCACCATGAGTCAAAGTCGACTTGTAAGTAAATAGCTAAAAAGGAGGGAAAAGAGAACCCAGCAAGTTCAAGTGTCTCACCAGATTACAAGTCCCAGGATTCCAGAGGATGCAGCCAAAGCAGTTAAATGCATAATCACTGTGCTAAAATTGTGTAATGTGTAAATATCCTTGGCTAAGGATGAGGGTAATTATTGGACAGTAGTTATTTCTGATGCTTTTGCTTCTGCAAAAGCTTGTTGCATGGCTCATAGAAAAATCTGATGAGTAGCTCAAATAGGGCAGAATGATGTATCCATTTAGGATGGACCCAGATTCCTATCTGGCTCTTTACCACTAAGAACTGCCAGCACATGATTGTGCTTGGCCTACGTAGAATTGGATATTAATGCGGTGCGCCATGAACAGTATGTCCACAGACTGTATCTAGCTGATGTATGCTCTGAACCACTTGCCATCATTTTTGAGAAAATGTGGAGAACAGGTGATGTACCAGAGAATGGAGAAGAGCAAACATTGTCCCTATTTTCCAAAAAAAAAAGGGGGGGGGGGGAAAGGGAGATCCAGAAAACTACAACTCAGTCAGCCTGCCAGGAAAAAAACTACCAGGAAAAACATTAGAATGGATTATATAGAAGTCTCTCTCAAAGTATCTTGATGACAAATCAGTAGGAGCCAGCATGGGTTTGTCAAGATCAAATCCTGCCAAACTAATACTATATATATATATATATATTTGAATGAGGTCACCACCGAGGACCTTCACAAGTTCAACATAGACAATGAAGAAATAGTAATAGTAAAAGAATTCCCATACCTGGGATCAAGCATTTATAGAAATGGGGACTGCAGTCAGGAAATCAGAAGAAGATTCTAAAATGCAAAGATATACAACTGAGCACTAAAGGCAAAATCATACAAGCCGTTGTATTCCCTATTACCATGTATGGATGTGAGGGCTGGACAGTTAAGAAAGATGATAGGAAGAAAATCAATGCATTTGAGATAATGTGGTGCTGGACAAGAGTGCTAAGGATCCCATGGACAGCCAAAAGGACAAACAAGTGGGTCTTAGAGCAGGTCCAACCGGAAACCTCCCTGGAAGCCAAGATGACCAAACTGAGAGTGTTGTACTTTGAATATACCATGAGAAGAGGGGGATTTTAGTAAAAAAACAATAATACTGAGGAAGGTGGAGGGAAGTAGGAAGAGAAGAAGGCCACATGCCAGATGGATGGACTCTATTAAGGAGGTTACAGGTATTAAGGGGTTGCAGGATTTAAGCAGAGCAGTGGAGGACAGAGGGTCTTGGAGATGTCATCCATAGGGTCGCCATGAGTCAAGATCGACTTGAGGGCAGTTAACAACAAGGTTTAGTAGATTATTGGAATGCTGTGTATGCCATTTTTTTTTATTTCAACAAAGCTTTTGATAAAGTCTCCCATAATATTTTGATCCACAAACTAATCAAATGTGGAATAGATGGGAGCACTGTCAGATGGATCCATAGCTGGTTGGAAAACCATGCTCAAAGAATCTTCATCAGTGTTTGAGCTTCAGACTGGAATGAGGTCTCATATGGGGTGCCTCAGTGTCCTGTCCTAAAACCATTACTTTTCAACATTTTATCTATGACTTAAATGATGAGATTGAGGGAATTTTTATCAAGTTTGCAGACTGCACAAAACTTGGAGAGGTGCTAACACATTGGAAGATAGGAAACTGGAAAATAGGGTGGAAACTAATAAATAAAATTGAATAGGGATAAATGCAAAATTCTACATTTAGGCCACAAAAACCAAATGCACATGTATAGGATGCAGGATACATTGCTCAGAAGTATTAAATGCAAAAAGGACATTGGGATTAATGTTGATCATAAATTGAACTTGATCTAGCAATATGATGGTGCAGCAAAGAAGGTAAGTGTCATTTTAACCTGCATTAATAGAAGCACAGTTTCCAGGTCAAGGGAACTAATATTCTATATGTTGGTCAAGCATCATCTGGAGTACTGTATTCAGTTCTGGTTGCTTCCTTTTAAAGGATACAGTCAAGTTGGAGAAGGTTCAGAGAAGGGTAATGAGGGTGACAAGTATAGATAACAAAACATGAGAAAAGGTTGAAAGAGCTGGGCTTGTTCAGTTTGGAGAAGAGAAGATTGAGAGGTGACATGATTGCAGTCTTTACATACCTCAAAGGCTGTTACAGAGTAGAGTGGAAGACTTAACTTTTTGCTGTTCAAGAGAGGAGGACCAGGTCTAATGTTTTGAAGTTCCAGGAGGAGAAATTTTGATGAACATTAGAAAGAACCTCTTGATAGTAAGAATGGTTTGGCGAAGGAACCACTTACCTAGGGAGGTGATGGGGTCTCCTTCTCTGGATGTCTTCAGAAGGAGGTTGGACAGCTACCTGCTGGGGATGTCTTATCTGGGCATCCTGCATTGAGCAGACAGTTGGACTCAGTGGCCCATGAGACCCTTTCCAACTGTATGATTCTGTGGTTCTATGATTCTATCCCCTTTCCTCCAAAGAAAAAGAGAAATGAAATTAACATCTGGGCCTTAAAGATATATTATGCATGGTCTTGGAAGAATTGTCAAGTTCTTCCTGGAAAAATATTCTAGCAGCACACTATACATAATAGTTAAGCCATCTTTAACACACACCCCACAAAAACACATTTTCTTTAAGTTGTGTTCTGTGTGTCAGACAAACACAAAAGTTAGTTATACCATTGAAGCTCCTGAGTGCCCTCTTTTCCAGCAGTACTATCTTGAACCAAGATGCCTGTACAACCTCACAGTAGAAAAAAATGTTTCAGATAACCCACTTAGGGTCTTGTGTGATAAGCAAGCCATAAATACTGAAATTCTAAACCTTACAGCAGTAAGAGAGTGAGAGTGAGAGAGACCCTACTTTTCTTTTCTTCCCCCTATCCTTCCAAGAGACTCTCCCCTTCCATTAATGGATATTTCAAATCTGGAAAGAATTCAAGAGACTGTAGCAAGGTAAGGGAAACATCCAGATGTATCAGTAATAATTATGCTCTGCTTGGGGAGTTGGAGGGCCTTGAATAACAAGCGTAGTTTCCATGGACGGCTACAAGATTATAAACATAAAATTTATAAGTGGAATGGGAACATTTGGTTTATTTTCTCTCCTTTTTACAATCACTGCCATTTAAATTGAAAACAGTGAAGGGTAGCAGATCCAGGCAACAACCTGAAGATTGTAAACATAATAATTCATGTCTTACTGATGGGATATGGTCATATAATCAGTAAATTCATTTAGCCTACTCTGGTTTCACCATTAACTTTCTATTTTCTCATTTCATTGGCATCTCCCTGCCCAGTTTATGTCTTTCCTCAATACATACTGTGCTATAAAGCAGAAGCAAATATCTTGAAGGGTAAATAAAGAGGTAATGAGTCTACAAAAATGTTATTGAGGTACATTAACTCCTGCTTGCTGTCCTTTAAACTTTTCCCTCATCCAGGATTCATTTTTACAGTTTGAGCAGGTTCTGGTATTAAATTCTACCCAGCACTTTTGACTTTTAGTTTTAGCCGATACTCCAAAATGCTTCACAGAATGAGGAGATCCCACATGAACTGTAGAGAAAAGGAAGTAGATCCATTCAGTTTTTATTCAGGATATAATCTATAAGGTGAGGGGTAAAAATATTTTCCTGAAATCATTCTGGTTGCATGAATACTCCCACCTACCACAAGTCTGTGTGATCCCACTGTTTTCCAATGCTACTATTCCATCAGTATCATAAAATCATAGAGTTGGAAGAGACCCCCCCCCGGGCCATCCAGTCCAACCCTCCTGCCATGCAGGAACTCACAATCAAAGCACCCCCAATAGATGGCCATCCAGCCTCTGTTTAATGACATCCAAAGAAGACCTCCAAACAGCTCTTACTGTCAGAAAGTTCTTCCTAATGTTGAGCTGGAATCTCTCTTCCTGTAGTTTGAATCCATTGTTCTGGGTCCTACTCTGTGGAGCTGCAGAAAAGAAGTTTGCTCCATCCTCAATATGACATCCCTTCAAATATTTAAACAGGGCTATCATATCACCTCTTAACCTTCTCTTCTCCAGGCTAAACACACCCAGCTCCCTAAATCTCTCCTCATAAGGTATGGTTTCCAGACTTTTCATCAATTTGGAGCCCTCCTCTGGACACTCTCCAGCTTCTCAACATCTTTTTTGAATTGTAGTGCTCAGAACTGGACACAGTACTCCACACGAGGCCTGACCAAAGCAGAATGGAGTATTATCATCTGCCTTGCATCCCATCCTGGGGGAAAGAATGGGTATAAATTCAATAAATAAATGAATAATCCCCACTCACTTAGCCAGTTATTATTTCTTTCTGGATTTTTCTTCCAGGTGTTCCCAGATATTGAGGGGTCATGTAGTGAACAGGATTGGCTCCAGAGCCAATCAAATGAGAGCAAATGTATTTCAGATAAATTGTGAAAGTGAACCTCACTTTCCTTCTTGTTTCTTGCCTAGTATTTGGGGATCCATGATCACCGTAATTGGTTAGGGCAAGTGTAAGGCTCTCCCGATGGCCAATTTTCTCACATCAAAAATGTGCTCTCCTCCTGGGGCTCAAATGAAAAAAATCTGAATTGACTGCAGGAGACATATTAGGAAAAGAAATTTAAAAGAGGAATTTAAATCTCCATGCACAGTAATCCTGATCCAAATAAAGAGTGAGAAAGTGAGCCTCCCTTGTATACTGTGGCCTGAATCCTACTGTCAGCTTCCTACAAGAGTAGACCCATTGAGTGACCAAATATCCACTGATGTATTAGATCTATCATTGGAACTAACAATGGGATTAAGGCCTAGGTATTTAACCTAGTGTGTAGTTTAGCCTGGAGATTGAAAGCCAGCAAGGGAAATGTAAATAAAATCATGAACATTTTTTGTAAGGAGTGCTGACAAATTCTTAATAGAGGAACATACATTTAAAAACTGCCAAACACGTCTTTGTAACACTGTGAGTCGTTCCAGCTCAATCTTAAAAAGACATTCTGGTTATAGTTTATGTAGAGGGCAACCTTGAATTATATATGGGTGTGAGTGACTTTTATTGGACAGAAATGAGTTTCTGAGGTACTCCTCTTTAAGTTATGGAGAGATAAAAATGGGGCATGAAGACCATAATTTAATGAATGCCGTTAAAAAGAAATGATGCTTTGGGAACCAAGTGCAAAAAGACTCCTAAGCAGTGAAATTATTCCGTAAAATGGTAGCCACTAAGGAGATGGGCAAAGTGTGGCTGAGCAAGGGTTGCATGTGGCCCCAAGGCTGTTTTTCTGGGTCTCAACCCCCTGCTCATATTTTCCTGACTACTGTTTTTTCTGGCAAAAAAGTATCTTCTATCTTCCATAGGTTTGTATAATCCTACTATAAATTCATCCAGGCCTGTGACTATATTTTGTAATATGGATAGATTTTCTTTCCAGAGTATGGCAGTTCCACATATGTGTGTCCCTTCATGTCAATTCTGTTCTAAGTCTGAGCAAAATGTGTATTTTGTACCATCTGTAATGTGGTAAAGCTGCATCCTATGCTTCCTCATCCCATGCCACATACTTCCCCCTTCTTCATTTAACCCTTCAGCTTTCCCTAAAAGAGAATATGTTTACTCCCATTGATTGTTTTGGTTTGCTATGCTAGAATTATCATAATAAACAGAAGAAAGTGAGAAAGAAAGTGAGAGACTATATGTAATTGACTCAGAATTCAGAAGTAACGACTTACAAATAAGTAGTTACTTGAAATTAATTCTTTGTCAATGTGACTATGAAGATATGACTACATTATAGTTGTAATGTGAGAACAAACTCCTTTTGCAGTGCAACTGTAACAATTACTTCAGTAGCTACAGGTGTCCGGCGCCAGCCTCATATTGTGTTTTAGGTGTTGAGACAGCAATGAGTTAGACAAGAGGATGATGTTTTTGTACCAGAGGTTAGCATTCAGTTAGCCTCCCCCTAAAACTGACTATTTTAGTTACTTAGAGAAATGATAGTTACTAGTTGGAGATAACTATTTGGAGAGGGCCACAGAACTCTAACTGTAACTAATTACTTTTATAAAATAACTTCCCCAGTTCTAGTTATAGGAGATTTCTATGGCTTACGGCAGTCATTTTAAATTAATTGATATTATATCTAATTTTAAAGGGGGGGGGGCGGTAGTTATTTTACTATGTCACAATACATTTTAGGTGTGTGTGAGGAACTGTTTGTTAGCCGCCTTGATTGCCTGACAGGCAAAAGGCAGGATACAAGAATAAAGTTACTTACTAATTACTTACTTTCTTGTTCAAGTAATTTTTATTTTAAAAATGTTGATAGTAGCCTGGCCTGAACCTATTAGCCCTTCAGATGTTCAGATATACCCTTGCTATCCACAGCCTTTTTATTTGCCCACAGAGAATAAATTAAGGGTATAGTGACATTGTGACTTGTTTCTCACTTTTTCTTCCCAGGTCCTCTGTATTCTGTAAGAATCATCAATACTTTTCACCTGTCTTTGTTCTGACTCATCCAAACTGTGTCTCTCTGTCCTACATACAGTGGGGTACGTGAGTTTTCTTCAGAAGTAGTGATATACTTATTCAGGATGAACAGCTGTGGCACTGAATGTTTTGAGGTTATCAGGGGATGAAGCATTGTTTTGTAAAAAGGCTCCTCTTGGAAACTGAGCCACAATCCTGTATGGTCTAACATAGGACTTTATCACATGGGGGAAATCCTGTGCAGAAACAGGGTTTTAAATGGGAAAAAACCCACAAAAGTGAGCAGATTTTCAGACAATACTGCTTTTAAACTGTGCTTAACCTGAACGGAAAGTAGTCAAAAGCTGCTTCTTTTTACTTTTGGAAAATCCCGAAAGTAAAAAGAAGTGGCTTTTGACTACTTTCCATTCGGGTTAAGCACAGTTTAGAAGTGGTGTGTCTGAAAATCTGCTTGCTTTTGCAGGTTTCCCCCACCTTTTAAATCTCATTTCTGCATAAGATTTCCCCCATGTGATAAGGTCCATAGTGTATTAGCTCTGTGTGTAGAATTATACAACACCACAGCTGCCCATTTATTGATCTTCAGATTTACCATAGAATCACTTTACTCCTCTATCCCATCAGAGTCATTCATGCCCGGTGAAAACGGTGGATGCTTAGAGGACTGTTTGTGTCCCCACAGCCAGACACGAAATGACCATGGGGAGGGAGCTTCAACATTTCCATAGTTTTTGGTTGGTGCAGAAAGTCTGCATTAAGACCAACCCAACAGAGACATATGCAGGCATAAGGTTGACTTAACATTTTTGATGCCAGTAACAGGATCACAGAGAGAGGATAGTGAGTCTAGTACTTCTGGCATGCCCATTTAATTATTTAATTGATTTGAAGGTCTCATCTCCCCATGGATTACAACATAATTAAAAATACAAAACACATTATCAAACCATTAGAGCCAGCATGATGTAGTATTTTAAGTATTGGATTCTGGGAGTTGTTGTTTTTAACTGCCTTCGAATCTGCCCTGACTCATGACAACCCTGTGGATGAGACATCTCCAAGACCCCCTATCCACCACTGCTCTACTTAGGTCCTGTAGATTCAGGTCTGTATTTCTGGGATTTCTCTCTCCATGTATGATTGGAGCCTATGCTGTCAAATTTTAAGCATAATTTTGCTTGTGTGGGAAATTAATGCTATAGTCCTAAAGTTGCTGCAATTTTGTGTCTCCTTTTTGGGGAGTGGGGATGCAAATTGATTGTTTCCATTCTGTCAGCCACCATTTTGTTTTTCATATTTGTTGGATATTTTAGTTAAGACTAGAGTTGATTCTGTTTGTGTGGATAGTAGCAATTCAATTGGAATATCATCTGTTCCTGGTGATTTATTCTTCCCAATTTCTTTTATTGCAGCTTCTACCTCACTCTCTAGAATTTAGGGTTCCTCTTCATATGGTTCTTCATTCCATGTGTCATTTATTTTTTCTTCTCTTTTATATAGCTCTTATGTTTTTTTAAAAAAATTCTTCTTGGTCCTGTACTGTCTTCCCGTTCTTGTCATAAAGCATCCCCACCCTTGGTTTGAACTTTCCTTTGAGTTCCTCATTCTTGTGGAAGAGGTCTTCCTTTTTTGTTGTCTTCTGTTTCTCTGCATTGACATATTATAGGAGTTTTCTTTATCATTGTGCACTAGTAGTTGGACAGTTGCATTCATGGTTTTCTTCCTGCCTCCCTTTTCTGTTGCTTCTCTTCTTTCCTCTACTGCTTGAAGCATTTCATCTGTTATCTGTTGTGTAGGAATTTCAGTGGGCATTGCATGTCATGCACACTTGCTGATTATCCTTCTTCTACACAGTTTATTAAAAGCACAGGAACCCTGCCTCTTATTTCACCTAGTTTACAGTAGCAGGCGTAATTCATTTTCCCCCACCCCAGAACAAATATGACACTTGAATTCTGGGAGAAAATGGTAGAAGCACTTCTTTGAAAAAGGCAAGTGAAATCTTCATGGACCCAAAACTGTGTGTTTATCCTTTACAGAAGAAGGTTGCTTAGAAAGGCCCTTGGAATTCTAGGACTTTCAAAGATTAAGCACATGATAATTTGTTATAAAGGTACTGCCAAACATGGCCACTCTTTGATAGATAGCCTCATTCAGATCATAATGACTATAATACAGTCCACCAGTATGGAGTGTGAATCCAGTCCCAAGTTTCATGTTTCCATAGCAGCTGTGGGGATGGAAACATAGAATGTGATTGATTTTGTACATTATACCCTGACTGGGAATTGCTTGCCAAGGACATGACCAGGTGCATGAGAGGCTCTGGTAAGAAGAGTCTGGCAATATGTGACCAAAAGATAAAACAAGCATCTAGTCCATAGTACATGGATGTTGATGTGTAAGAGACACATGTTCACCAAGTGTGGGGTGTCATTCATATGATAACTGTAGCTGTATGTACATTAAAAATATGACAATCAGCATCAGCCTTCTGCTTTGTTTTATGATTAAGTTTCCATGGTGTCCTTCAATGTAGAACAGATGATGACACTCCTGGGTTGGGTAGGATGTAATTACTTTGCTTAGCATTGGGCCAAAACACTCACCTGCAACAAAGTGGTATAGATTTTTCCATTTTTGAGTGCATGCTGTATGCAAAATGAAATGTTCTGTGCTGTTTTTTAATGGCAAGAATATTTTAACCATTCAACATGTAAACAACCATCTGGGCTGATCTGATCAATGCTGCTCTCCAGGCTGCATTTGATATGGTGCTATATATAGAGTTCCTGGAGTTTTATTTAATAGGATGGTACATTTGATCCTAATGCACCATCTCAAAAGTAATGAAGCAGAAAAGATCTTTATCTTGTGTGAAAGTTGCAGTTATTGGCAACCATTCAGAAAAAAATAAAAGTAATTGCACAATCTTTGGGAGATATTGTATTGCTAACTGATTTCAGTGCAAGGCTTGGGTGGTTTTCATTTGGAGTTAATCAGGCAATGAACCATATATGTTGCAAATACATCATTTTGAGCTGCTCTCCAAGATATTGACAAATACAATTGCTGGAGGTGCTACTCTGATTTCTTGAACATGCATAGTTTTTTCTTCTTCTTTCATTTTATCTTGTACCTCATTTTTTTAAAATGAAAAATAAAATGAAAAATATTATTTCAAGGTGGTACAAATGTCAATCCAACAATCCTTGTACTACCTAATATGTAAGACTGCTAATTTTTTCTATTAATATATTATATGCGGTTGAGGTACATAACAAATGTATATATTTTGTGTTTCTCCCTGTGACCCAAGAACTCCAATTTGGCAAGAAAGTACCACTGATACTGGCTGTGCCATCATTAATCACATCAGGGGCTTCATATGGAAAACACTATTTTATTGAAGCAGGAACTGCTAGTTTAAAAGAAATTGGTGGCCACCATTTTTAAAGCTTTATTTCCAATAAGATTATTGGAGAAAGGCAAAGCAGAAAGTGCAAGGGAAGGTTTACAGTCAAACATTAAGAAAACAAAAATAATGACCACAGATGAGCTACAAAATTTTAAAGTAGCTGATGAAGACATTGAAATAGTTCAAAATTTTCCATACCTGAGCTTAATTATCAATCAGAGTGGAGACTGCAGTCAAGAAATCAGAAGATTTGGATTTGGGAGGGCAGCTATAAAGAAACAAGACAAGATCTGAAGTGTTAAAATATATCACTGAATACTAAATTAAGATGGTCCACATGATAGTACTCTCTTAGTACCACATTTCTATGTATAGTTATGAAAGCTGTACACTAAAAAAAGCTGACAATAAGAAAATCAAATCATCTGAAAAGGCCTCTCAATACCACGGACTGCTAAAAAGACAAATAGATGGATTCTATAGTTGAACTCTCCCTAGAAGTAAAGATGACAAAACTGAGCTTGTCATACTTTGATCATATCATGAGAAGGACTCACTAGAAAAGATGATGTTGCTTGGTAAAATGGAGGGCAATAGGAAAAGAGCAAGACTGCATACCAGATGAATAGATTCAATCAGGGAAGCCATGGCCATGAGACCACAAGATCTGGAGAGGGTGGTTGAAAATAGGGTGATTTAGGAGATTATCAAATGGGGGATA
>CM034706.1:233280624-233296888 GCA_020142125.1 Phrynosoma platyrhinos
AAATAGTGGGTACCACCAGGGGATCAGCAGGAGAACTGTACCTCTGTTTTACCTCCCTAAACTTGTTTTGCTTCCATTTTTTTCTTTTTCACACCCACCTTGCTAAAATAGTGTGGTAAAATGAGGAGGGGGGAAGAGAGTTGATATAGGGTATTTTAAGAGGACTCTAATTTTTTCCAAGCAGGTGGACATTTCTACCTATGGACTGTAGGAATTCACACAGAGACTTGTTTAAAATGGTTGCAAGTGTTTTAAGGTACTGTTGCTAAAATTCTGAGTATTACTTGCTAGGATGCTTGCTAAGATGCTGCTGCGCAAGACAAAGACTGCTGCCTTCCAATTCTTTGCTTTGCTTCTCTCTCCCTACCATATGCTAGTGAAGGACATAGTTAGATAAGAAGCTGCAAGCGCTACTCTCCGCTGCCTTTACTGAGCCTCTGAACAAATTGAAATCTAGCTTATTATTCAACTGCATTGAAAATAAGTTTAATTATCCCATACTTAAAAAAAAAAAAGCTGGCATCTTTAACACTGTGTGATCTTAGAGACTGCAGCAAGAGATAAGAAAGTTAAAAGTCCATTAGATTTCTCAAAAGTAATGACTTCCCAAAGTCAGAAATAGCATATTGAAATGTACTAAAAAATCTGTTTATAAAATACAGCTCTTAAAGTTAGTACTAGCAGGGGAGGTGGGTGGCTCTGATGAGAGCAGTGGATCTAGTATGAACATTAAAGGAACTTTCCAAGATGCTGAAATTATTTGGGGGTATAATGTTCAGCACATTCGATTTTAATCAGTGTTATAATGTTTTAATGTGATGATTTTAAATTGGTTTTAAAACTTTTTATAAATGTTTTTAATATGTTGTTCTGGAAGATACTTGGTTCCCATGCAGGGAAAAAGGCAGTATATAAGTAAAGGAAAGGAAAGGAAAGGAAAGGAAAGGAAAGGAAAGGAAAGGAAAGGAAAGGAAAGGAAAGGAAAGGAAAGGAAAGGAAGTAGTTACATAAGTAAGTAAATAAAATATTTCCATGAAAGTCAGACTAAAATCTGGAGTGGACTGAATTCTCCACTGACTTTGGAGTCACTCAGCTCCCCTGAACAACAGCATAATGTGCCCTTTCTGTGCCTTACCTAGTTCAGTAGACATATAACTTGCTCATAAATGTTTCAAAATTGGATTAAGAATAATATGAAATGCATCACTCATTTTTCCCTCATAGGTAGAGGACTTCTGCCCTCCACCTATGAAAGAGCACTATAACTATCACTACTTCGGTTTTGTGTGGATGTTGCTTTATGCAGTTCACTCACCACGGGCTCTTTCACATCACACTATCATAGCACTATGATTTCACTTTAATTACTGTGGGTCCATCATATGGAATCCTGGGATTTGGAGTTTAAAGAGGGGTAAGTCTGAGAGCTCTAGTGTCTCACCACACTACAAACACCAGGATTCCAGTAATTGTTACCATGGCAATTAAAGTGGAATCATAGGGCTATAATCGTGTAGTGTGAAAGGGTCTCATGATTCCACTGAAGATTATTTGATTACCTGTAGTCTTATTGCTGTTTCTTTAAAGATAATCCAAATGTTTGGATTAGCACCCAAAGAGTGGAATTATGCATTTTGGCATGGGCACATTTCCATTATAGTAACTTTATAAGATTACAAGTAGGACACTGCAACAACATAAATCACAGAATGACACAATTTGGAGAGAAAGAGAGAGAGGGAGGGAGGGAGTTGTGCAAGTATTTGTTATTTGATTAAGCAGACAAGAAGTAGAAATGGATTTTCAGTGTAAACAAGTCTTCATCAGGGAATAATTTTTTTTCTTGGAAATCCTTCCTTCTCAATTCAAGCTGAGGCTTGAATCAAAATTCAGAATATGTAATTTAACTGATCAACAGGACTTTGTGAATGGTGTCTTTGGCTACTTCACATTATTATTATTATTATTATTATTATTATTATTATTATTATTATTATTATTCCCACCTCCCACCTCCCAACTGGGACACAAAGTGGCTTACAAATTGAAACCGAACAATTAAAAACAAGCTCGATCCGGCTTTTTGCTGCTCCAAAAAGAGCTGGCAAATGACGCTGCTTTCTGGGGTGGCAAAATGTCACCCTTAGCACTGCCACCACTGCTCTTTTGTATCCCTTTGGTGCAGCGTGTCTACACATTGCACCAACTAGGTGCCCTGACGCTGTGCACTGTGCAGTGGAGTGTGCGCCGTGACGGCATTGTTGGGGCAGAGTCAGGGCGGCCGGCATGCGGTTGTCCTGCCCCAACTCCACCCCCAGGCTGGCCCTTTTGGCTAGTCTGCACAGGCTGCTAGGGAGCTGGGTGTGTTTAGCCTGGAGAAGAGGCAGTTAAGAGGTGATATAACAGCCCTGTTTAAATATTTGAAGGGATGCCATATTGAAGAGGGAGCTAGCTTGTTTTCTGCTGCTCCAGAGAATAGAAACAATGGATGCAAGATACGAAAAAAGAGATTCCACCTAAGCATTAGGAAGAACTTCTTGACAGTAAAAGCCATTCGACAGTGGAACCCACTTCCTTGGAGAGTGGTGGAGTCTTCTTCCTTGGAGGTCTTTAAACAGGGGCTGGATGGCCATATGTTAGTGATGCTTTGAGAGTTCCTGCATGGCAGTTGGCTGGACCAGATGGCCCTTGTGGTCTCTTCCAATTCTATGATTCTAGTACATATTTAAAAAGTTAAAAATTCTAAAACTAAAACTTCTAAAATTACTTTAAAAAATCTAAATGTTAGTGGAATTAATACTGTACTTTTTGCATTTCATCCCCTTCTGATATTTTTCTTCTGCTCCTTAAATCCCTATGTATGCATCTGCCAATTCACAATGATTCATGCATCTAGTGAAGTGAATTCTAGTCTACAAAACATATACTATAAATCATTTGTCAGTGTTTAAGATGACACAAGGCTTGTTGATTTTCCTACAACAAAATAATCCAGCTACTGAATAGATGGGCTTTTCATATAGTTCATTTGTTGATAACCACTTTCCAAAATTTGCAGATTTCTTCATTTATTTCATGTGATGAACTTAAGGTTTTTGTTTTGTTTTGTTTAACTTGAATGGGATAGAAAGTGAAACTATCAGATTCACCTCAGGAAGAGGATTTCGTTCTCAGAGGTCTGGCTTTGAATCCCTGTGCGCTCAAACATGTTTGTAGTGCAGAATTAGAGCTGTCATTGTTTTGTTTTTACAGACTCCTTATCATTACCATGTACATACCAAGCATCTATCTCTTCATACTGGAAATAACGGTACCTATTACAGTTGGCTTTTGCAGATGGTTGAGTCTTTTGTTTGGTGTGGCATAGTGGTTTGAGAGTTGGATTAAGATTCTGGAGACCTGGGTTTGATTCCCAGCTTGGATGTCAAACCCACTGGGTTAACTTGGGCAAATCACATGTTCTCAGCCTCAAAGGAAGGCAATGGCAAACCTCCTTTGAACAAATCTTACCAAGAAAACCCCATGAGAGGGTTACCATAAGTCAGAAACAGCTTGAAGGCACACAGCAATGACAACAACAACAACTACTATTACTATAAGAGTATTACAAATCTCACAAATTTCTTCATAAATGTGATGGAAATGCTTTTAAAAACAAAATAAACAAAAAACCAAAACAAAACAAAACACAAAACTTGAATGTGTGAGAAATATAAATTGTCAGTATTTGTCTATCCTCAAGGACTACTCCTCCAGAAATCTTCCTTCATAACTAAAGAAAGGAGGAGACTCATCATACTGTGTACTGCGTGTGACAAGGAGGAAGGCAGGCAGGCAGGCAGGCAGGCAGGCAGGAAGGAGGCAATGGATATTTACTTTTGTACCATAAACGTTGAATAAAAAAACCTGGTCACATTGCAGAGTGGGGACCTTGGAGATCTGTTGCCCAAGTAGGCCATAGTGGGCTACATGATGCATTTTCCTTTGCTCACTGAAGGGGGCCACTCTGCATGAGGTGGCTATCTATATTCAAAAACAACACTGAAAGGATAATTTCAAGTTTTGCTCCAACTTGGATAAAAAATAATACCAGTTTTGAATCATACCCCTCAGTTCAACCTCTTGCCCAATTCCCTGTCAAGAAGTCAAATCTGAAAATGCAAATGTGAGGAGGTATCACATTTCCTTTACATTGTGACTCTTGATCTTCCAGCTTTAGTTTCTCTTTTGCTCATGCTTGCTGACCTTTTGCACAACAGGTGATTTCACAAAGGACTTGGCAAATTAGAGAGTAAGAGGCCATGCTAACATTACAAAATCTACTGCAGTATCAGTGTGTTTCAAAAACATACTGAGCTAAGTAAAGAGAATGCTTCTTTCTAGACGACAACTGAGAGAGGAAGTAATGTGCTACTGGTTTATTGTAGTCTGCTAATGCCTTGGAGCTTTGTGAGGTTTGGCAGGAACTTCAGGAGATGATAACTCTTGCTTTCCATTTGAGGAATCCTTGGCATTATTACATTCTGGAGATTCCAATGCAACATGAGTAGAAACGGTGGCGTTTGGCTGAATCTGTGCCTGACACTAGTAGACTGGTGTGAAAAACTCTTCAGTTGTAAGGTTATCGGCTGGTAATAAGTTTTTTAAGTGTTTTTATTTGTGAGCCGCCTTGGGTCCCTTTCTGGGAGAAAGGTGGCATAGAAATAAAATATATACATACGTACATAAATACATAAAATAATAGTGGAACTGCTGGCTTGTTTTTGATTTAGAATGAGAACACCCACCCACCCCCCACAAAGGATTGACTTATGGCAGTGCAGATTTCAAAGGTTTAAATATAATTATGAGATTTCTTTATGTCCAGAGCAAAAGTCTTTCTCAATCTGAGAATAGTTTCTCCCAACTTGTGGTGACAGTCCTTGAGTAAAACAATAGTTGCATCAGTACCATCATAGAATATGTGTGTTCAAGAACAGTGCCAACACCACCCAGTACAATCACCTCAACTAACCACCATCAACAAGGACAGAGTTACAGGTCAGTAGGCTCTTGATGTTTCCCTATTTATTCTAAACGTTCATAACCTGATTTCCAGTCATGACTTCTATAAAGACTTACAAAATAAATGGAAACATCTAAAAATAAAAGGACTTACATGTGAATACATTTTTAAATTGTCTTGTAAAACACAGCAAGTTTCGTGCCAGGAGGCAAGCCTCCTTGAGGAAAATAGTTATTTCCAGTACACCACATCAGAAAACATTCTCTTTCCACCAGCATGCCTTTGCCACACTTTTCATCTCTGACGTGAGTGAACCTTCAGACTTGATCCAATATGTTTTTGTCAGGTGTGAAGAAAGAAGACTGCCCACCACATATATACTTTCCTTGTACAGACACCAATGGGATTGTTGGTTAAATCTTGCTTCAGCCCTGGTTACAGGACATATGGGCACTGTATAGCTGCCTCATTGCATTCACACAGGTATTCTCCAGTACTTTATCACTGTCTCATATTCCCCAGTATCTATCAGATTATACAACTGACTTCATCTGCCTAATGGTAGGACCAGCACTGGAACTGTATCTTAGAACCTGAAGAAAAGTCACTAAAGAAGATCCTTGTAGTCAGGCAGGTCCATAGAGGAGAGCATATTCCTTGAAAAGCTGGATCTGAAACCAGTTGATAGCTTTAAATGTTAAAATTCTGCATTTTAACATGGATAGTGGGCCAGAGCAGTTTTGTAACTTTTTACCATGTGAATGAGTCTACCTGCACTGAGCTAATTTACACAGAAATTTTTGAAGAAGATGCAGTTAAAAGATGCAGAATGATTAAGAATGCTTGCAAAAATCATCAGCATTTTGGCATTTTGCTGTATGGTCAAAGCATTACATGGGTTCTTAGAAGGAAGCTGGTTATGGCTAGCTAGAAACTACAAGCATAGAGGTAGTATGGTGTAGTGACTTGAGCATTGGACTACAACTCTGGAGATCTGGGTTCAAATCTGCATTCAGCTATGGAAACCCACTGGGTGACCTTGGGCAAGTCATGCTCTCTCAGTCTCAGAGGAAGGCAAAGGCAAACCCACTCTGAACAAATCTTGCCAAGAAAACCCTGTGATAGATTCATCTTAGGGGTGCCATACATTGGAAATGGCTTGAAGGCACACAACAAAGCATTTACCTTTTTCTTGCCTTTGGTTGGGTGCATGTCAGATGTATCAATTTGGTTTTTCAGGGAAGTGATATTATTTTGCTTCAAATATTATCCCAAAGTTAATATTTCTCTTTCTTGTTACCTGATTAATCATGTTTCCATAGGATTCATTTTAATTCTTCTGATAGTTCAGAACTCTGTGAGTTCTGATTAAGCTGTTTATCAAAGAATGGAATAACCGGAGGTGTTTCTGCTGGCAGTGTTTGCATAAGTTGCTGGAAAATTTCCCATGCTATAGCAATTCCAGCTTGAAGGTGCTTGATACAAAACTTCTTGATAATTAATAATTAGTTGGCTATCAGCAGTATTGTCATCCAGTACTAATTGCTGGTAGGCATTAGTTTGATCAAGTTTGGCAAATACATATATGGGTTCCAATTTTTGCCTCAGCCATTGCAATCACTACAGCAGGGAGCCATGCCTCCATCAGACATCTTCAGAGATGTGAAAAAATAATAATACAGGATGAGTTTATTTTTAAAAGTTGTTATAAAAAAGACTGATAATGGACCAGAGCTTGGAAAAGTTACTTTTTAGATTACAGTTCTCCAAGTCCCTAGCTAACATACCGTAGCTAATGGAAGTTGTATTTTAAAAAATTCAATTTTTCCAGGTTCTATAACAGACATGAATTACACAAAACACTATATAAACTTTATGACCTAGATCCAATTGCTACACCCAACTACAGTAGACTTGTTGAATCAATTAGATTTACATAAGTGTCAACATACCATTCTAACAATGATTCTACTTTAGCTGGGACTAGGAATAAGATTTATATAAAAGTAACCACACACTCAGCCCCAGAAAAACCCTGTGATATATTCATCCTATGGTTGCCATAAGTTGGAAATTACTTGAAGGCACAACAACAACAACAACAACAACAACAGCAAAAGCAACTGTTTGCTTCTGTTATGGAGGCACCATTTCCTTAGTTTGTTGTTGTGTGCCTTCAAATTGTTTCCGAAGTATGGTGACTCTCAGGTGAATCTACCATAGGGTTTCCTTGGCAAGATTTTTTCAGAGGAGGTTTACCATTGCCTTTCTCTGAGGCTGAAAGATGTTACTGTGCAGAAATTTAAGTTTCCCAGGGGTTTAACCCTTTAAAGAAAACAAAAATATACTAATATGAAAGCTGTTAGAGTTTGTCTTTCATTAGCAGAACAGCAGAAGTGCGATTTTGTCTAATTATGCTTTCCTAAAGAATAAAGACTGACTCAAAAAAGATAACAAACATGTAGCTTGTAGTTTAAAAAACCAATGATGGTTGTATATATTTACATAAAAACTAAATCGTAATCTAACTAGCAATATTTCAGGTAAAGGGAAGAAATCTCACCATCTTTAAAATAGCAGGAAAATGGAGAAGAGACTGTTAGACTAACAGTCAGACTAGAGACAGACTAACTGTAAGACAGCCATCCTCTGCTACCAAAGACCAGTTTATAATCTTGAGAGGGTGACAGTTAGTCTTAAAGAGAGAGAGAGATCTAAATAGGTATCCCTATCTATATAATGAGGGGAAAGCGAATGCATAAGTTTCTTTCAACAGTTACTCAGTTTTGTTGCAAACAATACTGACATAGGTGGAATGCCTATGTTGATATAAGACCACTTTCCATGGACAGGTGGAGAATATTTCCCAAAACATTTGCTAAGAACTGTAGCTCAAAGGAAGCAAAATGAGGTGTGAGTGTGTAGGAATGAGAAGATCTTCCATTTTTTAAAGTAGTTCATTAAGTTCCAAATGCCTTTTTGTACCCAGTTTTAAAGCTAAAAGTAGTAAACGTTGTCTAAGCAACCTGATTTTTTTTTTTTTTAAAAAAAGAACCATTTTCCATTATTGCAGTTCACCTATCAACTTGGTACAAGCACTTTCTGGAGTGAACAACAAAAGCCTGAAATCAGTAAAAGCTCCCCTAAGGCAATAGCTTTGTAGGTGTGCAATTCCATATATATCTCCCTACAAAATTCCATCTCTGATAGTGCGCTTGTGAGTTATGGCAACTGAATCCTTTTCATTTTTTTCTTCATCTTTTCCCTCTTTCTTCTTCCCTATGAGATGTCCTTCTGTCTGTCACACATAGCTGGCTCTTATTTAAGAATGACAGGTGGCCAGCTATACAGTGGGAAAGAAAGGCAGAGCGAAAAAGCAGGAGCCCTTCGCTGGTAATAATTGCTCCATCAATGTCGGGACTGTGGTTTTACAAAGCATAATTCATAGAAATAAAAACCTCTTGGAGATGCTCACACTACATAAAAGCATATAAATAAAATATAAATGATGAAAACAAGACATGTTAATTACATACAGTGGAACAAGCTCATCTGAAAAAGCTTGGCTGTCAGGTCTAATCTCAGGCGTGCTTGTGATTTACTGTTTTTTATGGTTTATGGAAACAAGCTGGAAGAACCTGATACTAGTGACTGGGGGAAAGCCAGGATGTTATAAGAAACTGACAAAGGGTCACGAAAAGGCTTCAGAAGACCTGTCTTCAGTGGTTTTCTATATATGCAGGTAGTGTGGTGTGTTGGTTAAATTTCATATCAGAACAGGGGAGGCATCCATCTAAATCTGTGCTGAGCCATGGAAGATCAGTGCACATTCTTGGGCCAACATTTACCTTTCAACCCAAATGACCTCACAGAATTCCTGTGAGATAAAATGGCTGAGGAAAACCATACACACCAGGGTGGGAAATAACTGTCCTTCTCAGACATTATGGAACTGCAACTCAGATCATTGCTAGCCAGAATAATCACTGTGTCATCACATGTCACGTCACTAATATTTGTGAAGCAGCAGTGGCTGCACAAAGTGCAGCTTTAAATAGATGGAGATAGGCAAGCAGGAAAGTGTTGCCACCACTATAAAGTAAGGAACAGGGTGCAAGGGAGTAAAAGTAAGCAATGGGGTAAGCAGAGACAGTCCAGCCTCCCCTACTGCCTAAAGAAGGTTCAACATCATTGCCATCTCCTTCCACCTACCTCCACTGCTTGCCTCCACTGCTACATACCTTCTTTCCTCCCCTCCTTCTCTTTGACCTACAGTAGGGGCACCATCCTTACCTACCTACCTACCTGTTTGCCCTATGTTTAAAGAAGGCTGCATCATACACCTGCTTTATTTGGTTATAGCCACTGCAACCCATGTAACAACATTTCATAGGGAGGGTCCCTTCTCCTCTTTCATCCTTTGCCAAACGACTGGAGATTGATACTCTTCTCAGGGTCTATCTCAGCTGTGTGCAATTCATATTTTTGAGTGTCCTCCACAGCCTTATAAGGACTCTTTCTTACATAATTCACAGTTTCATAGCCACCTTTACCAGGAAACTTCATAGATTTGACTTCGTCCAGCGTACTGGAACTCTCCTGTTCTCTCCCTTTTGAACTGATGGCATCATGAGAGAGAATGCAACTGCAGTGGCTATCTACATTTAACTTTGCAAATCTTTTCCCCTTTTTCTTGTTCTTTTACTGGATGATTTATTTCTCTTGGGTGAAAAGTTGGGATTCTAGCCTTTTAACCAGTGACTCCAAGGCTTACCTGTAGTTGTTAGTGTCAACTAGAATAGAGTGGAACTCATTTCAGTGCTAACTTATGAGAATTGATTCAATAGCCTACTCATTATTAGGACTAATATCTGGATTTAGGTCCAGTAGTCTTTATCAGGATTGGGATTCATATGGCCCTCCAGATATTCTTGAACTGCAAGGAGAGCAGGAAAGTAACTTGGTTGGCATACTGTTAGTGGCATATGTCGGTGTAAGTTATGCCTTATGCTGCAGAGGTTAGTATTGCTTTCCTCTCTCTGCAGTGATCAATGAGATCCACCATCACCCTCAGACCTACTATAGAGACAGTGATCCTCCCTCCCCATGGCCATTCTATGCTTGGTATACTGGAGGCATGGGAATCATAGTAGCATCTCTCTATGTCCCTGTAGATAGAAACAAAGCACATACATCTTCTGCTGACGTCCACTGATGTAATATTTTCATGTCTGGCTATGGGGACATAGCCAGATGTTTCTGCAATCCTCCTTGCTCTCCAACAGGTATGGAAGGCTGCTGTGGTGGGGCTCAGCAACTCTATGGTAGATCCAGGGAGTGGTAAATGTCTCACTGTAGCCTAGTTCTGCATGAAGGTCTATTATACTATGCTGAGCCATGCTGGATTCTGGCCATCATGAAAAGCCACAGGATCCTCATATGGACCAAAGATTAGAAGCATTGGTGTCAGCACTAATATGTTAACATTAAATTGATTGTTAATATTAATTGTTAAGAAAAATATAAATTAATTCATTAAATCTTGAAGACCTTTGAAAAATTGCCAAAAATTCTCGGCAACAAAACAATGAGATCTATCTTATTTTAGCCTTGATGTAATCTGTCTAGTGTCTGATGTTGGGAGAAAGGCAGTTTATGTAAAAGTAAACAAATAAATAAATAACCATTACTCAGAATTAATGCTGTTGGTGTTAATGATTAAAAAAAGGAATTTTAGACAGTTGTTGAAGATTTTAATGAATCAAAAGTAGCAATGAACTTGTAATGAACACCCCTGCCCCCAGCACAGGGCTTTTTATGTTTGTTAGCACTTTAGAACTGTGGTAAAAAGAAAGTTGATGTAAAAGGGCTAGGTCTTATTTAAATGTTATTTAATAATAATAATAATAATAATAATAATAATAATAATAATAATAAAACAGGACTGGTTATAGTTTTTGCATGTTTAACGTTGACTTGTCTTTCATAGTTTTGTGGTTTGTGTAGCAAGGTGGGTGAGAGATAACCTGTGACATAGGACGTTATCACACGGGGAGTTGCGGGGAGAAAGTGGAAATAAACCGGACGAGCGGAAGACTTTAATTTATGGGATTTGTCCCATTCTGCCTCGTCTGATAACTAAATTCGAATTTAAAAGGGGGTTAATTTGAACAAAAACCTGATCTTTTCAAATCCTCAAAAATCCCGAAAATGAAAAGATCAGGTTTGCGTTCGAATTAACCCCCTTTTAAATTCAAATTTAGTTATCAGACAAGGCAGAACGGGACAAATCCCATAAATTAAAGACTTCCGCTCATGCCCGTTTATTTCCACTTTCTCCCCGCAACTCCCCGTGTGATAACGTCCATAGAGATTATCTTGGAAGACACATGTGTTGCATTCTCCTTTCCCTCCTTAGCTAGGCAGGGACTTCCTCCCTTCCCCCTGGTCTCTCATTCTATCTGGCAGTTTAACTGACTCTCTGAACAGTCTAAACTGCCACCTCTCAGTCTCTCAGTCAGAAGCTTATCACACAGTTAATTCAATCGCCTTACCTAATCCAGTTTAAATTTTAAAACAGGCTGCATCCAGAACCTATCACAAGGAATTGCCACCCAGGTCCATCCCTACTCCTAGGACTGCTCCGGCGGCCATTTTCTCAAGCCAGAAAACTCCCAGCTTTGAAAAAAAAGCCAAGCTGAGCTGCCCTGGGAGCGGGGATAGACCTGGGCAGCAGTTCTGGAAGCTAAATCCTTGTGATAGGCTCTGGATGCAGCCTGATTCAAAATTTAAACTGGATCAGAGCAAAGGATATAACAGAGAAACAACGGGATCCAATTAAAAAATATGAAAAAAACAGGATAGATCCTAAAGTACAGAAGCATTTAAGTAAGGGGTACAGATGAGGTCAAGAATCATAAAAGAATCTCTGTTACTTTTAGAAATCAATAATAGAGTGGATAAGCAAAACAGAAGGAAAGGTAAATATCTTTAAGAACATATATGTAAATATATATATGTATAAGTGTGTAAATATATATGCGCACATACATGAAGAATTAATAGAAATGGGTAAAGATATAGCTAACCTTATTAGAAAGTTCGGTAAGAAAGAGATAGGAAAATACAGCAAATTAAATACAAGGTGAACTGAACCAGAAAGAATTAAGTATTAAAGGACATTAGCTAAAGATGATGGAAGATTTTATGGCTATGTACTGCCATTAGTAGGTTTATGTATTGTTGTGTAATTATGTTACATTACGTTACGTTACATTACGTTACGTTACGTTACGTTACGTTATGTTATGCAATGTTAGTTTGTTAATGTGTCAAGAGATATATATTTTTGTTTTTATATGTGGCTGGATATTTGTATATATGTATTTTAATCCAATAAAATTTTGGAAGAAAAAAAAATAAAACCGGAAAAGGTAAGGCGATTTAATTAACAGTGCAATAAGCTTCATAGTTTCAGTCTGTAGTCAGTAACAGTCCTTTTCTGAGGGATATTAAGATCTCTTTTCCTGCTATATCATCTCCAGTTAGATTAGGTTTTAGTTTGTTTTATGTATATATTTATTAAAGTCATTATTGTTTGTTTTTAAACCACAAACTACGTTAATCATTTTTTGATTTAATTTTTATTCTTAAGAAGGCATATTAAAATATAGTCTGACCCACATTTTTTGCTGCTCTGCTGATGAAAGCTGAACTCTAACAAGTTTAACTTTCATACCTGCATATTTTAGTTTACCTTTAAAAGGGTTGAAACCCTGGAAAACTAAAATTGCACTTCCCAGATTAGCATGCAAAAGTTTCACCTTTTTATTTCTCTCAGTCTTCTGTTAAAAGGATAGGAAGTGGACGAGTAGACATATGCTAACTGTGCTTGTTGAACAAAATATTTTTAAGCTAAACTCATTGGCGAAGATCCTGCATTGGGAGATATAGGTCTATCATGTAGCTATATCTCAATAGCTATGTCTTCTGAAAACTCACCTTGTAACTGATGCAGCATTCCCAACAGTTATTCCCTTGTTGTTGGAGACTGAGTGGATGAGCAGAGACACTTCCACCTATTTCCCTGTAGCTGGACATGCTGTGACAGGCATTTGCAGAGACCTCTGGAGTCCTTGAGATCCCTGTAGATCAGGGGTAGGCAACCTTTTTGAGCCAGGGGCCGGGTTGCTGTCCCTCAGACAATTGGGGGGGCCGAAGCACAAATAAATAAATAAATAAATAAATAAATAAATACTTTTTATAAAGAAATTTAAAAAAATATGCATGCACACTCTCTCAGCCCCAGAAAAGCCATGGCAAAACCCCTGTGGAGATTTTGCCAAGAAAACTCCAAGAACAAGTAATATCAACAATAATATCACCATGGTGGGTGGCAGCGGCGGCAGCAGTGGCAGGACCAGCCTGGGGCCAATCCAAAGGCCTCGCGGGGCCGCATCCGGCCCCTGGGCCTTAGGTTGCCTGCCCCTGCTGTAGATGATGTCCTTTCAGCACATCCAGTTACAGAAGAATAGTTGGACGCATCCCTGATCACCCTCCACATTCTCTGACAATATGGAAATGTGCTTCCCTTCTTACAAGGTCAGTTCTGAAGGGGTGTTTGGTTGTTGCATGGCTGAAACTGAATTCTGCCCCTTGTGACAACCAAAATGTGAGTTGTGATGGCCTAAGTCCAACATACACTGTTGTAATTCATGAACAGGATGCGCAGGAAATTATTCTGGCAGTCAAAAAGGATCTTTCCCTTGTTTATTTCTCATGTTCAGATTTTTTTTAAAAAAAACCCAAAACATTATTTTTTATATAGAATTCTCCAGGATACAGTGAACACAGGCTAAACATAGCTAGTTTTTGAAAATAAAATAAAATAAAACAAAAGAGTTGATCAAGAACAACTAATTTAGGATACATAGAACAGATCATCCCTAAACTTGTTAATTATAATGTTTTTCTTTTATAGATGAGAAATATATAATGATTTTGAGATGTGGAATATTTAACTGATATCTGTCAATAATGGATGCAATATTGCAAATATTTCTATAGCATAGTAATAGAGCACATGCATTGTGTGGCAAAGGTTCTAGGTTCAATATCCAGGATGTCCAGTTTGTGCTGAGAAAATCCTTTGCTGAAGACCCTACAGAACCACTGCTAGTTAGTATAGCAGATGAATAAATGGTATTGTTTGGTATAAGGCAGTTATTGGTACTCAGCCCTCATGTGGTATGTGGGCATGGCAATCAATAATGGTTCCCTAACCTGTGTGGTTTCGGTTATACTTCTGCTGCCACCAAATGTAAAGATTTACACTCATCTCACCCACTGCCAACAAATGTGAGGGCTTTCCCTTATTCTCACCTCTGCCACTAATGTAAGGACCTCCTCCTGTCCCACTGCCATGGTCACCAACTGTGGGGACCTCCTAGACACCCTTGTGGTTCCTGTGTGAGATGTTACTCAACTATTATCCCCACCAGAGACTACCCTTCTATATTAGCTGCTGCCACCACTATCATGTCTGCACCAAAACTTTTTCATACATACAGTTCCCAGAGACAAAAAGCATATGATACAAAAATACTACTTTATTAACAAACTTTGAACACAGAAGATTAAATATTTATTACATTTACAACTCATTTCTCACTCTTTCTCTCACTCTCATCTCCTAGCTAACTCAGACTCTCTCTAAGGACCTCTGCAGACAGGCGGCACAGAGCCGCCCCGGGAAGCAGCGGATCGGGGCCGCGGCAACCCAAAGTCGCGGCCCCAATCCTCCTTTTTGACACCCCAAAAAGAGAAGCAAAATGCTGCTCCTTTTAGGGGCGGCAAAAGGCCACCCTAAGAGCTGGCACCGTGGCACTTCCTCACCCTTTCAGTGCAGCATGTTTAAATGCTGTGCCGGGAGGGCATTCTGATGCTGTGCACTGTGCATAATGGTATGCATCGTCAGGACAGTGTTGGTGTGGGGTTGGGGCAACCGGGGTACGGGGTGCAGTGCCCCACCCCAACTCTACCCCCAGGCCGGCCCTTTGGGCCATTATGCAGAGGTATTATGTCTCCTAACCACTCAGAACCCTAAACCACATTCACTAACTAAACTTAATAGACTACTCTCCTCTAGCTTACTAACCCTGACAGACCACTCTCTTCATTCCTCTTCACCAATTGCTGTACACAAACCATATTCAAATCCCCTCCGACATTCTGCCAATCACCACTCCCAAAATTTCCCCTCTCTGGACAGACCCTTACCTTATTACCTCTTTTAAATAAAACACATTTTCCTTTGAACAATTCATAACAACACCCCCCCCCCCAAGTGGCAATGTAGGAGCTGAGTTGATAAAAGTGTCAGGATCAGCTAACCCAGCTCCCAGTAACTACAAAAGCATCTCATTGTGATAGAAAAACAAAAATATATTTATTCAGGAATTGAGACAGCAGTCACCCGTTCAGGGTCTGTGTCAGAACTGGGGTTCTTCCCCAGGACCCTAGCATAAGAATGCAAGTTATCCACACACACCCCTTCCTTGGATCTTTTGATCCTGATCAGAGCAACCTTTCATGTCCTCTTTTCTGCCTCCTGTGTTTATCATTCAATTCCTCTTCAGGAAGGGAGGAAGGCAGCCGTCTGATGCAAGCCAAATCTTCATACAGGAGAAGCAGGGTCATAAAACCATAAACTTTCATCCTGTTGCCATTTGCCTCTCCATTCATTCCCATGCCCATAGCACTCAAATGATTAATACTGAATACATTTCAGCATTCCCCATCTCCATCCTCCCAACACTTCATCAGATTATTATAGCATTATATCATTATACTATCATACCATCATGTCACAACACATCATGACAGAAACATACACATGGTCTGGCAAAAGGCTGGTTTACCAGTGGATTGTAATAATAAAAGACTAAAACAACAGTGAGAATCAAGTGGTCCTCCAGACAAAGTTGTAACTATATGGGGTGGTGATGGCAGGTGGGTGGTATGAGGGCATTGCCTCTCCTAAATAAGATGTCCATCTCCCTTCTCCCAAAATTTTCTTCAGTTTTCAAATTTCTAGCATCGCAGTGACTTAAAAGTTCAAGTGAATATTTAGAAATACAGTAAAAAAGGGGCAGGGAAAGCACAACGGGAATACAAACACAGTAAATAGGAATTCTCTTCTTAACAAAGGGGTTTATTGTCAGGGATGATGGGAGTTGTAGCTCTTCACCTCTGGCTCTA
>CM034706.1:233296988-233319810 GCA_020142125.1 Phrynosoma platyrhinos
ATTTTTATTTCTATTACTGTATGTCCCATGTTGCTTTTTCCTTGATATTTATAGCCTCACAAAGGATTTGAGATAAACTGAATCTCAAAGGCAATAGCTTTTTACCTTGCAATGGAATTTATAGTATATTTCCTGGAGTGAATCTCCCAGTACGCACATGGCCAGAAGGAAGAGTGGCCCACCTGCATGAATACCCTTCCAAACCATCTGAACTGAGGATAACCACCACAACATCTTGAGCAAATGCAGGGCTATGAATAACATATTGTTCTTTCTTTCTTTCTCCTGTTTGATTTTTAACATATGTACTGTTGAAGACATCAATTGAGCTTTCAAAGCATTAACATGTGTAATGTGCATTGTAGTTGGCCCAAATAAAGGTATCACTGTTTTGTGGATTTTGGATGATACTTTACTTTGCTATATGGCCAACACAGCTCCCCTTGGATATGTTTTAAGCAAATAGAAGAGTTCTAGTTGTGACCAATTTTCAATGTCTTTGCAATGTTGGAATCATAGGAGATTTTCACACAGCCAAAAGTGACGGGAGCATAGTGAGATGCTCCCATCACTATTGTGCAATTGCACAAAGATTATCAGAGGACGTTGTGCAGCATTGCCATAATCCCATCATTATACCACAAATAAAGAGGGATTCTAGCACCACTTTTCATTCATGGGAAAGTCCCATGAATGAAAAACGGTGCTAGAGTTCCTCTTTATTCATGGGATAATGACACGATTGTGGTGACATCACGTGATGTCATCTGATAATCTTCACGCAATTACGCAATAGTGATGGGAGCATTCCACTATGCTTGTGTCACTTTTGGCCATGTGAAAATCTCCAAGGAATCATGGAGCTGGAAGAGAACAAAAAAGCCATCCACTCCAACCCCCTGACATGAAAGTACGCACAATCAAAACATTCTCAGCAGATGGTCATCCAACTGCTATCTAAAAACCTCCAAAGGACACTCCACTCCACTCCACTTTCAGGCAGTGTATTCTACTGCTGAACAGCTCTTACCATCAGAAAGTTCTTCCTAATACATAAGTGGAATCTTTTTTCCTGTAGTTTGACTCCACTGCTCCATGTCCTAGTCTCTGGAGTAGAAGAAAACAAGCTTGATCCATCCTGAATATTATATCCCTTCAAATGTTTAAACATGGCTGTCATGTAGCTTCTTAACTTTATCATCTCCAGGCTAAACATATCCAGCTCCCTAGGCCACTCCTTATAGGGCATGGTTTCCAAACCTTTTATCATTTTGGTCGCTGTCCTCTGGACATGTTCTATCTTGTCAACATCCTTCTTGAATTGTGGTGTGCAGAACTGGATATAGAACAGGTTTCCCCCCACTTTTCAACAACTCATTATTTGATGACTTCCTTTTCTGACCATTCTAAGTTATACCGAGAATCTATATAGAAACATGGGAACTGGGGAAAAAAATAATTTAGGGTAGGGCAGAATTATTATTTGTGGGGCAATGCTCCATTTTTCCCTCCAATGTTGTCACAGTCCTGCCTTCGGATAGTATTGAATTGTATTTCACAAGCATTCATCCCCATTGGCTATGCTGGCTAGGGCCCTACAAAACATGGAGGGCTATACAGTTCTCACCCTATCTTAAATCAAACTGCTAGTCCCAACTGGAGTCCAGGTTCAATGGGACTACTATAGTTTGGATTAACAAATAGATCTAAATTTTGAGATTAAATCTTGGATTTAAGTCTTGTAATGAAATCTTAACAAAAATTAACTTAAAAGACTGACATATATCTAGCAAGCTGTCAAATACTTGAGGCAATCTCTCTTCCCAGAGTTTGTTCCTAAATATTATATCTTTCATTACTGCTGCAAACGTTGTTAACCTCAGAAAGTTTGAAATGAATGCCCAGCAACTGTTAAACCTGTGATATTTCAGCTAATATATAGCTCTCATGACTAACAGCCATTGATTGCCTTATTTTCTATGAATTTGCCAAATCCCTTCTTAAAGGTATATAAATTCATGCCCATCATCATGCCCATACTTTGAGGATGCACTGTGTGAGGAACCATCCTACTTTCTTTTACTTGTTCTAAATCTCCCACCATTCATATTTAGTAGATGACAGCACTCCAGGTTCTAGTATTGAGACAGAAAGGAGAAAAATGTAACATCTACATTAGCCACACCATGCACAATTTTAGACACTTCTAATATATTCCTCTTGCATTTAAAAGCAACGCATATAGACCCACTCACCTCACACACATGAAGAAAAGTTCTCAGCCAGAATCCTCCATCAGCTTACTGCTCAGTAAGTGTTTTGTGTTCATGATCACTACTTAGTATGATTTTAACACTATTGCCACAATAGTACAACTCACCCCTCAACTTTCTTTACTGGGCATCAGTTAAATATAAGCTCATACAGGATTCCAACCTTCAGATGTAATTTTACCTCATGGAGGTCCTCCAAACTTCTAATCATTTTGTTTGCCCCTTTCTGAACCCTTTCCAGTTCTACGATATTCAGCTTCTGCATTATTGTCAATAGTTAGTTTTTATAAAGTTTTGACATTATGCAAATATTAATCAAATGCCTCTTATGATGCCCAATAGTTCAGAACAGAGTTGGGAAATGGTGACCCTCCAAATGTTGGACTGCAGCTTCTATCAGCCCTCCCCAATATTGGGAGGAGTAAATAGAACTGGAAGCCAACAACTATAGGTTTACAATTGTCCACCCTGGTTTAGAATATATAATTCTGAATAAAAACAATTGAACAAATATTAACCACCACTGTTACATGTATTTTGTCCCTATTTATGTCTGTGATCATGTTTTTTTCCAACTTTTTAACCTGCTTTCAAGTGCTCCTTCTTCCCTGTATATTTGTTTAGTCCATTATATTTGCTTTGTTTCCATTATATTTGCAGGTCAGTGCAACTGCAGCTTTGGCAGAATACATTTTATTGAGGTCCATTCATTTTGCTTCTGTATTTGCCCAACTAGGCCAACTGTGGCTGCGTTAGTTGTATTTATTTGCTTGGTTTGAATAGGTGACCTTTAAATATATATATATATATCAGGATAAAAGACCAAGTAAGGCAATGCATGACAAGGGAGCACTGTGGGACTGTAGTCTGTCTGAGGCAAGGAGATATGAGCAGGGAATGAAGAAAAGTATACTTCCAGATGAGGTTTTTTGTCATGTAGTCACTGCTTCATTCACAGAATTTGGAAGTGAGGTCCAAATACCTTCTATTTGTAACTATTTTGAATGTCTTCATTGCTTTTTCTGTCTTTTTTCTTCACACAGAGAGAAAGAGAGCAAGAGAGAGAGAAGGGGGAAGTCCATCATCATGTTAGTGATATACACAAGTTTAAATCCAACTTGCACCTGCACTTGTCTTTTTTGGTCTTTGCAGAAGCTGATATTCTCTTCCTCCCTCTATAGTGACCCATGCCCTCACCCCAACTCATCATTTAGCTGCAGAATCCCACTTCCAGAACACCACCAGCTGCTTGGCACACATCCCAGCTGCCCCTTCCACCCACTGCAACTGCTGGGTGGGGTGCTGCCACCACATGGCAGCCCATTCCTTCACCCCATCTTTGACTGCAATGGTCTTGCTGCCACCACCTCATGCTTCTCCACTGCCTCGGACTCTCTTGGTGTAAGTCAGTGGAGCAGCACAAATGGGAGGCAGTGGTGGTAATGAGCTGCTTCTGCTACCCAGCATCCACCCAGACAGGTAAGGGAGGCAATGATAACAGGCAGGGGAGGAATCAGAGATGCCACTGTCGCCACTGCCAATACTTCCCTTTCTTGGTCAACCCCACAAGACCTGGAAGGGGCTGCTGGATGGCAGCAGCACCCCACCTCCACCAGTGGCCTCAGTGGGCAGAGGGCCTGACCAGGTGTCCCCTCCTGAGGTGTCACCCAATGTGATCTGAACCCCCCCTCCCCTAATGATGTCCCTGATAATTGTAGCGCTATGGTACCACTTTAACAGACATGGCTTTATCTTAAAGAATCCTGGACCCTGTAGTTTGAGGAGGCACCGGAGCACTCTGGCAGAGAATTCTGAATATTCTTCTCTCAACTGCATATCCCAGGAATCCATGGGTGCAACCATGACAGTTAAAAAAGAATCATCACACTACAATTGTGTAGTGTGAAAGAGTCCCTGTTCACTGAATCTTGAGAAGCCCAAGGAAAAAGATTAGTGGTGGCACCTATTGAAGAAGTAGCATAAATATGAGGTCTTGGTCTCCTATTAAAAAGTAGAAGGCAAGGGGGCACTCCATAACAACAAGGAGGAAAAGGGTAGAAATGAAGCACAGAAAAAGGGTGAAAAAGCAGACTGGAAATTAGAAGGGGAGGATAATTGCAGAGGTTCACATTGTCGGTGTGTTCTGCCCTTCTCGTGATTCAGACCTCTTTGTCACAGCTAGTCACAGTGACCAGGACCACAACCCAATACAGACAATTTGGTCTCAATGTGATGTGCCCCTCCAAACTGTCTCCACACAAATATTCAAAGGGAGAAAGTCTCATATAAATGAGGATCTCTACATGAAGTTCAGGATTGGCACCTTTAGGCAGGATTCTTATGCTTTCAGTAGCTCCTTGAGAAACATAAATTCAGCAGATGAGGGCTTTCCCCCTCTAAGGACCTTATCCCACGGGGCCAAAAGCAGCAAGAATCCACTAAGAATCAGGCGCTATAGTGCTATAGTGTTCCGTGTGATTACACGACGTCGCTCAGAATCCAGCAAGAAACCGCTCGGAATGCAACATCAATCGCATTCTTTTGAATGTCGGTTTCAGCGGGCATTGCAATAGCGCGAGCTTATCCATAGCGCTATTATAGCGCTAGTGCTATATTTATACTAGCGCTATAGTACTGCAATGATGCTCATATCGCTTTCTTGCCACTTTTGAGAGCAGCGTGGGATAAAGTCCTAAGTAGATAAACACGTAGAGCTTAATATCTGGACTGGTGTGGGCAACTGTGAACACTGCAGGGGGCATGGATCTTTCCTGTGCCTACCTGGTGAATTGGAACAGCTTGTTTCAACATGCCAAAAGTGACATGATGCACTTCCAGGTACCATTTTGGCTATCCCCCCTTTTTTCTGTTTTGGAAAAGTGGGAAGGTTATGGGGAACACTGTGCTGCCTTTTAGAGCTATTTTGGGAGAATTCTGGTGGTTTGGGGGGCAAAAAATAACCCCAATGGAGGTCCAAGCTTTTATTTAAACATGAGAGGGGGGCTTTGAGGAATTTCTAGGAAATTCCAAGGGCCTCATGATAGGGGTTCCAAAGTTCTCATGTGGCTTCTGGGGTGCACTTTACCCACCCTTGATTAAGCAGGGAAAGGTACAGGAATTCTGTCAGGGGATGGAGGAGGGAGGGAAATGTCAAATCTAAAGAAGGCCATGCAGATTAGTCCAATAGCATAATCTGATCTATTGTGAATTTAACACCAAGGATATAGCAGCCTAAATACCCTGAAGGCACCAGATCATGTCTAATCATGACAGCAAACCAGATTCAGACCTGATTAGTACTTGGAAGGGAGACTACCAGGGACTACCAGGTTCTGTAGGCCACATTCAAAGGAGGGCAATGGCAATCCTCGTCTGAATAAATCTTGCCCAGAAAACCCTGTGATCGAGTCACCAACAGTCAGACTTGTCTTGAAGACACATAACAACAATATATAGTTTCATAGTCAGAAATACTGATAGAGCCCTGTTTGTATTATTTGATCACTGTAGGCCAGGGGTGGGCAACTTGTGTTTTCCCATGTTGTTGGACTGCAGTTTCCATTATCCCTCACAATTGGCTGTGATGGCTATAGCAGATAGGAATTGTAGTCCATCAAATCTGGACGGCCACAAATTACTGATACTTGCAGATTGAGGTGAAAAAGCTCTGTAATGGAGTGCACAGTCTAGTAATATACGTACTTTTTTGACAGTAGCTCCTAGAATCTTCCAGCCATGGTCAATACCTATAGCAAAAATTAATTCTTTCCCAGTCACCATTAGTGAATTAGCTATGGAATGTTTTTCTTCCTTCTTTTCTTTGGAAAAGCCAAGAAAAAGTGGTACAAACTTCAGAGAGTTGCTAGATATACAAAATCATATTGTGGGGCAGAAGATGGCCCAGTATTGCTCTTCTTTTCAAGCCTGGTCCCTACAGCCAGTCCATACAATAGATTTATCATAGCGTTTAAAAAATCAAATGCTATTCAGCAAACAAGTTAGCCAGTCATACTCTGACTGGAATCTGTTACTGCAAGGTGTTTTTGCAAATGCAATGGGATTTGGAAATTTAAAACTGAAGCAGCTATAATTGCACTTAGGGTAAAATTATAAATATTATGTTTCCCTTGCCTTGTTTTGATGACTCCCCCCCAGTTTTGGAGTTTTGGAGTTGCAGTCCAAAAAAGTAAATATATAATACTTGATCACAATCTGTACTAAGTGAAGTGTTATTTTACACGAAGAAAACCATGCATTGTGTATTGCACCCTTTATTCCAGAATGAACATGTGAAAGAGGAGACTATGAGTAATGGAACAACAGGGAATGCAGGAAAGGGAATTGTAATTGCTGGAAAGGACAGAGAAACCATATGGTCTAGGACTCTTTGTGGCTCCCTTACAATGTCTATGAATTAATGAGTTTCTGTTTCTCTCACACTTTTTTTTTAAATCTCCAATTCTTTTTATCCAAATCTGAAGAAATGTCCAAATATTAGCACATTCTTATCAAAAACAAATTGAAAGCAAATTCACATTCATCCCTACCTGGAAATATCGTTCTGCAAACAGATTTATTTGCATGTGGATATTGTGTTCAGTATTTGCATGTGTTCAGAATTTGGCAATGGTAAAGGATAAGTCCCAGAATTCTTCAGCAAGAGTTGTAGTTCCCCCTGCTCACTGGTGTAACTTTTTCAAGTGGACCAAAATACATTCATGCTGGGAGCAGGAAAAGGCACTGTAGCTCATATTGGATGCAAGAAGCGTCTATGTTTTTTTAATCAATGTGGAATAGAACAGGTAGATTCTTTTCATAATGGCATATACACTTAATGTTCACATTAATACAATGTTCCCTTTCCCTGGTTCATTCCTGCGTACAGGTTTCCATAGAACAGCCTGTACTTCTGTAGACCAAATATAACCCCCTCATTATTATCTAGAGCACAAAACAGTTTATTGCTATGCAGGTAACCACACTCCATTTAGATATGTAGTTCTACAACTTTAATAAATAGGCCTTTAAGTAATTCTTGCCAGAAAATGCCTCACAAGATATTTGGAAGGCCTTCCTGGTCTTTTAACTTTGGTTCACTTAATGAAACACACCCATTCCCAAACTCACACACATCCTGTGATCTTTAGTTCCTTGAGCCAGAGCCATGAAACAGGTTAAACTGAGAGAAATGCATTAAATATGCCACAATTTCCTTCATTCTATTTGTTTGTGCACAAGATAGAAAATTACATCCAACATTTTCTGACAAAACATTCTTGTCAGATATGCCTAACAAGTTAAGAGCTTCTTTAATAGAATTTAATAAGGGGAAATGTTCTTGCAAACACAAACCCTTGCCTCTCCCTCTTTTTTCTCTTTTGGTTGTGATTAGATTTTTCTATATAAATTTTTCTACAGGATATACGGTATATTTCTTTATTTCTTTTACTTTCATCAGTGGGAGCAGCAAATCTGAAATAAACAAACATTTGATTACTGGCAGTCTGATGAATGTCTAGCAGTTACATCCCCATTGTTAGACTTTTCCACATGCTCACAGTAGGTACACTGAAAACATTTGGGCTAGGCAGTGGCATCACTAGGGGGTGCGGACTGCACCGGGTGATACCCCAGAAGAGGCAGTATTCCTGATCACATAGAGCAAGGAATAGGTGGGAATATTGTTTCAGTTAATTTCTGACACAAATTTTGCCCAAATTAACAAATTTCTTCACATTTGGCATAGAAAGCTCTTGAGGGTTTGCTTGTTTGGTTATAAACATACTATGGTGGAGGATACCACAGCTAACACATGTTAGGCTTTCTCTCGGTCCCGCCCCCATCACAGGCTTGCCTGATGAGGACATGAGAAAGAGCCTTCTCGGTGGCTGTTCCAACCCTCTAGAATGCCCTTCCAAAAGAAGCAAGGTTGGCTCCCTCCCTGCTTGCCTTTCGTCGGCAAGCAAAAATAGCTTTATTCAGGCAGGGTTTTGATGTATACTCCTGGGGTGGCTTGGGTGTTTGTTATATAGGGTGGGTATCATGGTTTTAGTGTGGTTTTAATGTTTGTAAGTTTATATTGTTTTTAGATGACATTTTAAATTGTTTTATTGTAATATGTTTTTAGAATTTTTATTTGTGAAATGCCTTAGGTCCCTTTTGGGGAGAAAGATGGGATAGAAATCAAATAAATAAATAAACACATACTAATGCAGGTAGGGAAGCAATGATGAACCTCCTTGCAAGATCCTCTCATAGAGAAAAACCTACAATGAGAGAATCCAAACTGAAACAAGAGGTAGGGATAGGACACAGAGAATTAAAAGGGCAGAACATAGGGCAATTACAAACAGGGATGGGAGAGCCAGCATGCCATAGTGGTTTGACTGTTGGACTACAACTCTCAAGGCCATGGTTCAATTCCCAGCTTGGCCATAAAACTGACAGGGTGACCTTGGGCAAGTCACATGCTCTCAGCCTCAAGGGAAGGCAATGGCAAACCTCATCTAAACAAGTCTTGCCAAGTAAACCTCATGATAGGTTTGCCTTAGGATCACCATAAGTCGGAAATGATTTGAACGCACACAGCATCAGTGTGGTCAATGGCATAACAGATCTTTACAAGAAGGGAAATCAAGCAAAAGATATGTTCAAAAGCAAAATAACAAATAAAACATGTCCAAAGCAGTACCAAACATGTTATAGGAATGGAATGTGAAAAGCATGAGTCAAGGAAAGCTAGTCATAGTAAAAAAGGGAATGAAATATATGAACTCAGCAATAGTGGGGGTGAGCAGACTAAAATGGATAGGAATGAGACATTTTGAGTCAAATAATTACACAGTATACTAGTCAGGCAATGAAAAGACAAGAAGAAAAGAGGTAGCATTAATAAGCAGCTTCATTTATATACCGCTTCATATCACTCTATGGGATGTCTAAGTGGTTTACAACTGTAAGCTCATTGCTCCCCAACAGTTGGGTACTCATTTTAGTGACCTTAAAAGGATGCAGGCCTGAGTCTAGCCTGAGCCCTGGTTAGATTTGAACTTGCAACCTTGTGGTCTATGAGTGAGTGGCTGCAGTACAGGCATTTAACCACTGCATCACCAGAGCTCCTAATAGCAAGGAAAGATGTAGCAAAATCAGTCAAAGGATATACAAAGTCATAACAAAGTCATATCAAGTCATGTCAATAAGACTTCTAGGAAACAAATGAATATCACCATACTCCAAGGATATTATTGCACTTACAAAAAATGTGACTGATCCCCCAAACAGGAGTTGCCATTTTAGAAAACAGCCTCCAAAATGCCACTGGGACCCAGGAAGCAGCCAGATTTCACTCACCCAGTGGCAGTGGCAGCGAATTACATGTGATAATACCTGGTAGCAACCCAGAATGCAACTGTATTCCACTGGGGATTAGTTACATTTTTTTGTCTCCCAAATCTATGCACCAACTACAAAGGCAGAAAAAGAAGAAATTGAAAAATTCTATGACAAAGAAGAAATTGTGTTCATCAAAACAAGATTCTATGATTCTATGAATATAATGCAAAAGTAGGAAGCAAAGCAGAATTTAAAAAAGTAGGAAAATTTGGACTAGAATTAACAAATGAAGCAGGAGAGCAACTGATAAACTTTTGTGAGGTGAACAATCTATTCATCACAAATACTTTCTTCATACAACTGGAAAGGAGACTGTGCACATGGACATCATTGGATGGTCAATACAAAAATCAGATAGACTTCATAATTGGAAACAGAACATGGAGAAGCTCTATTCTCATGGCAAAAAAGAGACCAAGTGCAGAGTGCAGAACTGAAGATAAACACACAAGAAAATCATCATGCTGAAATGCGATCTGAAGAACATCCCAGCAGAATTTAAAGATAAAATGAAATATACATTTGCACTATTAATTCACTAGGAACCTGAAAACTATGGGCAGAAACCAGGGACATTGTCAAAGAGGAATGCAGAAAGACACAAAAGGAAACCTCCTTTGGGATCCAGGTTGCCTCTGACTCTGTCCTATGTGAGATTACAAGCCCCCAAAGAAGGGGTGGTTGTGTGTTGTGTGTTGCTATTGGACTTACAATTTTATTTCCTGGACTTTATATCTCTTTGGGCCAATGCAGACGGGCTGTTTGGGGTGGAAGAGAGCTGCTCTGTGAAGTGGTGGATTGGGGCCATGGCAACCCCACGTTGCAGCCCCAATCCTTCCTTTTGTGGCCCCAAAAAGAGCAGCAAAATGCTGCTCTTTTTAGGGGTGGCAAAAGGCCACCCTAAGAGCTGGCGCCACCGCTCTTCAGCACCCTGTTGGCACAGCATGTTTAAACGCTATGGCAGAAGGGTGTCCTGATGCTGTGTGCCCTACGTATGGGCGTACAGCATCAGGATGGCGTCAGGGTGGGGTTGGGACAGCCAGCGTGCAGCTGCCCCACCCCAGCTCTACCCCCAGACAGGCCCTTTGTGCCAGTCTGCAGTTGTCTGCCAGAGTTTGTATAGCCAAGGAGGAAGAATGGTCTCTGCTTACATAGATATACCTCCTTACCATTTTAACTGAAAACAACTATAAGAACATCTTGAGAAAATGTAGGTCTATGACTCAACCATCGTCATTTCTCCCCTTTCTCCTGTTTGATTTTTAATAGCTTTACCTGATGAAGAAGCCTTCAAAAGCTTGCACGATTTATTTTGTGCATTTTGGTTAACCAATAAAGTCATTGCTGTTTTGTGGATTTTGGATGTTATTGTATTTTGCTGTATGGTCAACATAACTATCCTGAGATATGTTGTATTTTGGCCATGTCATGAGAAGGCATGACACACTAGAAAAGACAATAATGATGGGAAAGGTTTGGGGCAGTTGAAAGACAGGTAGATTGCATACCAAATGGATAGACTCAATCAAGGAGGCCATAGCCATGAGCCTGCAGGACCTGGGCAGAGTGGTTGAGGACAGAAGATTTTGAAGTTGTCTCCTTTATGGGGTCACCATAAGTTGAGGTTGACCTGAAGGCAGTTCAAGTAAAAATGATAAATCCATCCATCAAAGCACAGAGCTTTGAGTTCTTATTCCATAAATGTTTGGGTTTGAACCCTTGTCTATCTTTGGCTATGTTAATTATGAAGGTTGCCACCTCTTTTTTCAGAGAACTTATTAATTTTTAGCAGCTTTATGGAAGCAGATGCAGTTGGAACTAGAAAATGTTTTGATCTGCTGTCAGAGGACAGCAAAGACAGAGCCATCTTGGCCTCTCTAGGGAGGGAGTTCCAAAGTCTGGGAGTAGCCAGTGAGAAGGCGCTATCCCTTGTTCACATCAAACAAGGTTGAGAAGGTGGTGGGACAGAGAGAAGGGCCTGTCAAGACAATCTTAGGGATCTACTTGACTGATACAGGGAGATACAGTCCTACAAATAACCTATAAAGAGCTTTATAGGTCAAAACCGCACTTTGAATTGTGCCTGGAAATGGACCAGCAGCCAATTGAGCTGTTGCAACAAGGGAGTTGCAGGTAGGATTGTGTGTTGTTGAATAACCAATCATATCACAACACACGACATGAAAAATCTATAGCAGTTTAATCATGATCATGAGACATGGGCCCATGTGCACTGTCCTATCTATCATCTATATCTATCTATCTAATCTGTCTGATTTATATCCTGACTTTCTCAGGACTCAAAGTGGCTTACAAGGAAGTGTGTGGGACACAGGAACACTAATGGCACTAATTATATAAAGGCTATATGGAAATTCTAGGATACAGGTGACTAGGGTAGAGTCCTAACTAGTATTTCCTTGATCACTGCTCTAAAACAGCCTTTCCTACCACATGTCCTCCAGTTTTGTTGGACTTCAGTGCCTATTAACTCCAAGAGGCTGGGAATGATCTGGAGGCCAATAGATCTGCGAATGCTGGTTAACAATATTTTACATAAATATGTATAATTGCTGTCTACATGACAGAAGGTTTAAGGGAAGGGAAAGGATTGAACTGTGGTTTGCAGTCTTGTAAGATTAACATTGCTACAAGATGGCAGATGTTTTCCATGCACAGCTGACCAATGAGCCCACGGGGAATGATGTTGGAGACACAGTACAGTTGCTAGGGAAACTACGGGAGTGGATTGTGCAGGAAACTGTCAAAATCAGAAGGTTTGAGCTGCCCATTTCTACATGAATCCTGCATATTGGATTCTAGATTTCTGTACAGTATGATCAGTTCTGTAGCCTAGATACGTTTTAGTGTCAGATTTCTAACTAAGTAATCTGCATGTCAGAACTACATTTGTAGAGTGATCTGCTTCCAGATCATGGATAAATCTGCTTCCAGTGTTCATCCCAACCCTGTATCTGCATGTTTTAAAAATCTACACAAACATTCCTATTTGAATATGTATTGTTGAACAGATTTGTTTACAAAGCAAATGCATTTCTAAATGCATTTAATTATAAAATACATGTTTTATATTCATACTTATTTCAGCTGCATATTAAAATATTTGGAGAGTACAGAACCCAAAGGAGAAATGCATTCCATTCTATACATTAGCCCAGGAGCCATGAATCTATTTGGTCTGTTTCAAAACATGGACTGAAAACAATACTCCAGCATCTTTAAGTGCTTTACCTACCTAGACCATCAGCGAACAAAAAGAAACAAGATCAATACAGGAGTGGGGAAGTTCATATATTATGTCATTCCATTCTAATAATAAAAGGTCATTCCAGTTTTCCAGCTTCAGCTATGATAACATAGCACATATTTTCCCAACCCAATAGCCTATGGATAGGAGAGACTATAACCTTCATCATCACCAGAGAGCAGGGGCATGGTGGCTGAAGATGATGGGAGCTGTAGTCCATCACATTTGGAGGGCAGCAAGTTGGGGAAGTCTTATTTAGCAAGTTCTTCCTATGTTTGTAGTGCAGTAAGTTAACATAATTTTTAAAAATTAAATACCAAGTAAGACACAATCAAATTAAAATAAAGGTCCTCTGTTCACTGTAAACATCCTCTTGTCAATGTAAAATAATTAATACAATTAATGTTAACTTTTTAAAAAAGTATTTCAATGTAAATGTAACCTCATGGCACTTTCCTATTACATTTCCTACTTTTATAAAATAGCTACTTTTAGGAGAGTGTCATCTGAGAGTATAACATTTTTTTTCTTTGTAGTCCTTGAAAAACAGCAGAATTCACTGGAAAAAAAAGAGTTGCCAACCATACCATTGCACAGTCTTTATTCTGATAACAAAAGGCAGTAGCTTCCTTTTACTGATATAAGAACATGGTTTTTACATCTGAGGGACGATTTGCAAGTTATACTCTTAGATTTAATCTGATCTATTCTGTCTTTGGAATTTTTAAACAACAACATAACAGAATTGGAATAGAAATCACACCATTCTTTTCAGGGCTTTCTCACTCCAAGACGACTTCACCAGAGAAAGATGGAGATAATCACACCTCCTCCCAGGCCCCACTTACCTCTTGTGATTAGAGCCCAATCTGGGCTGGAGCCAGGTCTTATTGCATGTCTTTTGCCCCTAAAAGAGCCATCCAGGTGCATCCCCTTTCCAATGTGAATTGGGAAACGCATTTCGGCAGCCATTTTTCCAAGTTGGAAGCTGTGAGACCAGTTAAATCCACCCTATCATTCCCTTAAACCAATGTGAAAGAAATTACCTTTTGCTCTGAATTTGCAGGAAAATTCAGAATGCTGCATAGTGATGATGGATGGCTGTCTATGCATGTGTCCCACTGTGACACCCGGCGCTGTCTTCACTGACATGAGTCGCTTCCTCTGAGGTCACAACAAGGTACCAAGCTAAGTGATCAACACTTGGCACCTCATTTTTGACCTCAGAGGGAATGATTTATGCCAGTGATGGCTGCATTGGGTAGCACAGCAGGTGTAGACAGCTACCCAGTGTTGCTATGGAGTGCAGAGGTAATGGGGGAATCCAGAGCAACTTTGGTGCCAGAGTATGTCAGGAGAACTTGGTGTAGATGGGCCCGAAGAGAGAACCTTATTGATTCATTCTTTTTAATTTCATCTTTATCCAATGTTAGAATTTTTCTGGATGTTTAATACATGCTCTTGTTCTGATGCAAGGAATCAATGCACAAAAGAGGTGTTTTGGGCACATGTTGCTTGTTGCAGCTGGAACTGTGGGTGTGTGTCTCATGTGCATCCAAATGTAGCTGTTATTCACATATGCTACATTGTTTTCATGCTACGTGCATTGCAGTATGCATTTGAGTAGATCTTGAAATGCTCATCCCACCAAAGGCAATACATTTCAGATGTACATATTTCATGCACACTCTGAAGCAACAGGTCAAATAAGTTCTCAAGTTGCAACTGATCCAGCTATAGTAAGATCGGGGCATATGCCACTTATCTGCTCTCTTCTACACTCACAATGTTTATCTGCAGCCCTTTATGGCAGTTGCAGGTACTATTTAACTTAAAAGGCCTCTAGACAATAAGATGACAGTGTTACAAGTCTATACTGTCAGTGAATGTTAACAGCTTTATGGCACAACGGAAGTAGTTCTGACTTGTCACTGGAAATGGACTGTGAACAAGCCAGTCATTCCTGACAAATTAAATTAACCTGCATGAATATGGAGGGAAAGAACCTGTTGTCCTAGATAAATTGCCATGGAACACATATATTTATTTTAAAAGGGGAACCAGAACTGCTCTTTTTGCTGCTGGTGCAACAATTCATTTGTGGCTTGGAGAGGAGAATTGAGGGAAGAAGTGATCTCAAGCTGAGCCCCCCTCTTCTGCACACAATGATCAGGAAGATTAGATCACCAAGACTCCTGTGCAGTTTCATCCTCTCAGAAATTATTAAACAGAGGTGTACTAAATTATCAAACTAAGAAATATTAAAGCCAGTTATTGTTGTTGAGCCCTTCCAGGAATCATAAAAGCTGCCTGCAGTCCTTCCTACTCAGTCCCTGAAATTCTGGAGTTATGAAAATGTGATTTAACAAAACAAAACAAAACAAAACACCCAAATACCAAACAAAAATAAAGAAAGAATGAAAGGGAAAAAAAGATTTTTCTGGAATAGCAAAGGAGCAGACACTGACACTATGTGACTGCACAATGTCAGAACTGCCACAGGAGTGGCTTATTGCACCTGAGAACAAGCCCTGTATCAGTACTATTGGGAGTTTATTGACAGGTTTTTCCATTAATGACAAGGTGCAGGCTAACCATGCTTCGAAAACAAGGCAGTGACAGGAGGGAGCTGGTTTTGTGCAATGGTATGGCCAAAGGCACTATTATCACATTTTATGGAGGTTTAAAAGCCATGTGTGATAAAGTCCAAAGTACACATTCTGCTTGTGAAGTTCTTCATGTTTAAGATGACTGAATGATAAGGGAGGAGAGAAGTAATTTACCCTACACCTGATTCTCCACACTTCAAACCAGGTAGAAATACATATTTCTGTGTACTGTTGTGAGAATATTATATGTGTGAGTTTATGTAGTCCAACATACCTCCACAGTTTTTGCTTTTAAAGTAGTGGGAGGGATGTGCTGGGAGACCATATAGGTTCTCACTGCATTTACTTAGGGTCTTGCACATCTTTCCTCTTTGCTTGATATACTAATTGTGTTCCTTTTTAAATTCAATTCATTTATTATTTTGCTGTTACTTTCATGGTAGTAAGTTTGTTTTCAGCTTTGGTGAGTTCCTGTTATTTTAACACAATACATTCTGTGGTTATACTGTTTGCATTCTGTATTTTTATTGTTTTTTTTTTTAAAAAAAAAACATGTTCCTGTTAGGTTAAATTAATAATGACCTGCCTGCCAGTATTGATCCCACCCCACCCCACCCATTCAAATCACATCCAAGATCTTTAGAAAGGAGTAGTTCTAGTAAAAAGTGTTTTAATACTCTTAAAGAGCAGGGCCTGAAATTGATTTAATGGATCAGTTTAATAAGCTGACTGTGCTAGTAGCAAGTCACTACAAGTGAGAAGACAATATTCGTATAGCATACGACTTCAGGGCAAGTGGCATGTTGCCCCATCTGAAAGATTTAAATGCATGTTCTACTGGTGTTGCAAAAAGATTTGGTTAATGTTTGGCACTGTAGTGAAAAGCAAAATAGGTTCTCTGAATTGTTTGCCATTCGTGGCCCCATCACTTGATGGATAAGGAACTCTGTAGGAGACTACCAGGGCATTGTGTTGTGTCTTTTTTTTTAGATTATGTTTTTAAATTGTGTTTTAATTGTTATGATATTTAATTCTGTTTTAAGGGGGGGAGGGTTGGTATGGGGACATTTTGTAATGTTTTAATTGCAAGCCGTTTAGATTGATTTATCATATAAGTAGGATATAAATAAATTGTATTATATTATTAATTATTATTATTATCATTATCATTATTATTATCTCAAATGAGGTCAATGTGGGGATTTGAAGGGCAAGGAGTATCTGTAACATTTGACTTCCTGAGAACACTGAGACCAGGCTTTGTTTAATTCTGATGGATCATAAAACACTTCCAAGTGTACTAAAAGGGATGGAAGTGACAACAGGAAAGGTGGCGTTGTAGGAGCTGGGAGCTTCCCAGAAGCTTATTTTGAGACATTCTACTAGCCTTTCCAGTCTGGGGGGTGGGGCTGGGGAGTTGTGCTCACATATCACTGTGTTGTGGGCAAATGGATAAATGCCATGCACAAAGGGGTACTGGATACCTCTTTATTCAAGCTCTAAGGTACAATTGATAACGTAACCAGGAGTTATGCATTCATACCACCCTAACAGGATTCCAGCCAGAAATTCATTTTATATATACACTAGCGGAATCTACAACAGATTATAGAATCATAGAATCATAGAGTTGGAAGAGGCCACAAGGGCCATCCAGTCCAACCCCCCTGCCATGCAGGAACTCCCAATCAAAGCATTCCCGACAGATGGCCATCCAGCCTCTGCTTAAAGACCTCCAAGGAAGGAGACTCCACTACTCTCCAAGGGAGTGTGTTCCACTGTCGAACCGCCCTTACTGTCAGGAAGTTCCTCCTAATGTTGAGGTGGAATCTCTTTTCTTGCAGCTTGCATCGATTGTTTCGGGTCCTCGTCTCTGGAGCAGCAGAAAACAAGTTTGTTCCCTCCTCAATATGACATCCCTTCAAATATTTAAACACGGCTATCATATCACCTCTCAGCCTTCTCTTCTCCAGGCTAAACATTCCCAGCTCCCTAAGTCGTTCCTCATAGGGCTTAGTTTCCAAACCCTTCACCATTTTAGTTGCCCTCCTTTGGACACTCTCCAGTTTCTCCACATCCGTTTTGAATTTTGGTGCCCAGACTGAACAGAGTACTCCAGGTGAGGCCTGACCAAAGCAGAATAGAGTGTCACTATTACTTCTCTTGATCTAGACACTATACTTCTACTGATGCATTTTGTTTAATGTAGAAGAACACACAAGCCAGTAGAGCCTACAGCAGGTTGCTTTTGACAGAGTCTACAGAAAAGGGCAAAACTCTGCCCCATTCTGTCTCCTCTCCCACTGAGTTAATTGAGTGCAAACTTCTTCTGCACTTTGAACTCAGTTTCCAGCAATTGAAGTAAGCTGCAGACAAAGGAGGGAAAGGGACAAGAGAGAAGCAGAGACATTTTAAAAGCTGTTGGAAACATGGGATGGCAAAGGATTAAACAGGTCTGTCCTTGCCAAATCTGGACAGTTGGAAGGTTGCCATTTATGAATGGCACTTTTAAAGCCACAACCCTGGAATTGTTCCATATGTTTCTTGTTAGAGGGAATGCATATACGTATAGAGCATGTAATAAGCAGAGTTAAACAATCTCATTGTCTCAGCTATATGCTATAGCTGAGATCTTTTTGCATTTACACGTATACATTCATAACCAGCCATACAAGCCTCTTAGAATCTCTTTCAATTCAATTTGGTGTGTGAGGAGTCGCTATAATATACCTGCCTCTAACTCCACTGTAATATACTGGGAGCCTTAGGCCACATGGGAAGAGGGGTCTATGACATAGTTCCATGCTGGTGAACCTATGGCACATGTGCCCAAGATGGCATGTGAAGCCATTTTCCCTGGCATGCAGATCAGGGAAGAGGAGGAAAAGGTGCGCTTCTGTTCCTACTCCTCCCAGCCATCCCATGCCTTCAGCTGCCTCCTGGGAAGGTGTGGGGGGGGGGGAGAAGTCCCACCCCAGAAGTTCCACCCCCAAAGAATAGAAGTCCCACCCCAGAAGTCCTATTCCCCGTAGAAGTCATGCCTCCGGCACAAGAAAACACCTAGTGCTGGAAGGCTGTTTAGTTTGCGCACTCGGTGCCTAAAAGGTTTGCCATCACTGACATAGTTCCCTGGAGGGATTGCAGTATTGTGGTGTCCTCCCACTTGTATGCTAGCATTTCTGAATTCCTTTGGGTGGCATAGGAAAAAGACTTGGTTGCTTCCACATTGATGAGAAGGGAACAGAAGATGTCCTTTCTTTCTAGAACTGAGGGAAATACTAGTTGAGTAAGGGGGGTTGCAGACTGCCAGAAATAGTGCAAACTGAGTCCACTTTTAGGGTTAGGGTTAGTGCTAGGGAATCATGGGAATTGTTGTTGTTTTTTCTGAGACATTGAGCCTTCTCTATCAGAGAGCTCTGGTGCCACAATAAACTACAGTTCTCATGATTCCCTAACCCTAACCCTAAAAGTGGACTCGATTTGCACTATTTCTGGCAGTCTATAACCCCCCTTAGTTAGTAAAGCTACCTACATATAACACCATAAAATGAAACTGCAACAGTTGAGGTTTCAAGACCACCAACATGATCTGCTCTTTCTATATCTTTTCAATTTCTCTTTTAAACAGATCTCTTATTAACTCTGCCAGAAGGCAGCCATGGATTTGTAATATTAGGCTGTCATAACAAATTCATATCTTCATCAAGGCTCACTGCTGTGTTGTCTCTTTCCAACTGGATCAGTCCCAGAGTAATACTGCATAATCTCAGTCATTCCCACCTCCACAGTGGCTTTTCTGTTTATTTCATTTCCAAAAGCATTTGTCTTTAAATGTGGCTAGTTCCATAACAACAAAGCTACACACACCTACTCTCTAAGATGAAAATTAAATTCTTTAAACAAACAACTGGGCTCGACCCCACTCCTGCTTTTGTTTTTTCATTCCATAGTGACCTGTGCTTTCCTGGTTATGCATGAAAGCAAAGGACATGGAGCAGAAGCAAAAAACAGCATGTCCCCTTCCAGTGAGCAAGGCTTATTTTAAACTTCTCTGTTAAGATCGAAGGAAGGGGAAGGTCAAGTGTCATGGCCTCTTAAGGAAGCATTTCTTATATTACTACTCATATTGTGAATATTAAAGATACAGAAGCACTGTCCTCCTTCGTATCACTCCTCTGTACTGAAAGGAGTCTGTTCCTTTAACTGGAATATCAGGTTTATTTTTTTATTATTATTTTCTTGTTTTGTTTTTTTAAAAAAAATGTTTTCTACCTTACACTGGAAATATTCAAAATGGGACAGACTATTTCAGCACCTCTGAACAAATAAATCTGTTTTTATATTAAGACTGGAAACTCTTGTAAATTTCTAAAACTTCTAAATGGTAGCTTGTGGATTACAAGTACCCGACCTCCCCACTCCCCGGCCAGCATGATGGTAGCAGACTGTGGGAGCTGTAGTCCCCCCAAAGAACATGCTTTTCCCAGAAAATAGGAGAGGGAGGGAGGGAGGGAGAGAGAGAGCAAAAAAAATATTATTTTTTAAACTTTCCAAAAAGTACCATGAAATGGGAGGGAGGAGTTAAATACAAAAGAGTATTTTTTTTAAAAAAAAAATTAACCTGATGCTTTTAAAATAAATCATTAAATTAGGTGCCAGGTGGACAGGCCTGGGGAGGGCTAAGTGAGGAAGTGGGAAATGTGTGGACAACACATAATTATGTTGGACAGTCAAGTGGTGATGATTGTTCAGAACTTCAGTTAGTCCTACCAAAGAACAAAAGGGCAACATAATGGTGAAGAAATTCACTGCTGATAAGTGCAAGGTAATGCACATTGCAAGGGACAATTTAAAGTACTCATGCACATTACTGGGTTTTAAATTGACTGTAACTATTCAGGGAAAAGACAGGTGTCATTGTGGAAAAGAGTGATATAAACATCTGCTCAGCGTGCCGCAGCCATTAAAAGTATAAAAGATAGCAAGGCTCTGCTGCACCTAGGCAGTCAGAATGAAATCAGAAAAAAAAACAAAAATATAAAATCACCCTCAAATGCTGTGTTCCGATGAATTCCTCTCATCCAGAGAGTGCAAGGGCTTCTGGAAGAAGTTTGCTGAAAGAATAGGGAGGGACAAATATATATGGTGACAAAGTTTTGAGAGATGTGTCTACCCTCTTTTTTAAAAAAAAATATTTAAAATCACACAATGTTTCAGTCTCATTTCAGATCAGAGTGTGATATGAAACAGCCTTAGTTGCCCTGATTGATGACCAACTGAGTGAAGACAGAGGAGTGCTAACCTTTTGGTTGTCCTGGATCTCTCAGTAGCTATCGGTACCACTGATCATGGTACTTTACTAAACCCCCTCTACAGAATGAGAGTAGGAAACACTGTGTTACAGTGATTTTGCTCCTATCAAGAAGGACCAGTTCCAGAGAGTGTCACTGGCAGATTCCTTGGCAGATTCCATGGAACGCTACAGGTACTCATCCTATCCTTCATGCTGTTTAATATGTATATGAAGCCATAGGAAGAAATCATTTGGAGTTTAATAGTAGTTGCCTCTTCTGGCAGCTCAGAGTCAAGGGAAGTTTGAGCTGGGGTACAAAAGGCTAGAGAATAACCTCTGCACCCCATCCAAAATGAGATACATGTGCCTGTTAGCCACACATACATATCAGACACACAATGCCATTCAATATCTCCTTGAACAAAAATGTTCAATGAGAAGCCATTGCAACCTTAATGCTTACTTTAAATAGCTTCAGCAGCAAAGTCTATTTTTTGCCTCTTTTGCATGACCTTCTGGCTGTTGGTTGATATTTCATGGCTTGCATTAACTCAGCTCCAGGAATCAGGTTGCAAGGATAATGCCTTACACTGGGGCTAGTCCTAGCATTAGGCAAAGTAAGGGAGGTGCCTTGGGCAGCTGATTTTGGGGACTGTCAAAGAAGTGCTAGAGATGGTTGTATCATATGGCTCACCATGCAATTCTATTCCTTTCACCATTAATTAACCAAAGGGTTTTTCCTATTATACAATTATAGCACTATGATTCCACTTTAATTGCTAGGAAAGAGAGTAATCCTATGGAATCCTGGGGTTTGCAGTTTGTGGAGGCACTATAGGTCTCTGGCAGAAAATTCTAAATATCCTATCCTAAATTGCAAATCCTAGGATTCCATGGGATGGAACCATGACAGTTAAACTGGAAGCACAGTGCTATAACTTTATAGTGTGAAAGGGTCCCATGATTTGACAGCCATTCCAATCAGTGTTTTCTGTATGTAAAACATTGAAGAAGCCATCTTGTGTTACAGTGAGCAACCCATCTTGGGGCACCCCTGACTTATACTGCTGTTCACATAATTATCCTCACTCATTACCAACATTTGTTGTTAGAGTTGTGATTAGTTACTACTGTCTTCAGGCCACTGTCTGTTTAAAAATCCCAAGCTATGCCAGCCACCTGTAAAATGTCTTATTTTTCAACAGGGTTCTTTCTTCATTCAGAAAATGTTCAAAATCCTCCTGAATACTACTAGCTGCTCCTCCTCAGATTTCCCTGTTTTCTGTTTTAGCATTCAAAGATGTAATTCCCAGAGGTCTGATGGTTTGTCATCTTCTAATACATCTAATTGCTTAATTATGTGCTCAAACACCATCACAAAGCATTGCAACATTTCATTCCCCTGTCTTCCCCCTCCCTCTGGCTCAGCTTAGGGAGGTTATTTTATCATGCTTGCAGAATGGGAAAGATGATTTTAAGAGTCAATCTCAAACAGGTAACAGCACCCTTTTGCATGTGGACAACCAGCCTACAACACAAAGAAACAGATTATATGCCCATGGAAAAGAAAAGAAAGACTCATGAGATTGGCTTTTGTAAGTACTCTAACATATTTCTCAATCCAGATGTGCAGTATTAAAGCAGTAGCATGAGTGGTTGTGGTTATGATAGCATCCACAGTACCAGACCTAGGTAGTGTAAATAGCATGTCGCCACAGCTATGTGGAAAGGCTTGGGGATGGAGGAGATTACTAGAATGGACATTACACACACACACACACACACACACACACACACACAGAGCTTTTCAGACAGGAACCAAAAGCCAAAAGATGAGTTCTGCCAGATCAAACAAGACCAGAATCATGTGTATTCCTAAACACCACCTTCCTGCCATCTATTATTGGAGATTCCAGATCTTGTTTGAGTGTTGTAAAGTCTAGGGATGTTATCACACATGGGCCAGAAAGCGATAATAAAGTGGAAA
>CM034706.1:233319910-233358980 GCA_020142125.1 Phrynosoma platyrhinos
TGTGGATTAACCAGCAGATTTCCCCCATGTGATAACGTCCTATGAAACATAATCAATCACACCCAATCCCTCTCACCTCCCAAATACCTAAACCAACTCTTCATTTTAGAAACCTTCTCAGGTTCCATCACAGGTAATCAAACTTTTAGTTTTCCATGGAACTCTCATGAATTAAGGGTATATCATCCCCCAAATGAAACCTTTTGGTTGCTACAGTCTTGACAGTTGGTCCTCCTCATCCACGGTGACTGTTATCTCAGGCTTCAGTCTTGTTCCTGTCCTTTCCCAAAACCTGCACTCTCAAGACTCATGGTTTGAGTCATGGTTTGAGTCTTCATACTTCACTGCTTTCCATGGACCTTTGTCTTCAAGAATATGAAGCTATTGCCTCATCCAACCCTCAGTCTCAGCTATCCCCTTTCTGTGTTTGGTTAGCTATGTGTGCTGTATAATTTAATGAGGTGTGTGCGTGTGTGCATGTATACGTACGTGTGTGCGCGCTACTGAAAAGAAAAAGAAGCACACCATCAAACATTTCACAGATGAGAATTGGGACACATGTGGCCAAGTAAGATCAGGGAAATAAAGACAACAACAGACATTAATAAGGAAGAACAGACAAGCTAAAAGAAGCTGTAAAAATTTGCCTTTGTTTGAGTTTACATGGAAAGGCAAAATTCTTCTCTCATCTGCCCTCTCCTTTTGCTGAATTGAATGTAAATTACTTTTGTACTTTGAATTCAGTTTGCAGCAAATCAAATAAGCCAGGGCAAAAGGGGAAAGTGGAAGGCAGAAAGAGAAACTGGAACATTTTTAAAGTGACTGAAAAAAAATGGGACAGCAGAGGATTAATCTGGACTGTCCCTGCCAAATCAGGACAGTTGGAGCATTTAGAAGGGCTAGGGCAGGCTCTGAGATCTGGCAAACGTATACCTGCCAATTGGCTTGCCTTCTTATTTTGATCCCAATCTGCATCAGTGCTCAGGAAGGTGTAAGAATGTAAAGAGAGTTTCCCCTCCCTCTCCTTATCCTTCCCCCTTTCTTTCTACTGTTTGGCATTGTTCACATTGAGAACAGGCAGTCTACAGTCACTTTGAGCCCCTGCTGCAGAGTGAGCCTTAGCAGCTATCCAGTGATGCTGGCTTCTGTTACCAGTGCTGTGTTTCACAGTTTCACCCATTATCTCTTAGGTGAGCAGAGTATAGCCCTGAGGCCACATGGAGAGCAAAGATTATTTCTGCAAGCGCGAACCCTCTTCCTGGCTCTGCCTTTTCTGGTATTGCCTATCCTAGCAAGTAGGCTCCAACAGTAGCATTGCCACTCCTAGTGCAGGGGGGTAGGGAGGGGAGGCCACGCTCACCCTTTCTCCTTCACCACAGTGACAGCAGCCTCCTAAGGAGACCGCTGCCTCTGCAGTGAAGCAGGGCTTGGGGCCCTAGGCCTTCATTCCTGCAGTGGCAGCGGCCTTCCCACAAGGTGACCACTGCCATCACAGGGAAGCAGGGCTGTGGGCCCTCACGTTCCAGGGTGTTGCCACCCCTGGTGTCACCTGGTGTGGAGTGTGGGGTGTGTGGCCAAAAGGCCATGCTCACCCCTTCTCCTTCACTGTGGTGGTGGTAGCCAACACCACAGGAGAAGGGCTAGACACCCTTGGTCTTTGTTCCCATGGTAGTGGTGGCCTCACAAGGTTACCACTATTACCATGGGAAGCAGTGATGGGACCCTTGGCCTTGTCTTTCCCCATGGTGGTGGTGGCTCCTCAAAAGGAACCACTGCCTCCACAGTGAAGCAAGGCTAGGAGGGTTCACCCCCCCCCCAGTGGGAGGATGGCCTGAATGGGTACCACTCCTCTTCTGGGGTGTCACTCAGTGCAGGTTGTACCATCATATCCCTCCCCCCCCAGCAATGGCAGTGGCTGCAGCCTCTCTCCCTCTGGGCAATATTTAGCATTAAAAAAATCTGGTTTTCAAAGCCAGAAGTGAAGTTTTGGACGTGGCTAGGATTTGTTTTGTAGTGTGTGTGTGGGTATTTATGTAGTCTTGAAGGAGCCTCAGCCATGCATTATCTCTTGCCTTTCATGATTCAGGATCCCCATCACATTGCACAATTATAATCCTATGATCCCACTTTAACAACCATGGTTCCATCCTATGGAGTCATGGTATTTTCAATTTAGGGAGGCATTATTTAGAATTTTCAGCCAGAGACTTCTAATAACTCAGTAAACTACAAAAGAGTCAATAAACTGTAGCCATAGCAGTTCAAGTAGAATCATAGTGCTATAAAGGACCATGTAAATTAATGGTGCTATACAAATTAGTAATAATAATAATAATAATAATAATAATATGCCTGCATCACAGTTTTGAAGAGGTTGGATATCCTGAATACAGATGGCATGACTGATTATAGATCTAACATTGAAATCTAAATGGCATGTTCCATGATTTTTTTCTTTTTGACACAAGAAAAAAGAAATTCCATTGATTGCTTTGGTTGCGTATGACTCCTTATTAATACAGAGAAAGTGACTTTCACAAAAAACAAAGAAAAATAACCTGAAGTCGTTCTTGGATTATTTACTATGTTGCAGTTGAGAGAAGGTGTGCCTCAAAGTTTCAAGAGCCTGCAGGAGAATGTGGATTCATTTGGATCCTATCACATTATTACTCATTCAACTCTGAGGCCTCAGCCATTTGAACAACCCAAAGTCTGTGGAAGGGAGAATTCCCTACAGGGCACTTTTTTGCTGGAAAGGCAGTTACTCAGCTGCTCCCTTGTCTGGCATTATTCCTAGAAAGGAACAGTGGGGGTCTTGAGGTCTCACAGACTGTTGTTTGTTGTTGTATGCCTTCAAGGCATTTCCAACTTACGGCAGCCCTAAAGCAAACCTATCATGGGGTTTTCCTGGTAAGTTTCTTCAGAGGAGATTTGCCATTGCCATCCTCTGAGGCTGAAACAACGTGACTTGCCTAAGGTCACCCCAGTAGGTTTACATCACTGAGCTGGGATTCAAACCCTGGCCTTCTGAGTCATAGTCAGATGCTCAAACCACTATACCACACTGGCTCCCAGACCACCTGTGTCAATTTCCAGAACCATGCACTGCTTCTGCCCTACATGAACATACAACTCTCATTTGCATTTGTGAAAGAATTCTTCATCCACTCAAAGAATACTGATTGGTATAATGCACACAGGAGTTTGTATGACTCCACCCTATATAACCCTAATTGGGAACAAAATTTGGAATGTAACACTGTATCTTTGGTACACAATTATAGCAATTTGGGGTCACTTTAATTTCCATGGTTCCATTTTACAGAGCCTTGGGATTTGTAATCTAGTGAAATAGTTGGAATTCTTTGCTGCTCTACTGTTATGTCTGCAGGGGATAGAATAAGACCTTTCTAGCAGAGAAGTCTAAAGAGCACATCAGATTGCAACTCCCAAGATCTCATAGGATGGAGCCATCACAGTTAACACAGCATGAAACTATTAGAATGGTGTAGTGTAGACAGTGTTAGTGTGCATGTCATTGAACAGTCAATAGGCATAGTATTTATTTATCACTAAGATCTCCCATTTCAAGCCTTGAAGACTTCCCAACAGAATAGATTATTTTAGCAGACCTTTCTTCCAAATACTGCATTTGCTTTCATCTTTTGAACCAAGACATTGTTGATAATATGAGTATATCCCTTTTGTTGTTGGAATTTTGCAGTCACACCCTCCCCTATTCCTCTGCCATGAATATTCATTCTGGATCTCCTTTTGCAGGCAATATCATGGATACAGCACAAACAAGCCCAACAGCCTTTTCTTAATGTCCTACACTACTAACATTGTCCATTACTGCCACTCACCCCTTTCTACATATTTTATTCTTCACTTAAGCCATCATGCAATTTGGGCATATTAAATCATACAGCTGAGATGCTTTCCTTTGACTTCTAAAGCCTAAGAAGGAAAAAGCAGTCTTAGCAGTCTTCTGCCTTCTCCTCAGTAAAAGGAAATAAGAAGAATAGAAGGAAAATATTAACAGTGTCACATTTTAGGATCTGATTTTCTTGGTATGCACCATAAGTCACAAATATCACAAAGAATTATCTTTAGGTATATGCATTTTGAGAATGCAGTAGGACTGAAAAATAATATATCATTGGGCAGATCTACACTGGCCAGAATACTAAAGGCTGCTCAAGGGGTATTTTGGCCTCAAAATTGTCCTGAATTCCCACTGTTACCTCTGCATTCTGACGCCAGATGGTTTACACAGCATACCCTGTGCCACGCACTTCTGGTGGTGCAAGTTACTTCCTCTGAGGTCAGAAATGAGGTGCCTAGCATTGACCACATGGCTGAGCACCTTGTTGGGAGTACAGCTGGACGGATCCATGTTAGTGGTGGTGGCAGCGGTTGGCACAATGGGACATTGTGTAAAAGGCCACCCAGCATTGCTCCAGAGTGCTCTGGATTTTCTTGGAAGATCCAGAGCAAATTGTGTTTTTAAAATGCAGTTTAACACAGGGATGGCTCAGATTTATTGCAGAAGTGCCCTTCCCATGAGGAGACAGTCCAAAGTTGAATCAAGCCTTGGCATTGTGTCATGAAGACAGGGCACTGTGAGGGCAAGGGGAAACCGGTTCATTTGGCATATATAGACATATGTTGATATTGATTTCTCTCTCTCTCTCTCTCTCTCTCATTCACACACACACACACTTTTAAAAAGATAGCTCTCTTATATCTCACCTGAACAGCTGAAAGCACCCATGTATTTTATCTCATTAGCAATTGTTTACTTTTTATTTTTTCTGCAAATCTGTTCCTTCTTTGCAAAGAAAGAAGAACTGAAGTGATACCACTAAATATGCATATTTTCTTGCCACAATGGTGTTGATGTGTTAAGCAGTTGTGTGTTATAAGAGATTATCACACTTGCAAAAAACCTGGCTTACCTCTCCTGAGTTGAATTCTAATTTGGGAGGCCGACGGATCCTATCGCACGAGTTTTGCTGCCGAATCTGCTGGCTGAATATAGCCCAGCTGCATTTGGGGTTGCAGAAGTGCTCAGCAAGCTGCTTTTCAAAGCTGGAAAACTCCAAACTTTGAAAAGTGGCTTGCTGAGTGCTCCTGGTACCCTGGATGCAGCAGGACTGTAGTTGTTCAGCAGACTGGGTGGCAAAACTCATGCGATAGGACCCGGCTGCCTCCCGAATTAGAATTCAACTCGGGAGAGGTAAGCTGGGTTTTTTACAAGTGTGATAATCTCCATAGTCCCAACTGTCCATTCTTATTCAGACTGTTCAGTTTGTTCAGATGTCAGCTTTGCTGTTTTTAGTGGGTCTTACTTGAGATAAGTGTACATAAGACTGAAGCATGAAGGTTGCAGTTTAAGCGTGCACAGGCAAGTATTGAGCTGAGCTGGTTAAAGTGCTGACATAATTAGGCAGCAGGATCAAGTCCCCTTTGCTAAATAGTCCTGGATTCTGGAATGTTTGCAAAGGCAGCAAGTGAAACCTAATAAAAGCAAGGAGTTGGATTTATTTAATTAATTTATATATAAGATTTTTATTCCACTCCCCTAGCCAGAAAGGCTCTTGTAGGAGCTAACAAAGATCTTTTTAAAAATAAAAATCTACTTAGAAATGAATTTTAGCACATGGACAACAGATACACAGGTAGGCACATGGGTTTTATCACAGTTTTCCCCAATACAGTGTGATGCTCTTTATTTCTGTTCAAGCAATAACAATAACAATTAGTTGTAAAGTTGTGGCTGTATACCAGCATATGAAAATTTTATACAAATATCTGCCCTGGTGGTGCAGTGGTTAAATGCCTGTACTGCAGCCACTCACTCATAGACCACAAGGTTGCGAGTTCAATACCAGCCAGGGCTGAGGCTCGACTCAGGCCTGCATCCTTCCGAGGTCGCTAAAATGAGTACCCAGCTGTTGGGGGACAATCAGCTCACAGTTGTAAACCGCTTAGACATCCCATAGCGTGATATGAAGCGGTATATAAATAAGCTGCTTTGCTTTTGCTTTGGTGATGGCAAAATGGCTATCTTGCTTAGAAAATATTTAGTGCGATGGAGTTAGAAATGAAGTTATTGCAGCCTGGAAACATTCCTCTGTAAAGTAATGCTGTTTCCACTATTTTCCATGAAGAGATGATAGTCAACATAACAGAATCCAATTGCCTCTGGTTTTTGCAAATCACAATACAAAGAAAGCATCAAAGTGCGTTAGGTGTTTTGTAAAAATGGTGCCTATGTATGTCAGTATATTACCTCTGTTTCTGGCCTTGGAAATATTTTCAAGAAAATTTTGATTCAACATGCATGAAAGAATCCAGCACTGACCAACCATAAGAACATATGTGATGCTGAAATGCACCACTCAGGTTGGTTCTCTCTCATTTCATTCTGTTTTGTCGATGCTTTGTCATCCATCCTTATTCAGTGTTTGGTGCCTCCCTTGTCAGTAGCTGGAAGCATTTTTCATCAGGAGAGTGCACTATACTGCGTTAAGTGTTGCACTGCTATTTGGGAGGTGACTTGCAATGGAAAATTTGTGAACAGCTTTTTGTATTAAGTGTTGCAAGATCATAAGGGCTGACTTCCTTGGTAATTTGTGTATAGATGAAATAAATACTTTTTATTGTCTTTGTTTTGCTTCATGTGTCTGGGCTCCACTATTGTAGCATTTTCTTCCCATAGTGAGTAATATAATATAGAAAAAATCCTCATATTTCTGATTTTCTTTTTACCTTGGCATTAAAATTACAGAACACTGTAGAAATGGCAAGATTCTAATGAATTCTGTAATCTAACACTCCACCTCACCCCTACTTTAAGGTAAAAAAGGAGATTCTATACCTAAAGCACAGTCTGAAGATTTTTATTTAAACAATTAGATCTACTTTTAATAATATTTTATTCAGATGTTGTTTATAAATAACCAGATTTAAAAAATCTATCTAAATGTAATAGAAACTAACATATATTAAAATCTACAGTCATAACCTTTTAAAATTGAATCTATGCATTCTGTCAAACAGATCTGAACTGAAACTTGCTTTTCTATATTAAAAAAGAGGGGGTAGCTAGAGAAAAAGTAGGTCAAGCATAGGTTTGGCACAACAATAAACATTTACTTTCAGTGTCATTTTGGGACTTGCACAGCTACTGTTTACACTGGAAGAGCCATGCTTGCTTCACTCACTTTTCCTGAGGCATCCACATGATGCCATCTTCAGATAGTATTGGGTTTCTCTTCATGACACTTCTGTCCCTTTTCAAACCTAAAAACAACATGATGCTTTTGGAAAGACCAGAAGAATTGGAGCTGTAAGTGATCTTAATGATATCCTCCATCTTTTTAAAGAGATTTGATATGTAGTTAAAGGTGAGCTGGGCTAAAATTTCCTAGGATGTTGCCACACAAACGCTGTTCTCATTGCAATTATGTGAGCTAAAAAAAAAAAAAGGAAATATACTGGTTTCAGAACAGCCATTGTCTCATGCCTCTGAAATATTTATTTATTTATTTATTATATTTATTTATATCCCGCCCTTTCCCCAAAATTAGGACTGTGGGCAGCTTATAGCCTGACTCTCTTCCACACTCTCCCTTAACTCCACCTCTCTGCCCTATGCCCTATCCAGCATGCCTTTCAGTTTTTTTTAAATTTATTTACACTTTTTCATACAATTCCAGAGCTCTGCTACTGCAATTAATGTTTTTAGAGGAGGAGGAGAAGGAAGGGAGGGAGGGAGGCAATCAGCCTGCTTGGGAATAGCAAAGGGTAGGTGGGGATAGGGGAAGAGGAGGGGATACTGACACCACATGACTAACACTATCACAACTGCCCTGCAATCATGTTTTGCACCTGAGGAAGAGCACAATTGTGAGCTCATTGATGGGTTTCCCCTATCAATGAAATGTGATGCCCTAACCACACTTCGAGGACACATCAGCTAAAGGTTGGAGGCAGTAACATGTGATAAGTATCTCCAAAACTTCTTTCTCTGACTGTAATCCCAGTTTTAAAGTTGTGCATAGTAATCTCCTTAGAACAATCTTTATTCCTCATAACATTTCTGAGATTTTTCTTTTGTTTGCTGCTCAAAAAAGCAAAGGTCACTTTGCAAAATTTTCTTCTGAATATTCTTCACTATGGCTGCCATTTCCTCTTTACAATGCCTCAGAAATATACTAGGGATGCAAAATAGTAGCCAAGCTATCAACACAATTGCTGGGTTCACCACTACAGCATCAGCAGCAACAACAAAAATGTAGTGGAATGGGGGGAAAGAAGCTATGCTACTGCTGCCAAGAATGAGACCTGACTTTGAGAAACTGTTGGAGAAATTCTCATAGGAAGCTGCCTTATACTCAGTTGTCCATTTAGCCTTGTATTGTCAACTCTGACTGTCAACAATTGCTCATTGGGATTTCAGGCATTACTTGGGCTACCTGGAGATGCTGAAGGTTGAATGTGAGAGCTTGTCTGTTCCAAGTATGTGCTTTCCCACTGAACTACAGCACTCCACAATTTCTCCCCTTCCTGGGGATATTAGGTTAAATGGTCCACACAATGGTTCTCCCAATTTCTTTTAGCCACAGGTATGGTGGAGAAGTTGCATGCACCCATCTCTGAATGGAAAAGATGTGTCAGAGAAGTGAGCCTATCAACACATATCTACTTAGGACGTCTTCACTGTTCCTGTTTCTGCTGGTACTATTTTGTGTTGAGTTTTTATGATGTTGCTTTTTGATCTACTCTGTTATGCCTATTCAAAGAAACAATAATAATATGATCAAGAAGGAGGGAACTTAGGATGTCTAGCTGGAATGAGATGGAAGTAAGATGCAATCTTATTGGACAAAGTGCTCCCATCTGAAGGAGTACTGTCACTGTGGTCCTCTTGTATAATCATAAATAAAGCAAATAATTGGCAAGACACCTTTTGACTAGAGAGCCAACATGGTATAGTAGTATGAGTGTTGGAGTAGGAGCCCAGGAAACGGGGTTCAAATTCTGAATGGACTATGGAAACACATTGAGTGACCTTGGGCAAATCATATTCTCTCAGCCCCCAGAGAAAGGCAACAACAAATGCTCTCTGAACAAATCTTGCTAAGAAAACCCTGTGATAGAGTCAGTTTGGGGTTGCCATAAGTCAGAAATGACTCAGAAGCACACAATAATAAAAAGCAACTACAACAACAATAATAATTCAACTCTGGCATTCTCTCATCCAAAGCAAGTCTACTGTTTCTGTCTCTGGAACTTCATGCTACTTGGAAATGTGGAACACTTTAATGGTAGGTGAATGTTAGGTAAACAGATATGTTTAAAGCAGCAGACCAAAGAACAACTGGTAATTCAGAAAAGGAAAAAAAATGCATGGGGGCAAATGTACAGCTGGTATAGGGACTACAAAAAGAAAAAAGAAGGAAAGGGAGAGAACAGTGCAAAGTAGACATAACCTGAAGGTGCTGCCTTAAAGTCCCATTAACCAGGGACAAATTAAAACTGAAACAGCAGCAACATCTGAATAGCCATCCATTTAGAGCAATTCATACTTCATTCAAGAATGTGTATACAGGTGAACTTCATTTTGACAAAGGGCCCTTCTTAGACTGAGTATTTTCTTTGAATTTTTCCTTCTTTAGCACAGCTGCTTTCACCTTTCAAGCAAGAAATAGAGCATTAGTAGATAGAATTTTTACCTGATGATGAACAACCCATCCAATCTTGACCCATTCTATCAACCTGCCATTTTTAACATCTATTCAGAACCCATAATGAGTGCCTATGAAAGGCTAGGAATTTGTGTTCAGATCAATGGTGGACTGATTAATTACCTAAGATGTTATTCAGATAATAGAGTTGAGAGCAAATGCAAAGAAAGAGCTCTCAGAAGTGCTCAGTGAAGTAAACCAAATCAGCTTCAAATGTGTTTTAAGGAAAAGTGCAGTGACGACCCAGGCAACTATGGCATGAAAGAAAGGAGACATCCAAAAGCCAATCTCACAATCAACAACATAGGCATGAAGGAGAAAAGAAATTTCTACAGCCCATTAAAAACTGGGGAGCCTATTAAAACCAGATGAAAAAAGGTACAAGGAAATCAAATCAAGAGACATGGAGTGGCACTTACAAAAGAAATCTTTTAATGATATTGAAAAATTATTTTGCATTCACACTGAATTCAGAAAGGGTCTGTTGTGGTTATAGAACCATCTTACCCTAAAGACGTGCTTCCAGAGTGTCTAGCCAGAACACATCCTTACTTTTCTTAGGCTCTTTCTGCTCAAATGCAGTTGGAGCAGGGAGAAGAAAGAATATTTTTGCATGCTGAGTGGGTGGCATATAAATTATAATTTGGATGTAGATGAGAAGTCCCTCTTCTCAGAGTTTTTCACACGACTACATTGGTGATTCTTTTCATCCCATCTCTTATATCTGACTGCAAATGTTCCCACTCAGATCACTTTATGGTCGCATAGTAAATTCAACCCAGGGCTTATGAAATGCCATCAGTACATCTTCCATAAAGTGTAACAAATAAAGGCAGCATAAGTTGTATAAGTATAGTGATATGCAAATGAGCAAATGCTCATGGACATTCTTCAGATTTCCCTTCAAATCTCATCCTGACTCTATGTTTCACTGAAAGGTGGGTTTCCTTGCATAGAAAATTATGCTTGTTTCTATGCAGATTTTCTATATTTACTAAACTTTGAAATGCTCTTTCTTCCCTTTGATGAAACCATATTTATATACATTTTCTAGAAGCACAGTGATTTTTTTCATGCACAATTTTCAAGCACACACAGTTACTGGATAAGTTTTTAGCATAGATTGGTCACAAGTTGATAAATATACAGATATCCTCTTGCAATTTTCACTGAAATCTACATTTGGTTGGTGTGGGATGGAGTGTGAAGTCTATGGATTTGGATTAAAAACTATATTAGATGAATTTCTCCTTCATGTAAGTGCTGTAAGGATCTGTGTAAACAAGAGCATGGAAAGCTTTCCCCCCCAAAGTATGTAGCTATTGTTATTATTCTAAGATCACACCAAAACAGTAAGTTAAAATTATAGTTGCCATTTTTAAAAAGCAACATTCAATTTTCCCATTTCTAAAAAGCAACTAAATCCTTACCTTGTAGTTACTTTTAAAAGTACACACACACTTTTGTTAAAAGGCACTGGTCTCTGGCAGAAGACATACTCTTCTGTCTACTTTACCATCCACTCAACACCCACAACAGAGCATGGGGCAGCAACATGGGGCAGCACTTGAACCATCGGATAATCCTCCTTTGTCATTCGGTGATGCCACATCCCATAGCAATAAAAATAACTAAAAAGTACTATTACATCACAAGAGGAATAAAGTTATCTTTTATATTTGTACTGTATAGTTATATCATCATTACTGAGGAAAGGAATTACCTACAAGTAAACAGTTATTTCTCACTAGTTATTTCTGAGCACTGGTGTAAATGAGATTTACCTGGTGAAGCCAACCTAACTGAGATTTCAAGTCATCACAATTTCCCAAGAAGCATGGAAAATGCTTCTTGGGAGCATAGTGGCATATGACCTTGACATATTCCCTGATATTACTAAGTTCATCAACAAATGGGGAGGAATTCAAAAATCTGATTAAAATATGAATCACGTTAATATGGAATCTCAGTATGTTCTTAATAATCTACCTTTACAAGAAAGGAAGCTCTCAACTGATTTTTCAGAAAGTCCTGTAGAGTCCTGTATAATATTTCTCAGAGAAGCTGTGTAATATATAAGATCAAGTGCATCATGTACCATAGTTCAGTGGTATAGCACATGCCTTGTTTTCAGAAGGTCTTCTGTTCAATCCTTGACATTTCTATTTAAATAAATGATGGCAGGCGATGGAAAAGATCTCTGCCAGAAACCTTTGAGAGCTGCTGGCAGTCAGGATAATAGGTAATACCGGATGGATGGACAAAGGATCTAACCTAGTATGAAGCATATTCCTGTGTTTTCAGATCAAACTTATTCATTTTTGGCCCCCCCACCCACCCTAGAGAATATGTAGCTATTTATTCACAATGCTTATTTCCTTTTTCAAGAGGGGAAAAATTGTATCCAGTGTTCACCAGCAGAGAGAAAGCTGTCATTTGTTGTTGTTGCTGCTGTTGTTATGTGCCTTTAAGTCAATTCTGATATATGGTGATCCTATCCTATGTTTTCCTTGGTACAATTTATTCAGAGGAGGCTTGCCATTGCTTTCCTCTTAGGCTGTGAAATTATGACCACCCAACGTCACCCAGTAGTTTTCCATGGCTGAGATGGGATGGAACCCTGGTCTCCCGGATTCCTAATCCAATAATAAAACCATTACATTTCTTTTTTTTCCAGCTGCTTACACACAGGAAAAGCAAAATGCACATCCAGCTGGTCCTGACTTTTCAGAAAAACTAATGGGAATTATTGGGTAGGCCTTAGCATTGGCTGCACATGCATTTCTTCATAAAATCCTTCAATGTGCCTTTCTTCTTGTTGTTGTGTGCCTTCAAGTCATTTCTTATTTAGAGTGGCCCTAAGTCGAGCCTATCATTGGGTTTTCTGGGGCTGAAAGTGTGTGACTCATTCAAGATCATACAGTGGGTTTCCATAGCTGAGCAGGGAATCAAACCCTGGTCTCCAGGGTTGTAGTCCAGTGCTCAAACCACTACACCACTCTGGCTCAATACATGTTCAGTATCAATGACCATATTCAGGAACAGCCTCTTGCTTTGGAACACTCAGGCTGAGATATACCATCATCATAACAGGTGCTTAATCTGTTTTGATTTTGTGCTATTCTAGGAAAGGCTGGGATGACACATCCTACACTCTCCAATCCGTCATTTACACCTTCTTTTTTTCTGATGAGTGCTTACATTGGACAATTCCCAGAGTACATGATGCCTAAAAGATGGAGGGTGGGGGGAGAGAAATGTCTTGCCTAAGATTTATTTTCATCCCTAATTTAGTTTTCTTACTCTATCTTCTAGGCTCTTAGCAGTTAATAATAATTCAAATATACATAATGTGTTAAGATGCATGAACTGCTTAGCTGAAAACATGCCATTAAAATAACATTGGGCTGTATCCAATGATGTCATTAAACTAGCACAAAGCTTCAACTACTTGTGGAAGATGTTGTAGAAGCCCTGTTTTCATTGCTGTGCATTTATCAAATCCAATGCTTTGATTCTCTTTGTACAAGCACAGAGACTGGAAGTTCTCTGGTAATATTAATTACCTTGATTACACTTTCTCATATAAAAAACCCTTAGACCAGAAGCTCTCTCCCCCCCCCCAAAGAAAACTTTATCTAATTTAGAAGGCATCTTCTGGGAAACAGAAGAGGGGATTTTTTTGCTCCTTGTGCTATCTTTCCCAGAGTTTTTCTTACTCCATGGTGGGTGGCAATGAGTGGCAAACTTGATGGGTGTTGTTGTTATTGTTCTGAATCCACGCATTGACCAAGAGGTGGAGGGCCACCACCACACACTCCTGACTTGAATATTGTGCCTAGTTCGAGTATAAAATGGAAGTAAACTAGGAAAGGAAAAGATCTGTTGGTGAAGTACATCTCTTCTTGCCACCCAGTCATTTACATAGATAAGCAAGCCTAAATACCCTAAACCCTGATCTTGGAAGCTAATAAAAGGTGTTGTAGATGAGGGGTTACCATAAGTCAACAGACTACTTAAAGGCACACACAGACAGGTTTCTCAGCCAATATGGAGTAACATTTTGATCATCAGATTGGTAGTCACTTTTCCCAGTTTTCTTTTGGCTTTTATGCATCAAAGAATAATGTGTTTGGTGTTTTGGATGTGTTGTGAATGCAATGTGAAAGCAATATATTTTTCTTTCCAATTTTGTCCTAGGATATATTTTTCTTTTGTGTTTCAGGGAGTAAAACCTGAGAAATTGAAGTAAATCATGTAGGTCATAGCAGGAAGAAGGGGACAGAGAAGAGAGGAACAGCAGCAGCGACCCTCACACAGAGAAAAACAAATGGGAAAACAGTGGACAGTGAGTTGTGCCAGTGTCATTCTTGAATGGTTGTTTATCCTAAATATTTTTGAGAGAATTCATCTTGTCAGTTGTTTTTTCACATACACAGATACTCACACCCACATATATTAATATAAGATTCAGATTTTCATTGTGTGGTATTACTGAAGATATGGGTGAGGTGGGTCTAGCTTACTTCATATTTATAGATGAACAGTTTTTGTTTTTTAAATCCTTCCTGTGTATGTCTCTTTCCTTCTGATCTCATGCATTCCCTTTCAATGGGTGAAGAGATGAGAACTGGGGTTTTCCAAAATGCAGCCAGCTGTTTCCTCCTCTCCCAAGCTCAAAACAGAGAAATTGGGGAAATCATAGATGGAATTTCTCTCCTGCATTATGGTAAAGTTTTTAGTGTAGCAGTAGGGATGTAAGGATGAGTACAGGATGGAGCTTGTGGAGCTTTAATAGTTAGCAGATCCTGCATCAAGAATGATACTATAAAGTTCCATCAGGCAGAATCGCATCATATTGTTCTCCTTCACCTGCCTTGAAACACACTTTTTAGTTGCTGTATTCCCCTCCTCCGCAATATGGCTAATTGCTGGCTGGTGAAGAGCAGGGGAGCATGTGAGGAAGGGGAAGCTTCCAGCTCTGTTCCTGGATGCACAGCAATAACATCAGCTACAGGGCTGTGTGTCCAGCTATAGAAACAGAGCTGGACACTTCTTTGTGCCTCTCCATAGACCAGCAAATAGCCTCATTGAGATGGGGGAGGGGGAGCTATAGCACCTAAAAGGTGGATATGGGGCTTTGAGAGAGAAGACATACCACATATAGTACAATTTCCTGATCTAGGTCCTGTTGACACCCACATGAGCCCCATCCTGTATTTAATCTGGCAATCCTATGCAGTAGACTAGATTAATGGAAAGGTATTGTTGGTTTTTTTAAAAACATCTTTAGTATAAACGTAGCACAGTGACACACTTTTTGACTAACTTTCCTATCTCTGTTAAAGCCAATCCATAAGCCTGTGTGTGCTTGTTGTTTCACAAGGCCACATACTGCTGTGAAGTCTGTTCCACAAGCTGTGCCACAGGCTGTTGCAAAACTCTTTGAGTGCAAGGTAAACAATCAAGTGGCAGAACAGAAGATTAACTGAAATATTTATAAAACAACATAAACAGGAGCAGAAGTGTGTCAAAAAATTAAACTACTAATCTTACACCACAAAGGACTGTCTAAACAAATAAACAAAAAATTAACCCAATGGTGAGAAACCATCAATTAATGGATGAAGTAAACCTCCCAGGGGAAATAATGAGTGACAATAGAATTGCCCGCTCTTGTTCACATCAAGTCCAATTCATAATGTTGGAGGGATGTACAAGGGGGTATCGTAAAGTTTTAATTATCACCTTTAAAAAAATTTGACAGAAAGTTTTTTTTTATTTGTAGTTGATAACTTGTCTCTACGAAGTCATCATCCAGATTTACACATTTTTCCCAGCAATTCTTGACCCTCCAAATGCCATTATTGTAAAAGTCTGAAGATGTGCCTTAAACCACTCTTCCACTTCATGAATGACGTCATCTGCATTGTCAAATTGGTGACACTGATAAAACTTCATCAATATACCATAATAACTTCCAGGTGATTATTATTACTTTACAATACCCCCTCATACTTCTCCATCTTACACTTTAGCAAAGCAGCTTCATTTATATACCGCTTCATACTGCGCTATGCAGTATCACTTCTGCACTTTAGTCACTTCTGCTACAACTTGTAACAAAAATAAAGGACACAATGGGCCAATTTTCTCCACATCCTGCACTTAGGGACCAATGGTGATACTGACAAAATTTCATCAATAACTTCTGGGTGATAATTATTACTTTACAATACCCCTCAAAAATGAGACTGTTTTTGGAAGATCTTAACAAAGAAGCAAATTCATAATGGAGCAAGATTGCATTCCTCTTTTTCCCAGTCTGGGACACAAGGTGGCTAACAGAAGTTAAAACAGATACAACTTTAAAAAAATAAAAATAAAAAATGAAATTTAATTGTCAATATAATTAAAGATATGGCAATTAAAAAGTAAATGACAAATTTAAATAATGCTTCATATTCTGAAAGGCTCTTCTTACTGAGCTTTGAAAGATTTCAGTCCTGCTCTCTCCCCCAAGTCTTCACTGACAAGGAGATGCTACTTTAATCTCTCTGTGAAGAGAGCTCCCAAGCCAAGGCCCATTCCTTTGTTCCCACTAGATGTACTTGGTAGGACAGAGAAAAGGGCCTCTGCAGAAAATCCCAAAACATGGGCAGACTCATATGGGAGAATACAGTCCTTTGGATGTTATCACATGGGGAGTCGCAGGGAGAAAGTGGAAATAAACTGGACGAGAGGAAGACTTTAATTTATGGGATTTGTCCTGTTCCGCCTCGTCTGATAACAACCGGTAAATTCAAATTTAAAAGGGGGTTAATTCGAACAAAAACCTGATCTTTTCAAATCCTCAAAAATCCCAAAAATGAAAAGATCAGGTTTGCGTTCGAATTAACCCCCTTTTAAATTCGAATTTAGTTATCAGATAAGGTGGAACGGGACAAATCCCGTAAATTAAAGACTTTCACTCGTGCCCGTTTATTTCCACTTTCTCCCCATGTGATAATGTCCTTTGACTAATCTGGATTTGAGCTGCCAGGGGTCATGAACTGGTCCTTTCCCCAAAAGTCAGGAGTCAGGCTTGAAAAAAATATGCAAAAAATGTATGTTTTGAAAAGAACATAAAAATTTGCTCTAAGACCTTGGAGCCTAGAGTCTTTATCCAGCCAATGCTAAACATATTTCCCATTCGTTCAAAAAGGCAAGATGGTTCTTAACTGCCCCTCTAAATTCTCCAGTAGAACTTAGATGTGTTTAATCACATTGGCTGGACTGCAGCTTAAATTGTCTGTTATAAAATTGAAGAATGGACTCCATCAGATTCATAGACTGAGAGGTGGTGGGTTATAGATTTTGTGTGTCTTTTTGGCTTGTGGTTCTTGAACCTTTGGGACATGAGTATAAGCTGTGCCTTGATAGCAAAATGATGCAACTTGGCAAAGTCAATGAGTTTGCAAAATGGCTCTTAGAATCTCTTAGAATCTAAGCCAGTGAGGATGCCATTAAAGGGGAGGATATAAATCTTTCTCTCATGAAATGACTATTCGGCTCTTATGGTTTAGCAAAGTGTGCTTGATTATTTTTATATTAAATTGGCCAGGCTACACAATGTTCTACTTTACATTCTGGGTTTCCTGGGTTTTGGAATAAATTCTTTCCTTTATTAATCAAATTCAGTCCAACTTAAAAAAAGAAAGAAAGAAAGAACATGCAACAGAAGTCTCTTTGTCACTGTGTGCAGAAATAAATAGTTTTTCTTTTAAAGAAATGATCCTTTTCCCCAAGGTTTTCTTAGCCAGATTTTGCCAGCCTTATCATTTAAGCCCTCAGACTATTATTCACATAATAAAATCCATGTTTGGATAAATGAAAAGTTAACCTTAACTAGGGAGTAACAAAATAATATGTTCTGTTCACCATTTCCACTCATTTGAGAGTCATTTTTACCTATAAATCTTTAGAAATCTATAGTGAAGTTCAAAGTCCTGCAATAGCAACAGACAGCACACAGTATTGAGATTTCTTTTGCCTGCCATTTTTTTCCAGTTTCCTAGTTCACCAGGATATTAATTTGCAGCTATTGAAATATTTGTATAAATAATACATAGCGTTAGAGGGCTATGATGCACCTCAATGAGATAATGCATTTAGCTTGCCTCATGTTCCCCTTGGGACCAGACCCTGCATCTCTACAGCAACTCAGCCAACAGGAAAAGTCGTGTTGGTGTGAAAAGATAGCCCAAGATCCCAGACTGGTTTATACTGTGGGGAAAACCCACTGCAGAGAAATGGAAAATCTCTCAGTCTTATTTTTTTTTTAATTTCTGCAGATCCCACCCTTCCTTATTGGGTTGTGTGCTTTTTGTTTCACTTGATATTTGGCCAGTTTTAAAATGCATTTCTACTAATTTGTGCACTTTATTTAATTTGCATAGCTTTCCCACACTGGTTAAAGTGTGCTTCAATGAATAGTTTTTCAATTATGTGCATTTTGGCCATTTGCATTTTAGAATTTGTGCAGTGGTCTGTGTGCATTATTTCTCAGAAGCACCCTTTAAACCTTTTTGGATGTCAGGGGTGTTTTTTTTCTTGCAAAAAGTCTCAGATACTACTCAGAAAATACTACTGTCCTCAAGATTGTCACACAGTGGAATTTCTCTGTGTCCCTTCCCAATTGACTTAAATTTACTGTCTTCCAAAATACAGATGTGACTCATATCTTCTCTTCTCTTCTCTTCTCTTCTCTTCTCTTCTCTTCTCTTCTCTTCTCTTCTCTTCTCTTGGAAATGTATTAGGTACATAATGTCTCAGGAGAAAAACTGGGTATTTCCTTCATTTTCAAAAGTCCATTTGACCAATTAGATTTTAATTAATTTCCAAGGCCAGGTGAACTCTTAAACTCTTTTGGCAACACATGAATGAGTAGCAAAACAATCTTTCTATCCAGTACTCCTCTTCCTCAGGCTTTCTCAGTGTTGACAGATTAAATAACACTCTGTCTACACTAAAAACATAGGATGGTTATATACTGCTGTAGTGGCCATGAGTTTCCCCAAAGAAACCTGGAATTTGTGGTTTAGTAAAGGAGCTGTTAAGATTATCTGTTAAGGAATGCTGTGATTACCATCTGAGCTAGGAATAGAATTATTATTTTCTGTAATTTATTTCCTGTTCAAAAAATGGATTCCCCGACAATTTGGAAGCTCCTTGAGGAAAAAATAAATAAAGCAGTGTGACTTTTGTGCAGTTTTCTTCAAAGCCTCATCAGGAGAAAAAAAAACACAAAGGCAGTGACTTTTGTGCAGTTTCCTCCCAGTATTCAAATGTCCCAGGGTGTTCTGAAAGGTTTTTCTGTGCTGGGAAACTGTAGCTTTTTTGTGCAGAAAAAATGTGTGTTGTCCCCCAAAAAATGTGCAGGAGGTTGTATAAGAAAATCATGGGCTTGTCTACACAATTAAAATATTCCACATTTGAATTGAATAGACTCCAATCTTTTCACATGCAATTGGAGGAATTGAAGCTTTTTAATCCCCCCCCCCCAAAAAAGAACTCCATAAACCTTGCAGAAAAAGGATTCACAGTTTTTACAAGTATCTGCAAGTATCCACAAGGATGCACATTATCGAATGTGCAGCCATCCATGGATACATCCATCACATGGATTCACATGGCTGTAAACTTTCGGCAGAGGAAGGGATGATAGATGGGATAGATTTGCACATGCTAGATTTGCAAAAGAAAGTGAAGACAATCAAATGTGCAAAAATACGTATTCATTTGCATAATGAACTTACATGTAGACTAGCCCCTTGAGTTTTTCTGTGCAAAAAAAAAATCTCTGCAAATTTGCTTTAGGGATGACACTGAACAAAAATATTTGTTTCCCCCTGCTATTGGAAGAAAACAACAGTAATTATTCATCTTCACATGCGAGAAAGAAATAATTATAAGGCTTACATTCATAATCTGCAGTTCCTGCAGGTTCCTGAAAAAAGGGAATGCATTATTCAGTTTTGAGTACAGATCTTTTCACTGTTTTGTGAAATGGTGAGTCCTTTAAGAGGTAATGCCAGTTAGCTTTTACATTTCGGGAAAAAGTAGAATACAGCTTTGCTGTGGAGTAAAGCTTGAGGGGGAAGAAAATTAACCAGTGGCCATGGCGGCCAATATCCCATGGATGCTGGGATTTAGATGACAAACAAGAACTTTGTTGAGCTCTGACTATAAATTTCTTCTGCACACTACAGTGTGTGTTCTTTTCTGATGTGTCAGTCAAGATCAAGCTGTACATAATATGGGGAGATCCAAGTTGCAAATAGCAGCTTTGAAGAAAGGGTAATATGCATTAAGGAAAGGACATGAGAGGAAAAGGTTAAACACACACCTTCCCAAAGCGTTGCCATTCTATCTAAGCATCCCTGTGGGGCTTCCAATTTGCAAAACAACAACATCAAAACAAAACAAAAAAAAAAAAACTGGGATTAATCAATCGCTAATCAGGGATTTAGACTTCAGTTCTGGCCTGTCTTTTTTCAATGATTTTGTGATTTACTACTGTAATTGTAACATTTGAACTGTACATTTATACATTTATGGATGGGTGAGAGATTCTTTTCACACACAGCTGAAGATGAATATAACATACAGAAACCTTCCTAGCCTATTATGGGAGCAGAAATCCTACATATATGGAGGGTGCTGGGTTAGAAAAGGCTGAGACACGGGTGCTGTATGCACTTTAGGAAAAATGCCATTTTACATCACTTTAACTGCCATGGCTCTATGCTATGGAATTATGGGATCTGTGAGAGATTTAGCCTTCTATGTCAGAGAGCTCTGGTGCCACAGCAAACTATAAATCCCTGGATTCCATACAATGGAGCCATGGTAGTTAAAGCAATGTCAAACTGCATTCTTTCTGCAGTGCACATGCAGCTACAGAGAGACAAATGAATGGGAGAAACACAGCAAAAGACAGAAATTGTTTGAATCTGTCCCCATGAATCAAATCAAATACACTCCTTTTCTATATGCCCTCCTTACCCTGGTTTTAACTTAGGAGTTCTCCAACCAAATCAAACAGCACCCATTCACTTCATAACCCCGGAGTCACCCTTTTGAATAGATGTAGACTCAAATACAGTATCATCCCCCTATGACAGATTCTTAAAAGTCAGACTTTTTAATGTGAGTCAATCTTGCTACGCTAGGCAAATACACTCTTCTTATTCTTTAAATTGGAAATGAGCCCTAAGAGGGATGTGAAGGAACAGGTTCATGGTGAATCTGTTTCATCTTTCTTTTCCTTTCCTTCTCCTTCCCAGAAAGCAGTTCCATGATGCTGTCAAAGTCTTGCTTCTCTGGGCTCTGCCCTGTAGTGACATCTAACCAGCTTCTCTGTCAATAATTTATATAGTAAAGAAATAAGATACCGACTGTTCCATAGAAACAGATCTTGTATAAAAGACTTTCTGTCAGATGGCTTCTATTATCAGTACCAGCTCCAAGTGGGACAAGGGGTGTGTGTGTGACTTGTGAAAGATACCCTCAGTGGGGCCCATTTCTTGCATGTGCCACTGGCTTCTCATTGATCTTACCTATCTATTTGACAGTGCTCAGAAAGTTGTTTTTGAAAAATAATTATTTACAATCAGTGTGTGAATGTTACATTTTAAAAGTAATTATTTCCCCCTGTTTAAAGACTGCAGTGCTCTTTGCATGCCTGCTCTTTGTGTTAATGTTCACTGCTTTATTTTTTATTTATTTTTAAAAACCCAAACACCTCAGTATTGATAATAATGATAATAATAATAATAATAATAATAATAATAATAAAATTTATTTATACCCCACCCCTTTGAGGTCAATCGGGGTGGCTTACAGTGTTAAAAACCAATACATCAACTGCCCACATCCCTCCCCCATAGAGAATGGCTTAAATCTAAAACAAGGCCTAAAAATATCAATTAAAAGTACATCTGAAGCCAGCTTTTGAAACTAATAAAAACGTTTACCATTGCATCAATATACACCTGTCCCTCCCCATTCACAGACTTGCTATCTGTGGTTTCAGTCCTTCGCAGAAGGCAAGCAACAAGGGACAAAATGGCACACTTGGGAACACATGGCCATTATAACCAATGGGGCTTGAATATTTGCAGTTTTTCTGATACATGGGGGGGGGGGTGGTGGTGGAAAGGATTCCCTCAAATCAGGACAGATGGGTGTATCAACTTTATTCCCATTCATTATACTACTTTCAAGATATAACATTGTTTTGTAACTATTGTTACACAAAATAAATTTGTTACAAGTAACTACTTTTATTACTTGTCACATCTTACTTCCCACTCTAATTACAATTATCAGTCCAAACCTTGTTACCATTGTAGCCACATTTTTTGGAAAAGCAGCTTGTTAATCTCTTATATTTGAAAAAGAAACTAAAATAGATATGTTTGATTATTTTTAAAAGAAAATATTTTAATCCTACAAGCTGTGATAGAAACACTCTTTCCTCCACTCAGCCATGGAAACCCACTGTGGCTGCTCTCACACTACAGAACTAATGCAGTTTGATATTGCTTTAACTGCCATGGCCACATCCTATGGAATCTTTGGATTTGTAGTTTCTTGTGGCACTGGAGCTCTCTGACAGAGAAGGCCAAATATCTCACAAAACTAGAAATCCCAGATCTCCATAGCATAGAGCCATGGCAGTTAAAGCCGTGCCAAACTATATTAATTCTGCAATGCAGATGCAGCCTGGGTGACCTTGGGCAAGTCACACTCACTCAGCCTCAGAGGAAAGCAAACCCCTTCTGAAGATACCTAGCCCTGTGATAAGTTCATTTTAGGAGTGCCATATGTTGGAAATGACTTGAAGGCACAAAATAACAACAAAAGAAGAAATTGCTAACAGCTTGCCAGCCAGTGTGCAATGTCATCATATATTTTTTATTGGAGAAAGGAAATAATTGCTAATAATTATTAGTTCCAGTCTGTGCTCTGGACTCTATATACACCACCACCAAGATGAAGAGGGGAAGGTGAGCAGAGACTGCTGTGCTTCAGCTTGTTCCTGTTCCTGTTCATTCACTTAGAATTGCCAGGTGACCAAGAAGACTCGTTAGACCAGGAGTAGGCAACCTTTTTGAGCCAGGGGCCGGGTTGCTGTCCCTCAGAGAATTGGGGGGGCCGAAGCACCAAAAATAAATAAATAAATAAATAAATAAATAAATAAATAAATATTTTAAAAAAATATGCATGCACACTCTTTCAGCCCCAGAAAAACCATGGCAAAACCCCTGTGGAGATTTTGCCAAGAAAACCCCAAGAACAAGTAATAATAACAACAATAATATCATAATGGTGGGCGGCGGCAGCAGCGGCGGCGGCGGGCAGTGGGGGGCAGCGGTGGCAGAGGCAGGACTGGCCTGGGGCCAGTCCAAAGGCCTCAGAGGGCCGCATCTGGCCCCCGGGCCTTAGGTTCCTTACTCCTGCATTAGACCGATGACACCAGGGGCCTAAGTGGGACACTGCTGACCATTAAGTAATCATTCCCCTGCTTGGTGTTGGTCACTTTGCCACTTCCTAGGTCCAATGCTGAAACATGTCACCCATTGATTACGGCCTAGCAGGTTCTCTTTCCCTAAAATGGTCTTCAGTCACAGCAGTCTTTTGAATATCCATTGTGGCTGTCTATGTACCCTATAGGCACCAGATTATATCTGCTCTTGGATGCTAAGCAGGATCAGCCCTGGTTAGCACTTGAATGGGAAACTGCCAATGAATACCAATAGCACTTTATATTTCTAGACCGCTTCATAGTGAACTAAGCACTCTCTAAGCAGTTTACAATCTGTAAGTCAATTGCCCTGAACAAGCTGGGTATTTTACGAACCTGCAAAAGGACGGAAGGCTGAGTCAACCCAGAGCCCTGTGGGATTGAACTCACAACATTGTGGCTGCATAACTGGCATTTAACCACTGCACCACCAAGGCTCCCTACAAGGTGCTGCAGGCCATATTGCAGAGGAAGGAACTGGCAAAACCAATATTCCCTGCCTAAGAAAGCCCTATAAAGTTCATGGTGTCACCATAAATTGGCAGGCAACTTTAAGGCATACACAAGCACACCACACCGCAGCAGCCACTGCTTCTGGGTCCTTTAAACAACAACAACCTTCTGCAGAAATAGATCTAACAATAAGACACCTCACTTTAAGCATTATTCTATTGTGCATTGAGACACATTTTAGGCAATGGGGAAATAAACTGTTCAATAGGAAATATGGTTTTGAACAGATGGCAATAGGAGTTTTAGTCAAGAAGAAGGTTATTTCTTAAAACAAACAGAGGACAGAAAAATAAAGAAATAGAAACTTAAGAAGACTATTAATTCCTTTCAGCCTTTTAACCTTATGTTAATGGTATATTATTAGGGCCAACTACGTAACTGCTCCATCTGTGACCAAGAAGAATGCATGCAAGCTTTGGATCTAATCATGTTGCAGTAAGCATTGTCAGCTACATCCACCATTTTTGGCACCATGACTTCAGGGTTCACTGGCAATTCAAAAATACACTTTTTCACCACCAGAGTTTGTAATAACCCACAATTGCATACTTGTTGTCGATTGTGGTTCAATCCACAGTTCCAGCACACTTCAGGCCAGGGTATCTGTCACTTTCTATGATGCACCACATACTTGTGCAGAATATCACACACAGTGAGTGGATCAGCAAGAAGTATCTTCTTGGTGCCAGCCTTCTGATTTCTTATGCTGTAAGGAAAAAAGAAGAAACTCTGCTGTACCCCATGTATTGCCAGCACACAATCCCTGCCAATGGCATTGTGGACGGAAGTACTTTGTTGCTAAATTGGCTGCTGTAATAAGTTTCTCTTGTTTGAGAGCATGGGGACAAATTTGTCCCAATTTCATTGACATCCTTGAAGATCCTGTTTTAATGCCACTACTGTTGAACAGTGATAACTACTCTTTAAATGAATTAAGTTAACATTTATTAGATTACCTGTTATTTAGGAAGGCCACCTTTATTGTGTACTGTACTGAAATCAAGATTAATTGACACTGTTCCTATTCCCAGAAGGATGATGTCTCATATGGAGCCACAAGACAATATCTGGGTGCTCTTAGCTCTAGTTCCATTTGAATAAATAAAGTAGCCACATTTTCTTTAGGATGGATGGATGAAAGTGAGGAGGGCAGAACTTTCTATGAACAAACAGCAGTAGTATGGTTCCTTAAACTAGTGATTCTTAAGCTATCTGATGTAACAAACCATCAATTTTTCCCACTGTGCCAGTACCATATTTGTGCCAATTGGAAAGTCTGCAGGGACTGGAAGCTGTTGGCTTATGGACTAGCACCAGTGCATGGACCATCACTTTGTGAAGCCCTGCCTTAAACTACTGTTTCTATGTTACAAATAGCCAATCCTTTTGTTCCTTCCAGTCTTTAATTCATCTTTTGTGTGAACAGTGGAGCAGTTAAAGAGTGTTAAGGACTTAAAGTGCATTTGTTAAGCTGGAGTAAGTGTTCATGAAATATACAACACTACAATATGGCAAGGGTACTCATTGTCCATGCGAAACACTGCAGCAAGCTGAAAATTGAAAATGTAGGGATTGCATAAAATAAATTAAATTTATTGCCAAAATAAATACAAAGGTTGGTGTACTGATTGCATTATTCATCTTCATAATTAATTCAATAAACCTTTCAATTTATGTATCTGAAGCTGCCACCAAGTTTCCAGAAATGTCCTAGAATATCAGAGGTTCAAGACACAGTGCCGAAGAAAACTGAAGACCATCCTGGTTTCCATACTATGTAGCTGTAGGTCAAGCAAACAAATACTTAGGATATACAGTAGCCCCTTCTAATTCTCAGGGGATCTGTTCCAGGACACACACCCCACAAAAATGATGGCTCACAAATATTTGAGCCACATTGAAAATAATGGAGCGCATGCATGCCATTTTGTCCCCCTCCATTTGCCAACCACAAATGGGTGAGGGACATGGACTCAAAACAAAAGGGCAACTGTACTCAAAATGCTGGCAAGTATTATAGTTCTGAAGATGTGAGAATCTTTCTTTCCAGGAAAGGCAGTTTTCTATTGTGCATGAATCACATTAATGAATAACCGAACTATCTATCTTCCAAAGAAGTCTAGGCCTGATAAAGGTACAGTAAAGTATGCTGTCTTCTTCTACTCAGCTTCTCATCTTTGCTTATTAAGGTGTCCAGCAGTTGGATAATCCTTCATTTTTGATAGCTTTCCATTCAGGTTATAAGCTTTCACATCTGTAATATTTGGAATGTGTAGTGTTTGTTGGAGCCTATAGATACCTACAGAGATAAGGCCAAATAATTGTTTCTAATCCTATGATCCATTCACCACCCAAAATGAAAAAAAGAAATCCCACGAATGGAGCCTATATAGGTTAGCCTAGGTAAATGCTTGAGGTTCTATCTGAAGTGATGAAGAACAAAAACCCTGAAAATCCACTCTGGTATTCTCTCAGTGTGACTGTCACTTCATTTTTTCTCTGAAACCTAGAATGTATGAGTATTACTTGGTACTTGAATCAATTACTGTAAAATTTTCATTGATATATTTCTTGAATCTTGCCTTCCCCTCAATAAGCAAGAATCCATTCAAAATTTAAACGCAATTAAATAAAACTACACTATACCACATTTGTTTCAAACCTTGGTTTCTTCTCATAAAAACCTGGACAATTCATCACATGCAATTTTATCGCAAAAAGGTCAAGTACTGAACATCACTGAATATGTTGTGAAACACATTTTAATATTGTATTTATTCCTAATTTCAAATGATTTTGTTTTAATTAGTTAGAGATGCACACACACAACATACCTGCCCCATCAGAAGCTACATCTTTCTTGCTGCACTGGTTACTTGATCATGAATGCAGAAGTTTCTATGAAATATTCAAACAATCAAAAGACTTCGTTTTTTTGTGGGTTTTTTTCGGGCTGTGTGGCCTTGTTCTTAAAGAGTTTCTTTCCGATGTTTTGCCAGCATCTGTGGCTAGCATTTTCAGAGACTTTTTCCCATTAACTGGGGGAGGCTAGGGAATACAAGTCCCCCAGGAGATTTCAGAGGGCTGTGCCTCTCCACCTCAAAAAATCATATATATATATATATATATATATATATATATGCCCCAAAATACTCTGAAGGGGATGGGGGGGCATTTCCTCCATGTTTTTGCCAACTTATTTCCTGTTATAAAAATAGTCCTCTCCTAGACCTAAAATGACTCAGGGGAGGCCAAAAAATGTTGTGGAAATACCTTTGGTGCTCCCAGAAGGCATTTGGGGCAAACAAAGAGAGAGGAAATAACCTACTTTTGCTTTCCCATTTGAGAGAAACTGGAGTCCACAAAAAGCCTATGGACTGCTTTCTTCTCCAGCAAACCATATACAAACTCTGCTGTTCTGCAGATGGAAGAGCTCCATCCATGTATAATGACTCACATCTAGTGGAGGTAGAAAGGATTGGAAAGGCTGCATGGTGTATTCAAGAGGGAGCAAATTTTCAAGCAGCATATTTTCAAACAAGGGATGGAAGACAAAGGGCAGATCCATGTTTGCCTTTCCTGTTCTTCCACCAACAGAAAAGTCCATGCAGGAGACATCCAATCCATGAAGCTGTGAATCCAATGCAGCAAAATTAGTCAGTTAAAATCTCAAATTTAATGTTAAGAGTAGAGGAGAAAATCAACCCACTAAATATACATGTATGTTACATGTGGTGTGCATACATTCATATATGCCTATTCCTTCATTTTACACAGTGCTGCACAGCCAAATAGAATCGATATTTACAGAAGGACTCTAAATACATGCTGGAACAAAAGTGCTTTCTACTGCTCTGGTAACAGCACATCTGAAACTGCTATTAGGAGCCTGCTCTTATCAGTATATCAAAGTTCAAGAGCTCATCTCCACTCACAAAAGGCTGCATAATTTATTACAACTAATTTCTGTTTCTAGAAAGAAACTAGAAAATTTGACTATACACTTGTTTAAATGTTTGATGCTGAAATGGAAGAATGAGGAGAGTGCAAAACTTTTTTTCCCTTCTAAGCTCTTTTTATTTTATTTTGTTTTTATTTTTTTTAAAAATCTCTTGGCAGCGCTTTCTGCAATTAAATAGCTCCACAGGGATGCCATATGTTGCCAATAGTTTTACACTTCTCAGTAGTGGGAGTCTGGAACTCTTTCCAATAGACATGATAGGATCCCATTACAAAATTCTTCTCTAACAGAAACAGCTAAATGTTCTATCAAGGAACTAAATTAAAAATAGACCTGCTGGAATGGTTATCTCTCTGAAAGAATGCACTTGGCATGCTGAGTAACATGGTACATCTGGTGGCACATCACTTGAATTTGTCTCCTGCACTAGTTTGAGAAGGGAACAAAGCATCAAGGCAAGGCTACTACAGGTTTTATCATTTAGTTTCAGCCCTATTTCCCTATCATTTTTGGTTGCTGCTTCTGTACTAGTTGCTGCTGCTAGTGGATAAGTTTTAAGCATTAGGTGGGAGCTTTGCACAAAATGATGGTCAGTTTTAAAACAACTGTGTCTTCCTTAAATTACAGAAAGAAGCAGCAGTATGGCATCTTTTAGAAAACAATTGGTATGATCCATCTAATTCAACACTGTGTCTCCTGCACTGCCCAGTCAAATGTCTCAGGAGATTAACAAGCAAAATCCTAGTATTATCAACAGCTCTTTCTCATAGTTTACCTACAGCATATGATACTGTTATAAGTCCATGAAACTGTTGTAAGACCATTATTGAAGAAACCAACATTTGATCCCACCAACACAGATGATTGGTCTGCTGTTTCCAGTCTTCCACTTCTGAGTAAGTTTAAGGATAGGCTGATGGCAACACAACTGTAGACTTTCTTGGATGAATCTGATTATTAGTGTACATATGTCTCTCTCTCTATGTGTGTGTGCATGCATGCATGTGCAACCCTCAGACTCATCACTGACATCAGATGTGTCCCCTGGGGCAAAAGATACTGTGGATTCCTTTGCTATGTGAAGCCGAGAGTTCATCCAGAATTTTGGGGCTGGATCTCATCACTATATGGATGACATCCAATTTTGTCTCTATTTTAAAACTGATGCTAAGGAGGCTATGGAAGTCTGAACCATAGACTAGTCATAGTGATGGACTACATATAGGCTAAAAGACTGAAGCTCAGTTTAGGCAAGAGAGAGGTTCTGTTGCTCAATGAACAAGCCAAATTATGGTCTTGCTCTGGTTAGGCTTGCAAACTGAGGATACTTATAGACCTGCCATTGCTTTAAAGAAAGCCAGGAGTACTTTTCTTCAATATTTCTTCCTGGAGAATGTGCATCTGGACACAATCATCCATGCCTCAGCCATCTCCCATTCTGATTACTTTAGTGTGCTCTACATGGAGATGCCCTTGAACAGGTTCAGTAATTGCAGTAAGTGCAAAAGGCAGCAGTGGTATGTACTTAGTACATCATACAACTGTGGCCTTATACCAATGATAATGTTTCCCCTTTTGTTTCCAGACCCAGTTCAAGGTGATGTTTGTTATCCAGCTTTCCCCAACCTAGTGCTAGGGATGATATGAGCTGCAGTCCAACATATCAGGAAAATGTCAGCTTTGGAAAGGCTGTTCTTATTTTGTTGTTGTTGTTGTTGACCTCGACTCATGGTGACCCTGTGGATGAGACATCTCCAAGCCCCACTATCCTCCACTGTTCTGCTTAGGTCCTGACTGCTCTAATTGACTCCATCCATCTATCTTGCAGTCTTCCTCTACTTCCCTCCACCTTTCCCAGCATTAATGTATTTTTGAGTGAGTCATACCTTCTCATGGGAGTTTATCGCACAGGGGAAATCCCGTGTGGAAACAGGCCTTTAAATTAAACAAAACTCACAAAAGCGGGTGTTTCAGACGACGTCGCTGTTAAAAGGAAGTTAATCCGAACAGAAATTAGACAAAAACTGCTTCTTTTTACTTTCAGAAGATCCCGAAAGTAAAAAGAAGCAGTTTTTGTCTAATTTCCATTCGGATTAACCTCCTTTTAATAGTGCTGGAGTTTATCACATGGAGAAATCCCATTGATAAATTGCTTCCACTTTTGTGGGGTTTTTTTCCTCTTTAAAGTACATTTCTGCACAGGGCTCCCCGTGTGATAAACTCCATGATGTGGCCAAAGTACAAAGGCCTTGGTTCCATCATCTTGGTTTCCAGGGGGATTTCTGGTTTGATCTGTTCAAGGACCCATTTGTTTGTCTTTTTGGCTGTCCATAGTATCCTCAGCACTCTTCTTCAGCACTACAGCTCAAATGAGTTGACGTTTTTTCCTATCCATTTTTTCCATTCCTATCCATTTTTTCCTATCCATTTTTTTCACTGTCTAACTTTTGATGGGGAATACTATGGTTTGGACAATTCTGATTTAGTACTCTGTTGTTTGTCTTTACTCTTTACGATTTTATCTAGTTCTTTCATAGCTGCCCTTCTCATCCACAGTTGTCACCTTGTTTCTTGGCTGCAGTCTCCATTCTGATTGATATTTGATCCTAGGTAAGGGAACTTTTTAACTATTTCAACTATTTACAACTATTTGTGTCAGGAGATCCTGATTGCCTCCTTCCATAGGAACCTGTGTGCAATTTAAGATCTTCTTCAGAAGCCATTTTGCATGTCCCTCTAGATTCATTTTTTTGGGAGTGGCACAAGCACCTTGATTTTAGAATCTCCTCCTTTTAAAAAGTCAGATTGGTTCCTTTCTTTCTTTCTTTCTTTCTTTCTTTCTTTCTTTCTTTCTTTCTTTCTTTCTTTCTTTCTTTCTCTTTGCTAGCTTGAGGCAAGCTACAAAGACTTTTATTTAAGCTAGTTCTGATGAGTTACAAGATTTTAAATCTGTGCTCTGAAGATTGAAAGATGGTTTGCTCTATTCTTTAGTTTGATTGCATTGTTTTTAAAGTTCTATATCACCTTAGAATCTTCTGTGACTGAAAGGATGTTATAATTATGTTTAATAAACAAATTGTCCTGAGACACGGTCATAGGAATCTCTTTCTATAACCCCAATATAACAAAACTTGGTATAGCATGGGGGTATATTATAGCAGTTAACATGATCAGATAGATCCTCACAACTAATCAAGTAAACTGGTATTCAAAATGCTGACAACTACAGATGAGCACTGCAGATTGACTGTCCCCAAAACAAATTCCCCAAACAAAGTTTCTAGCAGTGGTAAAAATAACTTCAAACAATAATTACCTTGAATTTTCAACTGCCATTTTTATTATAAGTTTTATACATGTATCCATGTTTTGCTCCTTTTTCCTTCTTGCCTTGCTATATTGTAGTTTCATCTGTTTTATCATCATTTGTGTTTTTCAAATTTATTTTTTTAAAATCTCTTCACTTGGGCAAGACATCTGCTCTCTGCTGGGTATTTGAAGGTAATTATTTTTTCATAAATCACCCTGGGAATGCTTTGCTTTCAAAGTCAGCATAAAAGTACTTTAAATTACATAAATGAATCAATATTTAAAGAGTATATGGTTCCCTTTTTGTATTTTTTTCTACTTTGTTGCTTCAACCATATTGGCATTGTTATAAATCTTTGTCTAAAACTGCAATTTTTCCGAACTATGTTGTGCTTTTATTACAACTAATTTAAATATAAACATCAATGTGAGCATGTGTGTGTGCATGTGTGCATGTGTGTGTGTGTCTGCCTTCAAGTCGTCTATTGACTTATGGTAACCCCATGAATTTCATAGGGTTTTCTTTGGCAAGGAATACTCAGTGGTGGTTTTGCAAGTTCATTTTTCTGACATATAGCCTACAGTACCTGCTATTCACTGGCGATCTGCCATCCAAGTACTAACCAGGTACTAACCGTCCAAGTACTAACCATGCTTCGTTTTCAAGATCAAATGGGATCTGATGCCTTTAGGATATTTAGACTATAAACATAATAATGGAGATGGTAATGAGACTCTTGATTTAATCCAAAGTATAAACATCCATTTCCATGGTGACCAACTGCTCCAAGACACAATCATGTATTGCATCTAGATTAGCTCTCCCCAGATCAGCACCCTTCAGATATGTTGGAATACACCTCCCAGTATCCTCAAAACACATAGCCCTTGATGGTCATTTCTGGGGATGATAAGGGCTTTAGTCCAAAAATTTGGAATTCTTGGTTGTGGAAAATATTGTAAAACTTTCTAGATAAATCACATTATAGATTCCATTTAATGAAGGATGAGTTTGAAGGAACTGATGTCATAACATTTTTAGTAGTTTATTGTGTGAAGATGTTTGAGAACAAGAGTGAGAAAGGGCAATGTAAATTTGTATGTGAGCATTTTTTCAAATGAATGTTGAAATTCATTTTTAAAGGCCTGTGTTTTGACAGTGACAAAGCAATTTGTAATCAACTCAGTAGTGGCAGCTCAGCCTTAGCCGTAACTGAGGTTGCCGCATTCGCAACAGTCTCTTTCATATTTTAATCTTTCAATATAGTATCTTATAATAAGGGCATGATTATAAAGAAGTAGCAAAAACACTTTGTGCAGCTCATTCTGGCCCTGGGAAAAAGTCTACTTGGAGAATGTAGATTCTTCTCCATTGCATGCCAAAGTATCTTTAATTGTTCACATCATTTCTTCTCAGTAAAGCACGCTTCTGTTTGGGGTTGAGTTTGTATTTCAGGGAAGGATTTAGAGTTTCTTTCTGCTAGAGAATGGAGAGGAAATAGTATGGACATACATGCTGTAGTTCCATTTCTAAATTAGCTGGACATGGAAAACATTGCCCACATGGGAACAGTCTAAGGATCTGAACACCACACTGAGTTTCTCAAAGAAGAGCAGGATACACATGTAATTAAAAAGCTGAACATAGATAAATACCCTTAGTGCAGAAAAATCAAGAAGAGAGGAAAGGATTTAAAATAAGTAAATAAATAAATACATACCTTGGAAGAAAATGAATTGGATCCAAAATGGTCCTCCTGCTAGCAGTCATCATTATATGCTCACAGATTCTTTTCTGGATTTAGGAGAAGTTTGTTGCAGGAGAAAAAATGACTCCAAATCCATTGAACTGCTTCTTCCCTTTTCACAAGGTCTTTTTCAGAACCTTCTCATGACCACGCAGAATTATAATTAGTATACCTGCAGGACCTTCTGGTTAGAGGTGCCTCTGTTGTAGATGGGGGAAGTATTGGAGAGGCTGCGGAGCAGGGAAGAGGAAGGAAGGGAAACTCCACTAGCAATAGTGAACATGTAACTTTGGATGTACCCTGCAAACCCGACACCTGTTTGCTAGTAACACACTAACAAACTGAACCATTATAGCTCTAGTTACATCTTTCTGTGTAATTCTGAAGTGGAATTCTTGTACTCTAGAAGTTCCAGTTCTCTGCCATTATCCAAATCAACATAGGACTCATCCAAACTGGGCAGAAGCCTTGGAATTTGGCTTGACTCACCATTGATTATGCTTTTTGAAGCCCCAAGAAGATTTAATGATAGCCAAGGGTAAATTCCCCATTTGACTTCCTTGTCTTAGTTCCTTCCATACTCTTGGGTATTCCCAGCTAATGATGACATAAACAGGGGTGTGCCCTTTCCCACCTTCCCTCCATACGGATGTCCAACTTTGGAAAAATGGCTGCCAAAGCGAGTTAAGGGACCTGCATTGGAGCAGGGATGTACTCGGATAGCAGTTTGGGGGCCAAAAGCCATACATAAAAGAAGGATGCAGCCCAAATTAAATTTCAATTAGATTTCAATTTGGGAGGGGTAAGAACCTTTTTAAAGACATGTGAAAATCTCCTATATCTTACAACAATATGTGAGCAAAGAAAATACTTTAATGTATCAATTTTTCAGTCAAAAGATCTTTCTATGTATAAAGAGCATTTATTTTTCAGAGCTATTTGTGGATACTCATATTTGTGGATACTCATACTTGTATTCACAGAGGTACTCATTATTGTTTTGGACCCTTATAGTCTTCCACTTACATAACAAGGATACTTTGTTGTAGGCACCTTGATATGTAAATGGCAAAAAGCTCACACCACAGTTTGTTGTACAAGAAGTTTGATACCATAGCCCAGAAGAGGTAGCATGTAATGTTGCTTACTGTTTAATTTTACTTTTACTGTTTAATTTCTATGCAATCCACCCAGTTTTTTACCTAGGTTCTCTGGATTGTTTCCAACAGAATGATCTCGATGTTGTTGTATGCTAATGATATGGTCCTGGTGCTGGCTGGGGTAGGATTGAGGAGACTTCTAACAAACTAGACAAGGTTTGAAGCCAGGTGAACCCGGTTGTAAAATACTCCAAAGGAAAGGCCATCATGCTCTCCAAGAGCCAGAACAGTCATAAATGGTGCTTAAAGGGACACCTGATTGAGCAATGCCACAGTTTTAAATATCCAGGGGGGATTTTTTTTCTTATATTTGCAACTGGAAACTTCATATTGAACCATCCAAAATTCTAGCCTGGAGGAAAGCAAAAACAATTCAAACATTTAGAGAGTCAATTGAGGTTTCTTGGTAGGTCCCATTTAAACATTTTTATATCTAAAATATACCTAAAATACTCCCCCTGGTCCAATATGGGTCTTAGATATGGAGACAGCATTTGAGAACATTCAGAATAGGTTCTTGGTAGAATTGCTAGCACTTCCACTGGGGCATCCTACTCATTGCTGTCTGGAAGTTGATCTTCTTTCTAGCAAAAAAAGAATTTATAAATCTGTACTTTACGGGAAAGTGCTTCCAAAGTGTGCAAACCTCAACTTCTCCAAAATTCTTCATCACATTCAGAGTGAGGAAGAGTTCTGAACTCCAAAACTGGTGTATGCATGTAGCATTTTTGCTAGTTCTAATAAAGATATTGCTAAATACTGCATTTTAGATTCCTCAGTCCCACCCCATGGATACAGACAATTACCACATGTCATCATAACTTCATAAATACTATCAGAACTGTGAATATGTCATAATAATTCATCTAACAACCAATAGATATATAGGTTGCAATACCATTTATTTTTGGATGTGACAAAATATTACATTGGCTCTCACTGTTAGGTAGATTACACTGCACAAGCGCCGTCACAATGGCTTTGTCTCTACCAGCCAATTACAGGGCTTAGAAATCTTCTGCTATTTACATACCCAGCAAGATATAAGTCAGTATCTTGAGAAGTGCCACAGGCACTTCAGGAAGGCAACATTGTGGCATAGAGTTAAATTGAAGCCATGCCTTCTACATACAGAAGGAAGAGAAGAATTCCACTTCCAAGAAGGTCAAAGTTCAAGAATAGGAAGCCTCAATCCATAAGGAAAAAACACCATTTCAAACGTGGAAGGCAAGCAAACTGTAAACCAGTCAAGAACTACAGAAAGAGCAGTCCAAAGAAGCCAAACTCCTCTTCTCTCAATGATTCCAAGACCCTACAACAGCTGCGAAAGGACAATATGTACATGACAACCAAGGCCAAAGGGATAATGATCTCTTTTGTGAAGAACCTGTACAAATGGGTGTCTGTTGAAGCTGAGCGCCTGAGGAGAGAGAGGAAGCGTCCCAGCATTGGATTCATAGAAATGAGGTCAGCATTGAAAAGCGTTTTGCCAAAACAATGTAAATGTGGTGAAAATTACCCCAAAAGTGGGGGGTCTCGCCATATGAAGATCTCCTAAAGAAAAATTCCTCCCTTCCCCCTGGGGTGAGAGAAAAAGAACTAAAGAGGGTGAAGGGAGAGGAGTACACTGGAAACACCCTATACTATATTTGGAAGGAAAAATGCCACACACTCTTCTTAAAACTCATAACAGGACAGTTCTTCAACAATGTGATGGAGCTGAAAAAAGAAAACAGGATGGACTACTCAAGATTCAATTTAAAAAACTATACCATGGCAGCAAATTTCACAAGTCCAGGCAAAATATTTACCCTACTTTGGTTTGAATAACTGAGACAACTTCCATAATGGGTAAAGACAACCATGTTGTATTTAAAAGAGACATTGCCTATGAATCAAAGATCACAACATGCAGAATACCCGAGAGCTAATGCATCTTTTTGTAATTAGAGAAAGGAAAGCATTTCCATCATTTAAGAATGAAGAACTGTGTTGTGAGCTGTTATTCTGAGAGCAGTAAAATAAAACTGGATTTTTCAGTATTTGGAATCTCAATTTTTCCCCAGTATTTTAGAGATAAAGATTATAAATATTTCATAAAGTTGCTCTTGGCAGAAAGAGTTTGAATCTGGAATTTTGTGGAGTCTAATGAAAAATCTGTCTTTGTGGAATATCCAGCTCTACTGTATAATAAAACATCAATTAATGGTTTTAACTTTATGAATTACATATAGCTCTAAATCTCAAAATAAACAAGCAAACTCCACAAAATTCTGAGCTCCATAAATTGATATTTTAAGTGTTATCTTTTAGCTTGCTTGATGTATTCAGTAATATGGGATAATTCAATATTTCTAGTATCACTCAGTGCAATCTAGATATGTGCCACTAACTTTAGCGTGGTATGGACTGTGCTGAATGTGCCATCCAAACAGATTTAACTGCTCTGTTTCTGCCTTACAGTATTCCTTTCATAAATGGAAGCAGCAGCAATGGTGATTCATATTGCAATTTTCAGTATTTGTGTGCCCTTAAACTCCCCCCCCCAACAGCTAAGAACCCCCTTCTGGGGCTCATTTCAGGTGACAAGGGGGGCACTGTAAAGAAAAGAGGGAGAAAGTCTCACCATGTCAGCTGATGTCTGACATCATTAAATGTTGGATATAGTCTATAATCAAACCAAGTTTAAAATATTTTGTGCTGCTTTTGAAGTTTAAATTTTGGTAATTAACATCACAGAAATGCTTGTCACAGCCAGGTAGCAAGTAACACATGCTGAAATTCCCTCTTCCACACAACCATTCATGGTAGAGGAGCCCTCTCTATTTTTCAGTCTAGGAAACAGTAACATCTTCATCATAATTTTCAAATCTTAACTTTATTTTGTTGTTGTTTTTTTAAATCTCATGGTTATCTCATAGTCTTGGACTCTTAAAGAAAATAAGAGATAAAAATCTTAATAATAACCATAATGCTAAAATTATATACATCAGCTTCTCCAAAATGCTGTGAAATATAGCTTTCACCTATAAATGATAGGGGTTTAAAAATTGCTTCTTTTGCTACAATTCTTCAGTCCACCAGTTAGCATTGGCCATGCTGGTTGGGGCTTTTAGAGACCAGTAGTCTAAAAAACAACTTTTTGTCCAGATGAATCTATGTGATCCTGTGAATTTACTCAGTCAAAGCAGGTATATATCTTACTCAACCTGAATGGGACACCACATGAAAACCCTACATTTTCTGCCTAGTTAAAAATTCTCTCCAAGATCTGAGTATGCTAGAGATCTAGGAGCCAAGAGCTGATCTTTTATTCTTGCTGTGCAAATGTAATTGCATACTGCCCAGGAATCTCACATCCAACACAGCCATGGATTGGATTCTGTGGGTGCATCTTAGTGGAGTTAAGCTGAACTTCCATGTGCATGTGTGAAGGGGGATGTTGTTCAAGGAGGTATGGGATACCTCCTTCTCCCTACAACCACAGTCAGCACTCTGACTGAATGTTCTCTCCAAAAGGAGAAAGCAACTTTTACCTTTCCCATATTCTTAATCTACATCAGTGAGTTCCTTTCCTGCAAAGGAAAATAAAGACAATAAAAAACAGAGCCCCTTTTCTCCAAAATGTTTGCCTCAACAGCATTGTTTCAGTTCAAGTGGATCTCAGATTTTATATTAAAGAGAAAGAGTGTAGAGAGAATTCCATTAGGTGTTGCATGCCAAATGCCACATTTTGAAGAAAATTATTTAAAAATATTCAGATTGTGATACAGACATAATAATGAATACCACATTCTTTTTGTACTTTGAGCCAAATTATAGAAATTCTTGATCTAATCAGTGAAGACAGGCAACATGGGAGCAAACCCATGGAACAGATGCCATTTTGCTGTTCAATGGAATATGGCATGGCTCTTGAGACAATCCTGGTGGTATTTTTGCATCTGCACTGCAGAATCAATATTATGGAATTCTGGGATTTATAGTTTCATGAGACATTTGGCCTTCTCTGTCAGAGAGCTCCAGGGCCAAAACAAACTATAAATCTCAAGATTCCATCTTCAGTGCAGGTGCAGACCCAGAAACTTCTTGCATCTCAAAACATTGTTTGCTAGGATGGCATGCATTAATGTCCCCAGCTGTGTCATGCCCCAAAACATTGTAGCAGTCTTCAATGTTCAATTGTGCTGCTGCTCCCCATTCCCTGAATGAAGCCAGTACTAAATAGCAGCAATAAAGATAGGTGATTATGAACTTACTATCTATCAGTGATTGACAAACAGAATGCTTGAAATATGTTTGTTGTTGTTGCTCACTGCCTTTGCATCGATCTCGACCCATGGCGACCCTATGGATGAGACATCTCCAGGGCCACCTGTCCTCTACTGCTCTGCCCAGCTCCTGAAAACTCACATTTGTGGTCTCTTTAATAAAGTCCATCCACCTAGCATGTGGCCTTCCTCTCTTTCTATTTCCCTCCACTTTTCCTAACATTATTGTATTTTCCAATAACTCATGCCTTCTCATGATGTCTCCAAAGTATGACAGTGTAAGTCTTGTCATCTTGGCTTCTAGGGATATCTCTGGCTTGATCTGCTTCAGGACCCATTTGTTTGTCCTTTTGGCTGTCCATGGGATCCTCAGCACTCTTCTCCAGCACCACATTATCTCAAATGTGTTGATTTTCTTCCTATCTTCTTTTGTAACTGTCCAGCTCTCATATTCATACATGGTAATAGGGCAGGGGTAGACAACCTTTCCCCTTTAATGGCCAAGGGACTTCAGCTCCCAGAATCCCAGGAGCTATTGGCCATTGGGACTATTAGCCAACATGGCTGAGGCTTCTGGGAGCTGAAGTCCCTCGGCCCTTAAAGGGGAAAGGTTGCCTACCCCTGGTCTAGCTTGAATGTGTGTAAGTTCTCTGTGGTCATTATTTTTGTTTTCTTTATGTTCAACAGTAAGCCTGCCTTTGTACTTTCTTCTTTGGTCTTCCTTAGTAGTTCTTCCAGGCCTGTGAGGTTTTCTGCTAGTATTATGGTGTCATCAGCATA
>CM034706.1:233377933-233395797 GCA_020142125.1 Phrynosoma platyrhinos
GCTGCCCCTCCCCTTCCCTGCACCGAGGACAGCTTTTTAAGCCATCTGGAGTTTCAATCAGTCATCCCTTGAATGACTCGACTTAGACTTAACTTCACATAAATGATGCACTGACTTGACTTGACTTGTGAATTGTAATTTTTTTAGTTACTAATTTGATATTCCTGGGTTTGGCAGCTGGCATTGAAGTCTGCTCAGCAGCCTGTCTTCACTGCAAATAGGAAGATAGGCTAAATCCATCTAAAGTTCTTTTTCCTAGTAGCAGCAGCAGACAAAAATTGCCCCCAGAGTTCAGGGGACGTTTGTGACATAGAGGGAGAAAGGACAGCAAATATGTGAAGTTGAAAGCTTTCACTGCTGGCTTCAATAGGTTTTTGTGGGGCTGTGGGGCTGTGTTCTAGAAGAATGTATTCCTGATGTTTCAGCTGCATATGTGGCTGGCATCTTCAGAGAATGGTGGCATGAAGGTGTTTGGGGTATGTATACTGTGTGACCCACATCAGGAATACATTCTTCTAGAACAGGGGTAGGCAACCTTTCCCCTTTAAGGGCCGAGGGACTTCAGCTCCCAGAAGCCTCAGCCATGTTGGCCAATAGTCCCATGTTGGCCAATAGCTCCTGGGATTCTGGGAGCTGAAGTCCCTCGGCCCTTAAAGGGGAAAGGTTGCCTACCCCTGTTCTAGAACACGGCCTCACAGCCTGAAAAATCTGCAAAAACTGACAGCAAACATTTTAGCCAATAGGTTGCTTGAGGCAGGAATATGATCCCTCTAAAGCTAGTTTGCAAGGCTCCTCCAATATGCAGCAGCCCATTGCCTAACACATTTGCTGTCTTTTTCCCTTCCAAGGAACAAATGCATCCTGAGCTCAGGGGGCAAGTCTTAGCTGCTGCTGCTCCTAGGACTTTAGAAGGATCCATCCTATCCTTCTGCTCCTATCCTCCATTTTGTGTGTGTGTCTTCTTTATTTTCTAGTTATTGAAACTCCAATCCTCTCTCCTCTTTTTCTGTTAAACATGGCTCCCAGACTTGAGATTCAACTTGACTTGAAAGTATTTTACAAGGACTGGAGACTTGACATGAAATTTGAAGGTAGAGACTTGTGACTTCACTTGAGATTTGGAATAAAAGACTTGAATACATCACGGTCATTACCTATAGTACTAAAATAAATGTAGAGACAAAGGGTCTCTGCAGATGGCACAAAGCACCATCTTGGAGGCAGGGAAGGGGAGGGGCAGCTGCATGGCAGCCGCCTCAACCCATTCCCTGAGGATATCATCAGGGTGCGCGCCATTACAGACGATGCGCACCCTGAATACCTCTTCACACGCTGTGCCAGAAGAGACGCAGAAGAGGCATGCATCAGCTCTTCTGCCATCCTTTTTGCCCCTTGAGAAAGGAGCGGCATTTTGGCACTCCTTTACCAGGTGCCAAAAGGGTGGATTGGGGTCCCAATCCTCTGCTTCCCAGGGCGGCCCACAGCCACCCGTCTGTATCCCCCCAAAGTTCACTCTTAATATTTAAAAAGATATACACAATAAGATATGTCAATTGAACATTAATATGGATTCTGCTAGGCAGTTAAATTTTGCTAGGGTTAGGTGTGCATGTGCCCATGTGCATATTATTAAAACAATGTTTTCATCATCATAAGCTTAAATGGTTTTGGCATTTGGCATTTGTCAGAAATAAGCCTGCATGCTCATCATCACTGTTTCAGTGTGTTTTGGATTATTAAGGGATCTTGAGGAGAGGCACTCAGAGATATGTCCAGGTTAGGGGTGTGGACCAACCTCAGAATGACCTGCCTCATTCCCAAGTAATAGTGGATCCATAGTGGCTTTTACCAAAGTGGTATTCCACTTCTGTCATCCCAGGTTCCCTCCAGCACACATGCTGGTTAGGTAACATGTTTATAGGTCAGCAGGTTTTAGGGCCTTATCTAGATGGGCCCTGGTGATGTCACAAGGTGATGCCCTTTGGGATGCCATGAAGCATGATACATCAAGCACCACTTACAACTGAAGAGCATACCATTTAAATTAAAAAAACACCAAATCTGATAAATAAGGAATATATATCTACTCACATCTTTCAAGGCAATCCTCTTGCCCTCAGATTCCTCTCTTTTGCCCTGAAGACTGGAGAAGACTGGGGCCAAACTCTGAGATTCAGAAACCCTAGCAGGCAGCCCTGTACCAAGCAAAAACTTTGCAACTATAGCCAATAAAGTTGTAGTCTGTTTATTTTATATCACCGGGGGTGCATTTCCAATGTTGCATTCGGCTCCAGTTTGCCAGGAGGGCTGCAGTGATTTCTCTGCCAAATGGGGCTCTCTTCTTCATTCATTCAGTTACGTATAATGCAGCAGCTACCTAGCTGATGACCACAAATTAAGACAAATAATTTCCTGCTTGATCCTGAATATGATTTGGGGTTTTTTTTAGTGTGAGGTCTCTCCAGTTGTGATCTATAGACCTGGGATATTTTGCAATAAATGACATTGCTGCACATAATTACTATGATATAGCAGTTTCTAGGTATTGTGACTCAATTACAATTTACAATAATTGAGGTTCAAGTGAGCAAGCTTAGCAATTCACCTGCTCTGAGAGAGATCCTGATTGATGCAGATATGACCTGACTTATTTAAGGTTTCATTCAAACCTCTTTCCATGAAGCATGTATGCGTTTATGCAAGGAAGATTTAGCCTTGTTGCTCTGAACTTTCTCTTGCATGTACTTCATTTCTGTCTACGAATAATCCTTCTTTGGTGCCCAATCCTTTCTGAAAGAACACATTTGGATAAAGTACTTGAGGGCCCTAAAACTGGGGTGCCATTGAAGGGGTAGCAAATTTGAGTCAGTTTGCAATAAGTTTTCAGTGTCAGAATCTGAACAGTATCATGTTTGTCTCTAATACAACATTAACTTGAAAGGGAAAATATTTCTCTTTCCTGTGGTTAAGGCAGTAGTAGACATTGATGAAGCAGTCTTTTGGCTTAGCCATCATGTGCTCATGAAAAAGGTAGATACACTTCAGTTTACACAGGTAATATCTGTGATGGCCAGGTGAATATTTGTAAGTAGGTTTTGTGGTAAATCAGCAAAGACTTTTCTGAGGAATGAATGTTAAGGAAAGTAAGTGCTATTCCAATTTAGAATGATTGCCTAATGCTTTTCCCTCTCACATCATATCTGAAACATAGATTGGCCTAGAAACTTCAGATTTATTTAATTCAAGAGCCGGTAAAGTAATCTAGGGATGAAGCTGATGTACTGCTTAAGAATTATTTGCATCACAGTTACAAACACATGAATGCTCTAGCAAAAAACTATCATTTCCATGAGGGTAGGCCAAAAAAAAAAAAAGCAATGGAAGATCTACAAGAATCCATCCTAGATAATGAGAAAATTGAAACAGTCAAAGACTTCCTGTACCTTGGATCAAACATTGATCAGAATGGTGACTACAGTCAAGAAATAAGAAGACGACTAGGAATGTGGAGGGTAGATTTGAAAGAGCAAGATAAGATCCTAAAGAGTAAAGATATACAACAGAGCATTAAATCAGAATTGTTCAAGTCATTGTATTCCCCATCACCATGTATAGATGTGTGAGCTGGACAGTGAAGAAAGCCAATGGAAAGAAAATAAACTCATTTGAGATGTAGTAAGGAGAAGAGTGCTGAGGATACCGTGGATAGCCAAGAAGACAAACAAACGGGTTCTAGAACAGATCAAGCCCAAACTCACCCTGGTAGCCAAGATGATTAAATTGAGGCTGCGGTACTTTGGCCACATCATGAGAAGACATGAATAATTGGAAAAGACAATGATGCTAGAGAATGTGGAGGGAGGTAGAAAGAGAGGAAGACCACATATCAGATCAGTTTGTTTTGATGTTTTGAAATGCTGTATGCCGCCCCGATTGCCTAGCAGAGGGGCGGGATATAAATAAAAATTATTATTATTATTATTATTATTATTATTATTATTATGGTTAAATTCAATTGTTCTCTCAATGCCATAGGCCTAAGCCTGCAGGATCTGAGCAGAGTAGTGGAGGATTGAAGATGCCTCATCCATGGGATTGCCATGAGTCAAGGTCAATTCAAGGGCAGTTAACAACAACAAGGCAAAAATAACTGCTTCGGTGTGTTTTGAGAAAACATGCTCTCCAAATTTAATATCAATTTATCTTCAGTTGTACCAAACAACAAAGCAACCATAGTACATGCATGGGATAAATTCTAAGGGTTTCCTAAGAGCCAGGACATATCTAATTATTAATCAGAATTCTAAATAGCACACTTTAGAACTGATGCTGTAGAAGCAGAAAGAAGTAACTATTATTTCCTTGTATCCTCTTGGTTCGTCATTTTGGACAGCCCTATTGCTCAATAATAGTAGAGTACCTCAGGTACCTGGTGTCTTCAGTAAAAAGAATCTCAGAATCTACTGAGACTTCAAAAAGCTACTGCCAGACAAAGTAGATTCAGATTAATGATATAGATTCTGTCTAGGAATATTTAGTATATTATAATGCTGTGCTTTATTGTTTCATTTTTAATTATTTATGTCTGATATTGTAAATAAACATTGTTGTTATTATTGTTATTGTTATTACTACTAGTAGTAATAATAATAGTAGTATTCATCTAGGAATTAGTGAGCTAGCAGTGAGATATTATTATTACTGTTATACTTCTGATCCTGTCTGCTGAGTTGCCACTTCAGGTGCATCTTCCTTACAGGAGAAACACTGAGTTGAATACTCCCATACTCAGATAAATTGAATTATACCCTCTGATACTAGGTGTACCAAACAAAAATGATATCATATCATGGTAACTAATCATATACAAATGTAAGCATAGGGGAGATACATTTGAACAAGAAACTTAGCAGGGAGGAGTGAGAAAGTTAACTCCATTTCTGAATTTGGGTTTTCTCTCAACTATGCCTTCCACCAGTTCTCCATTTCCTGTTTAAATATTTTTGGTGGTTTGTTTTTCAACTAACATGTCCCCTTGCCTTTTAAAAAATCCTGTGTTTAACTTTTGTTTATTGTTTGTTTTGTAGTTCTGCTTGTTGTATGGTGATAATGATTGTTGAGGTGTCCTATATGGGATGGAAAGTGGGTATAATAATTTTCTCATATATTAATGTTAATATATTAATGTCATTGCAGCAAATTTTACACTGACTGGCAACACCTCAAAAAGGAAGGAAAGGTTGTTTGTGGGTTAACATTAGGCCTGGAAAATGAAAATAACCTTTCATAAATGATGAATGCCAAATATCAAGGCTAGCAGTAGCTGGCCAATACTTGAAGGTAATCTTTAAATCCTCAACATCAAGTATATTCAAATAGGAAAAATCACTCCTGCCAGATTTATGTGGGCTAAGTGCAAAAGCCAGACAACCTCTCAAACCAGAGGAAATAATGTGGCCCAATATCTTTCATCCTTTCCAGAAAGGACAAGTGAAATGTCTGATAAAGCTTTGCCAACTTTTCACAGGAAAATTATGTTGTCCTGTCACAACCCTGAACACTGTCTTCTTAGGGTTTCTGGGCATGATACATCATTTATCTTAAAGTGTACACAACTTTAAGAATATGCTTTCCCTTCATCTGCAAAAATCCTTTTAACTGCAGTGCAATTTAGAATCATGGCAAAAAGGTAATGTGAAAAAGAACACCAAAAATTTGAATGCATCTGTAATTGAAGTATTTAAGCTCATGGCATTCATAGGTATTTTGTGTTTTTAATTAGGCAGTTAGAATTACATTATTTATCTTAGAATCATTGGGTTTTTTTATTCTGGGATAAAGTTGCCCTCTATCTCAGAGCTACACTAATAATTAAGGTGTAGGAATTTGCTTTTTGTGTGGATGTATTTGCACAAGCCTTCCAATAATTATATCTGATGTTTTGCTTATAGGATACCCAATGACTCCTCAATGATCTCAGCAGCTCATGAAACTGTACTAAGGTAATATACAACTGTTTATAAGTTTCTTTTCCATACCGAACTATTTTAGCATTAAGAACAGATTTCATCATGTTTTAATAGATATACTAAAATGTAAAACTACCTCCCTACTAATTTATTAGCAAGTTAACAAATGGTAGTACTAATAAATAAGCAATCAAAACTTACTGTTATTCAGAGAACATGTTTAGGAAAGTTTAGGCTTAGGCAGTGACTGCTATGTGTAAAGCAGTCTCATGTTTTTGAAGTAGCCACTCAAACAATTAAGCTTATCGCACTAGCACCTGTAACGTTCCCATCGAGTCCCTGGAACTTAACAATCTGGGAATGGGTGTTACCACATTGGACTATTGATAATGGGATAGTAACATTATGAGAACACATATTATCACACTGCATTTACTGTTGTACCAGTATCCCTTATTGGCACATGCTCACTGTTGTGAAACCCCTATGTCTGCATTGGAAAGAATGCTACCAAGAGGTTTAGGTAGCAAGCATTCATTGTTTTTTCTTGTAAACACAATGCAATTAAATCTACAAAAATAAAAAAATAAAAATTTAAATTGCCTGTGGCACCTTCCTTGCATCAACAATGGAAGAGTTGAGTTGAGTTTGTGGACGTTCTAAGACGGAAGAGGAGGAAGTTGTCTTAGCCAATCAGAACATGAGGACAGATTGAGACCGGGTAGGATTATCACACACACATCATCTGGAATGGTCTGAAAGCATTTTTGCTGGTTGAGGATGTGTTCTTACAGTTCTCCTCCTGGAACAGGCTAGGGACTGTCAGAGCACAGAATGGGAACTCGATGAGGATCATACCATGCGATAAAATACATTCTGTTCCATTCCGTTCTCATCACGTACTCATTACGTTCTGAGAACACAGTGCGATAAGCTTAAATCTCTTTTTGCATATTGTGTAAATTCCTATGGGAGTAGGCTTGCCATTTGTTCCAGAAAACCTGGAAGATCCTGGGTTGAAGGGACTAAAAAAATGTCCCGGCTGGCTGGGCCAGTTGAAGACGTAAGTCCCAGATTTATCCTTCATCGCAGGCCAATGGATAGGTTAAAATATGGCAATAGCGATGAAGAAGGAAACTCTTCAAGAAGACTGGCATTGACAGGAGTCTCTGTCCCACCCTGCAGTCTCTGGTTGCTATTGCACAGATGTAGCATTGCCAATTCATTCTTCTATTCCCTCCCCACTTCCTCCAACAGGCCCAGAAGGTGGAAAAGGAAAAAAGGCAAGCAGAGATGGCCTTGTGTTTGTGTTGGGGCCTTTAGCTTAGGTCTAGGCAGCATGGTGGAACTTCACTTCCAAACAGCCTCAAGAGAGTAAAGGGAATGCCTTTATTCCTTAGGTTAGCTATCTTCACACCAGCTATGGGTGAAGCTATGGGGGGGAAAGGTGGGGAAGAGCTCTTAGCTTAGTACTGTTACTGAGGTTTAAACATAATGGTAGAAAAAATGTAATGATTAATGTATTGAATTTGCATAATTAGAATACAAATTAATAATATGCATAATTATAATAATTTGCATAATGCACAAATTAGATGCCTGGATATGACAGATTGGAATATGGCAATCCTATATGGGAGGGATGTAAAGAACTGCATACAAATGTTAACACACATCTGTTATAACTTGTAGGATTTCTCTCTTTTGACATAATGTCCTACAACTAGCACCCCAATCTCTAGAGTTGGAAGATATTTATGCACGGCCTCTAATCTGTGGTCACATGCCCTCCAACATTTCACAAATCAAAATCAGGACACATGTGGCAAATAAAATCAGAGTGTGGCCTAGATACCAAAAGTTGCCTTGAATCCCATTTTTGGGAGCCAAGCAGGATGATAAATAAATAAATAAAATATAAATACTAGAAAGGACAAGATTCCTCCCTCTCCTCTACTCACTGTCCCTCAGCTGAGTTAACTGAAGGCAAATGAATTTTTCGTACTTTGAACTCAGTTCATAGCAACTGAGGCAAGCTGAGGAATGGGAGCTGGGGAATGGGAGGATGAGAGAGGCACTAGAACATTTTAAATGCAGCTGAGAAAATGAGTTGACAGAGGATTAACTGGGACTGTCCTTGTCAGATTGGGGCAGGTGGAGGGTACATATTCAGCCAAAGGGGCAGTGGATGGCAGGAGAAGGTGATAGTAGTGTTCCAATAGAGCAGGGGTAGGCAACCTTTCCCCTTTAAGGGCCAAGGGACTTCAACTCCCAGAATCCCAGGAGCTATTGGCCAACATGGGACTATTGGCCAACATGGCTGAGGCTTCTGGGAGCTGAAGTCCCTCGGCCCTTAAAGGGGAAAGGTTGCCTACCCCTGCAATAGAGCATGTGTCGATATTTTGGAATCTAATCCCAAGGTAAACTGCTGTACTGGTGCAGCACTATTGTTCTTTTGTTGTACATAGATTGATTATGAATGTTTTTGTGGGACTGTGTGTTGCGTGTGTATGTGGGAGGTGTTGTTGCTGTTGTTGTGTTTTTTCCTAGAGAGATTAGGGGGGTTACAATTGAAATGCACAAAATTAAAAACAAGGAAAACAAAAATAAAATGGAATATAAAACAACACTTTTGTACTGGATCAACCTATAGAAACAATCAATTGACTTCAAGGATCATATTTAGAAACCAGTCTATCATATCCACATCTCTTATTTGGAACTTTGCAGTTTCCATTCCTGAACTGTCTCGGGTTGGTTTACACATGACAAGATGAAGTTCTTGATGATTACCTTTTCATGTGTCTCAAAAACTTAGACAGGTCTATCACACTTTACTAGAGAAGCAAGAAACCATATCAACAGCATCACTGTTTTTCTCACACATTCCTTATTGGCTTTTTGATGCCAAGCCATGCTGGCACTTTTCCAAGCATGGAGAAGTTTTTTAGCTTACCTGGATCACCTCTCACTCTTCCAACTCGGTGTTGCAACTAAGTAGTTTTTATTCAATGTTTACTTTATGTTTTGATGTTATTGTACACTGTTTCACTATGTTTTTTAAGTTACCTTAGCAACTTTTAATCAAAACAATAAGAAATATTTTAAGAAGTAAGTATGAAGGAATCTTGTTGGCTACAATGTGTGTTTCACTAAAGAGGTGGCTGAGCAATTTTGTTCTGTTAAAGGTTGCAATTATGCAGGGATGTACATGCACACTTGGGACCTGTATACACAGGTGTGATACCATGAGCCAAACTTATGGTTCTGGCCTGTTCTCACCTCCGGTACTTACCTGGGACATTGCAACACATCCACCCACCACTACACTGTGGAGCCGCCACATGCCCCCTTACTTGCCACAACCACTGTGTTTCCCGTGAAACCGTGAAGTTTCCCATGGCCTGTAAGGGCAGAAACAGGGCACCTGGTTTCATCCACATAGCCAGGTACCCCCATCCAATGTCACAAGCTGTGACTGGGTCTTTCATCTGGGATGCCACAGCAGGTAAGAGGGCATGCAGCCTTGTGGTCTGCTGGATGCTGCAGAGTTCTAAGAACTCTGCTGCAAATAGGTGGTTTTAAAAGACTGCACTAAGGGCCATTTGGCCAGAACCACCAGATTGGGATCTGATTTGGTTGATCCCAGCCTGGAGTTGTCTACACAGAATGATGCTGGGCCAGGGGAACATGGGCCTTTTGGTCTGTGCATACAGCCACCAGCTTGTGCATTCAGTTATATATCTGTTGTCTTTAGTTTAGTCTTGGTTTAGTTGACTAACATTTCAAAATCTGATTCAAAAGCATCTGTTTCATAGTTTAATACATCTGGTATGTAATGATTATTCTGTTTTCATTGTTATTTTGCAGGTAACTACAATTCAACAGACCTTAATATGTTAATACAAACCCATCTCATTCAATAATAATAATAATAATAATCTAAATCATTCTTTTATTTGTGGAACTTAATCTGAGGAGTTTATTGCATTTCATTTTAAGATAACTGCAGCCTAACAGGATGCAGCTGGGATGCGGCATGGAGGTGGGAATCATCGCACTGTAATTCACTGCTGAATCCACCAGGCGACAGCAGCCTGGGTCCCAACTGTGCTCAGCCAGCCCTTTTTCGAAAACAGAAAGCTCCCGAGTTTTAATGGTGGCCAGCTGAGCATGGCTGGGACCTGGGCTGCAGTCTCCCAGTGGATTTGGTGGCAAATTACAGTGCGATAATTCCCACCTCCATGCTGCATCCCAGCTGCAGTCAACTTAAAAGGTACTGTGATAAGCTCCTTAATGACATAGTGTTTGGATAGATGTAACTTTGTGACTGTTGTTTGTGAAAGCCTTCAAGTTGCTCATCAATTTATGGTGATTCCATGAATTTGATAGGATTTTATTAGGCAAGATATATTCAGAGATCGTTTGTAATGTAGCCTACAGTTCCTTGATGGTCCTCCATCCAAGAATTAACCAAGCCTGATGCTGCTTAGCTTTCAAGATCTGATGGGATCTTATGCTTTCAGGATATTTAAGCCTCCTTTGAGACTATTGCCTACAATTTGTTGCTAGACCCAGCTAGAGTAGAGTCACCGAATCAGCAGAAAATACATAACTGCTGCATTATGCAGTTGTGGACCAACTCCATTTGAGACAAAACATGGATGTAAGGCAAATACAAAAAAGTATTTTGTAGAGTTGGGAGAGAAAGTTTCAAATTATGTTCTTATTTATTTTTTCCCTGCCACCACATTTTTGAGTTTTTCCTTTACATAGATTTTAAGTTTTTCTACAATTTTATGAAGTCCTCCACATTTTCCAGATGCAAAGAAATGTCTGGTTTATAGATACAAAGAAATGTCTGATATAAAGACCTTTTTGATTTTTTTTAAGAGATGGGATCAGGAAGAGATGGGATCAGTATCTGCCCTTAAGATAATTCATCTTAGTTGAACTTCTCTTGAATAAGTGGCTTGCCTCTCATAACCTAAATCTTGTAATCTCCCAACCCTAAAGGAGTAAAGAAAGCACAAAGCGTTTTTTCAAAAAATCCAAGAGAACTAGGCTTCAGTTAAAGAACCAGCTGGATAATATAAAATGTGCTGGCTCTTTAACCTGGTGTCTTCCTTCTTTAATTAATAACTTAATTAATGACATAATTCTGGAATTAAGTTAATGCTGACATACTAACTTAGATCAATCAATTAGGTTTAAGAAAATAAAGTTAATAAAGTTATCCCTAACTTACTTATTTAATTATTTTATTTATTTAGTTCCTATCATTGAGATAATGCACCTAGCTGACCTTCTTGACTCAGGGAGGTTGCAGACTGACAGAAATAGTGCAAATTGAGTCCATTTTTAAGGTTAGGGTTAGGGTTAGGGAATCATGGGAACTGTATTTTATTGTGGCACCAGATCTCTCTGACAGAAGGCTCCATGTCTCAGAAAAAAAAATTCCCATGACTCCCTAGCACTAACCCTAACCCTAAAAGTGGATCAATTTGCACTATTTCTGGCAGTCTGCAACCCCCCTTAGTGGGTACTAGAACCTGGGTTTCTCTAGTCACAGTCCAATGCTCAAGACAGTATACCACATTTGTTCTAATAAACACACCAATTCATCCAATGGATTTCATTGACTCAAACACTGATGGGAAAAGTTCTTGCTAGCAAGTTGGCTGAGCTAAGGTGAGTACATTCATCCACAATTGCAGAGTAAAAGCCGCCCATAGCCCAAGGATCCTAGAAAATGAAATTTGAGTTGGAAGCACTACAAGAAAAAGATTACCTACATACTAAATTAATTGAATACCAAATTGTTAAGAAAGCTTGCCTTTAAATATTTTTTTTTTCATTACACATTCCTGTGAGGCATTGGCTATTAAAGTGAGAAATAATATAGTATATGCTTTTATTTTTATACTATTACTCAAAAGGTCTTTGTAATTTTCCCATACTTTTCACTTCAAAGTTAATTTTTCTAAGAAAAAAAATTCTGGTTTGATCATTCTCAGGAACCTATTATCTTTCTAGTTCTGCCTGTACCCTAAATAACTTACTCTTTAATTCTGCTAAGATTATATTTCCCCCCTCAAATGCAGAACTAAGAATCAGTGAGCAATACAATTTTTTAAACAACTCCAGAAGGAGTTACAACAATGCATCATGTAAATGGCAGGATTGTTTTATTTTTATATAATGAATTAATAATAATCAGTCATCCATGTGGGGGGGAAGAGGAAATGTTAACAGGTAGCCCTGATTCATAATATGTAAGATTGCTGTGTTGCACTATATATATTTTTAATAATTATACCCACACTTGCATTTTCCTAGCACTTTCTTTTAGAACTGTGATGTTTAAGAATTTTTATGTCTCAAATACATTTTTCTTTAATAAAATGGTGATTAAATGGAGGCACATAAATGATCTTCACTCTCCCCCTTTTGACTGAGTGCATTTACACAACACAATTATAGCAGTTTGATCCACTGTATCGGATCCTGGGATTTGTAGTTTGGTGGAGTTACATAGGATTGTTTCCTAGAGAACTCTAGTGTCCTTCCCTCAGTTACAGCACTCTAGAGGAGAATCTGTTTTGCCACAAATAGGGACTGAAAGTAACCACTGCTTTCGTACTAGTTACTTCCAAACTCTGGGATTACAGTACATCAGAAGCCAGCCCTCAGTGGCATCTACCAGCCAGTTTATAGATACCATCATTCCATGTTGGCAGACTGGCTTAGATGTATAACATATTATTTAGCTTCCACAGCCCATCTGAAAAATGACTTATCTCTCAGAGTTGTTATGATAATGAATAAAGAATTTGTGCAGAACATACATAAATGAGTAGGTTTCTATATCCAAGTATTATGCAGATGCGAAGAATTGCTAAATTGAGATAGACTAGATACTGATTTTAAACCAGAAATACAGAGAATTTAGTTATCATTTGGTCAAAGGGGATTTGAGGGAAGTTATGGACATTGGCTTGATCTTCCAACATTTGTTTTGAAAGGCACAATCAGCAAAATTGAACAGGGAACTCACCTTCTCAAGCCACATTAAAAGAATAGGATTTGGGCTGCCGTAGACCTCTTTCTGATGAAATAGACTCAAGGCCATTAGCAAGATATGTTAGAGTGGGCAACAGGTTTCAGGGGCCAGTGGTAGGTCAAAGACACTGAAACCCTGTCATTGCCACTTGAACTGACAAAAAGTGTGTTTGTGAAAGAGGAGTTGGAAGTGGCCAGAAATCTACTTGATTTTTATAGGCATGTGCAAATGTTAAACAGTACAGGGACCCAATGCAATCTAAGAGCCTTATCACATGAGAAAAGAAAGCCAAAATGGAACCAGAGAGTAGTAGCTTTCGCTGTGCCTCTCTGCATGCTGTTGTAGCATTTCCATTCTCTTCCCGAAGTACTCAGTTGTAAAATCATTCCTTCTTTCAAACAGATTTTTCCAGCACCACAAAGACACACTTTTACGACTGTCTCCCTCAGGAAGAGAATGGAAATGCTATAGTGGCATGTGAAGAGGCACAGAGAAAGCTACTATTCTCCTGCTCAGTTTTGGCTTTCTTTTCTTGCATGATAAGCATCTCAAAGGCAAATTGTATTTCCTGGATGTTTCAAGAAGAAGCAGTTTACCCTTTTTCAGACCAGAAAATTGGTTATTCCAAGGAGTCTGAAGATACAGAGGGATGAAAAAACACCCTTGAAGGGCCACATACAGCCCCAGACTCATCCCTGTGTACATAATTGTGTTACTTGTCCTGCTTCAATCAATATTCGAAGTAGAGAGAGCCTAGCTTCTCCCCTTACAATATTCTTCTCATGTGGATAGTGAAAAATTCACTTTCAATTTGTAGTGAAATTCATGTTTGCACAAAAAGAATCCACAGGAACATGGAGACTCTCCACATGGCATAGAGACTTTCCCCAGGACCAGAAATGTCTCTTCAGACTTGTTTTCCATGTGAGAAGGACTGGCACCTCTCTCTTCACACTTAAATGAACTGTACCCAGAAATGGACTAGCAGCTAGTGGAGCTGTTGCAACAAAAGTGTTCCCTGTAAACAGCCTCAGTTTGTAATGTGGCTTCAGCTCTTTGGACCAGCTAATGTTCCCAAACACCCTTCAATGGCAGCCCCACATAAAGCATGGTACAGTAATCCAAATGGGATGTGACTAAGGCATGAATCACTGTGGCCAAGTTTGACCTCTCAAGGAACAAGCACAGCTGGCATACAAACTAGGATTAACAACCCATGGCTTCTTCACCAGAGATAAATGACCCTGGCACTGTAACATATCTAGAGAAATGACACTCCTTCTGGTGTGCAGAATCACAAATTTGTATTTTTATTTGGGTGATAACTTTTTTACTTTATCTTCTTATCTTTAATCCACTGGTATGATGGAATAAACTGATTAACACTGAACATTTTGAGAGATGTTATAGGAAAGCCCAAGTCTATTTGATGGACCCCAATGGATTTTTAATTTATTTTTAAAAATACAATCAGAATGTAGAAGTATGCCATATGGTGAAGCAAACATAAATAATAATATTATGAGAACAGGAAGTCATTGGAGTCTAATATATAATGGTTTTGATCCACTGGCTGTTTGTTCTTTTCTGGGCGTAATTCAGAGGGCTGGTTACATGCTATAAAGCCTTATATGGCTCAGGTCCAGAGTACCTGAAGGATCTTATTCTCACAAGGATTCTAGCACTGTGTTCTGAGATCTTCTGAGGAGGCCCTTTTCTCTGTCTCATCACCGTTATAGGAACACAGGAGAAGGACTTCTTGGTGAAAGCTCCCAGTCTAATAATAATAATATTGATCTCAAAGGGGCAGGATATAAATAATTTTTAATAACAACAACAACAACAACAACAATAATATTAATATTACAAAAGTAAGAGAAATGGTTTTTACATCTCTGCATGCTCTTGGAGCACAACTGCTCTGTTTTTGTTGGAGATGATTGTATGTGCCTTTTGTCCTGCTGGAAAAATCTGTTTGGCAAAAGCCATGCTTTACAACCATCTCCCTCTGGAGAGAGAACAGACATACCCCAATGTCATGTAGGGAGGGAAGCAGAAAGCCACTTCTATCTCGCTACCTCTCATCTTCCTTTTGTAATGCAATAAGACTGTAGGATAGTTTTCTGCTTGCTGTTCTTCCATCAGCAAGTGAAAAACTTTCCTGTTCCAACAGACTTTTATGAATTGATTGTGCAAGCATTTTAATGGTGCACCATTATAATGGTGTACTGCGTTTTTTGTTGTTGTTGCCATTATCATCACATAGTCTTTTGATGGATTTGTTTTAAAGGGTTTTAATTCTATGGCATGTTTAATTTATTTTCACAATACATTTTATTTGTTTTTACTTAGATTCTTGTAAATGCTTTTAACTGTATTTGTTTTTATTTTGGAAAACACCTTAAGTGCCAGCATTGAGGAAAAGGTGGGATATAAATGAAAGAATGGCTCAATTAATTAAATAAAAGCATTTGTATTTTCTCTCTCAGCCCATTAGGGTTCCCACAACAGATTAAAAAAAAGTTATTTAAAAACATTTAAACAGGTTATTGCTGTTGCTGGGTGTTTTTAAATTAAATATTTAAATTAAAGCTATCCCCCAAACCAACCTTAACCTAGTTTTAAGGAACAAAAGGCATGAGGAACAATCCAGGCTTGGCTTCCTACCTTTGAGTGGAAATGCCATATCTGAGGTGATGGTGCAGTGATGGTGATTTTTGAATTTTAGATCACATTCATTTCCAGCCACACTCTCTACATTTCTAGCCTCACCTTTGTTTTTGGTTCGCCTGAGGAAGCATGCAGCTAGCATAATCTTGTACGGGTTACTTCCAGTCATTGGAAGCATTGACCTCAACATAGAAAGAAAAGTGGTCTGCACTTTGTTAATTCATTATATCTAAGTGCCACAGTGCCTAGGAAGTTACCATCTTACATGGTTGCCCTACCTGATAGGATGACAACAGCACAGAGCTAACCTTTCCCAAATCTAGTTGTGTCCTAAGTGAAGAAGGTTGGAGGCTGTTGCCATGGCACTGAGGTATCTCCAGGGAGGGAGGGAGGGAAGGGGAGAAAGGGAGGGAGGGAGGGAGGGAGGAAAGACAGAAAGAATATTTCTTTACTTCCTAACCAAGGCTAAACAATACAAACAGATACACACATCTTTAAGCACTGAAGCAAACCATGGTTTCCCACAGAGTCATATCTATCAATGCATTTCCTGTGGAAGGAAAGAAGAAATTGCCTTGTTTTGCAGATTAGGGGCTATTCAAGGAGTCTGTGGTGGGGGGAAGGGAAAGATGGAGAGAATGATGACAATTGGGAAGAAAAGAATAAATCAGGCTTGCCACCATTCATGACTTATTCATCAGACATGTGAATTTTGCATTTAAATTTGACATTCTCATGATCTCAATATTGTATATGCAAATCTAAAGATTTCTGCATCCCTTCACATTCTTGATTCAAGTGTGCTCTCATTTTCCCCCCTGTCTTCCTGTGAATACAAAGCTAGCAAACCTTATATAGATGCTGCTTTGCTCTGAGTTTATCTTCCCCCCCGCACAAAACCAATGAATTCAATCCATATAATGTATTAATTTCAAAGATTGCTTAAATGTTAATTGCCACTACTGAGCATTTTCTTTTTGATTGTGTGTATGTGCGTGTTTTCCCTCCTCCTTCCCTTGCAGGTTTATTTGCAATTCTGCTGTTGTCTTCTCCAAGATTCTATCATGACCAAATAGAGAGTGCCTGCATGTATTTATCTGTCAATATACTTACAAATAATTCAGAACAGCATCTCAGAATTAGAAAGGATGGTAAATGTCATCCTGCCAGGAACAAATATTGTATACCATTTGCCATGGCTCTATGAAAATTTCCAAATACAAATATTTAAAGTGTCAGTGGATAAGTAAGGAAAAACACACTCCTCTCATTTGACTGCCAGTTTTGACATTGCAGTGTTAGTGTAGAAATAGGAAATGTCTTAGTTGTTGGAAGAGAAGCTATCACAACCTGAAGAATATAAGGTCATGTAAGTGGCTGTACACAGTTTACAGAAGTGGCTGCAAATAACTCAAATAGAAGCCATGTGTTATTTTTAATTATTTGTCTGGACTTTGTAACTCATTCTATCCTATAATTTACACAGTCTTAAGAGAGGCCAGTTAGACCCCTATCCTGAAACTCATGGGGAGGGTGTGGGGAGAACCACAAAATGGAAGAATGGACTGGGAAAGGAGGTCAGACAGAGTTTAAAAAAACACAAACACACTAGCAAAGTATCAACAAAGCAGGAACTCATTTAAATTTAAATGAGACTGATAAATGTGTTTCAGTAATATTACAGAAACAAGGATTGTCAGTATTAAAAAAAAACAAACCCAACAGCATTTGAGAAGTATTTTTCTCACCAAATAAGAATCAGAACTTTGAAAAATTACTTTTTGAACAACAATTCCCAAGAGCCCAAGAGTTTCTGGAAAATGAAATAAAAAAAGTAAGAGTTCCAGTCTCTGAGGTAACATGAAAAGAATCCTACAAGATCAGAGCAGATCTCCATATAGTGCTGTGTCCTGTTTCATACAATGCTGTCCAGATAATTTTGGATTATGAGCGGCTACCATACTCTACAGAGATGAGGCCTCTTTCCCCCTTTCCACCTCTGGATTGCCATGTTATTTGGTAAGCCAACTTTCTCCCTTGATTTTGGACCCATTTATCCAGATTCCCTTCTGGCCCATTTCCACAATCAGCAGACCAAGGACCTTATCACACGTGGGTTCTCAAAGCGGCAAGAAAGCGGTATGGAATCAATCCAGAACTAT
>CM034706.1:233395897-233413207 GCA_020142125.1 Phrynosoma platyrhinos
TGGGTGTGGATTCTTTCTGCTTTAGGCCCCGTGTGATAACGTCCCAAGAGTGCACCTACACTGTAGAAATAATGCATTTTGACACCACTTTAAGTGTTGTAGCTCCATCCTATGGAATCCTAGGAGTTGTAGTTTTACAAAATCTTTAGCCTTAGTTGCCAAAGCATTCTAGTGCCTCACAAAACTAGAAATTCTAAGATTCTGTAGGATGGCAGTTCAAGTGATGTAAAACTGCATTATCTCTATAGTGTAGATGTACCCCCAGAACCTGTTTCATCATCCCTCCCAACTCTTCACTGCCTCTCACTGTGACATCATTAGGATCCACCTCTGTGACATCATGAGAATTTGCTCTCATGATATCACAAAAACTCACCTCCTGGCTTCCTGGCTTCAGATTTTGGTTCTGAATTCTTAGGAAATGGGATGTTTCTGACCTGGGACCACTACACATAGCATTATATAATATAGCAAAAGAAGTCTTGGGTAGGGCATTAACATCCTTTCCCCCTCCTTATTGTATTTGTGTGCCTTAAAGTTATTGCCAGCTTATGTCAACCATAATGGGCCCTGGGGTTGGCTCAGCAAGATTTGTTCATGGGCGAATACCTTTGCTTTCCTTTGAGGCTGAGAGGGTGTGACTTGCTCACGATCACCCAGTGTCTGTCACCTGACAAAAGGCTTGAAAGAAGTACTATGAAATCTGAAGTCTTGAATAAGAGAACACCTTTTATGAGGTGGGAACACACTGCAACACTGCTCTTTAGTAAGTCTACAATGAGAATTTTTTTATGAGAGTTATTGGGTCCTATGTGATTTCCAGTTCATACTCAATGAAGAATTTTTGAACTTCAAAAGAACTTTAATTTTGGCATTTTATTAGCTGGCATGTGGTCTGTTTTCCTTACCTTGCAGATGTGTTACTATGCTTTTAAAATCCAGTGAGAATCATAAGGGATGTGCACGTTGCAATTACAATTATTTCCCTATCCAACTAAATTGACAGCTAGAGGGCTTTTGAATTCTTCATTGCTCAAAGAAACAACTCATCAGTTTTTCATTGATAATTTCCCATTCCTTTGGGCAAAGTAGAGGGAAGAGTAGACAGGAATTTTATTTCTTTTCATTGTGCATATTAGAGCAATAGTACTGTAAAAAACAAACAAAATGAAAATGAAAAAACTAAAGTACAAATTTAATGAAATAGTGATCAAACATTAGTCTACTTTAAAAGTTGTCAATAAAAAGAAGCCAAATGAAAAAGTAAGAAGACGACAGTATTGACTGATTTTATGGTTTGTATGAATTGTCTGAATTGTATGACTGTGTGACTGTGAGAAGCATGAATAAAGGGAAGATAGGCATAGAAAAATAAGAAATGTAACATACTCACCAAAACAGGATTTTTTGCTAATCATAGGTGACCAGAACTCAAAAATGGGAATCAAAGCAGAATTAAGATTGTAGGAATATGTAGTCTGGGTTCAAGAAATGAGGCAGGATACAGACTGAATTCTGCACTGTAAATACATTCTTCAGGCAAACCAAGAAGTAAGTATTTTTATGGTCATCACTTGTAGGTCTATATAAGAATCAAATAGATTACATACTTGTAAAAAAAAAAAAAAAATGGAAAAACTCAATTTTCTCTACAAAAACAAGGCCAGGAGCAGACTGTGGCACAGACCATGAACTACCAAAAGCAAAGGTTAGAGTAAAGCCTAAGAAAAACATTTAACCAATCACCGTGCCAAAATGTGATCTGGAGAACATAACTGAAGGAAGACTCCCAATGCATTGGGAGTCCTGCCCTTCCTGCAGCTCCTCACCAATCAGGGGGATCTCACGAGATCCCCCAGCAGCCCCTGTAATCTTGCAAGGCTTCAAGTCTTGTGAGATTCCAGGCAGGATTTGGGGCCATTGAGAGCTGGGCAGCCAAGAGACCCAACCTATCCACCCTTGGCTTAGTACTTTTCATTATCATACTCTCAGGCTTTTGCTGGTCGCCTTCGGGGGCTGGGATGGAATTTTCCCAGTGCTATTAGTATTTTTCACCCTCCCTGAGGAAATTGCGGTCTTAGTTAGCATTGTAAAGTGTTAGTTATTTGTTCTGGAGTTAAGCGATATATAACATCCATGTGTGTCATTAAAGCAAAGCAAAGCAAAGCAGTTTTATTTATATACCGCTTCATATCACGCTATGGGATGTCTAAGCAGTTTACAAATGTAGGCTCATTGCCCTCCAACAATTGGGTACTCATTTTAGCAACCTTGGAAGGATGCAGGCCTGAGTCTAGCCTGAGCCTTGGCTAGTATTGAACTCACAACCTTGTGGTCTATGAGTGAGCGGCTGCAGTACAAGCATTAGTCGTAGTTATAACTGTTGGTTTTGTGTTTTTGCTAATTTTCTGCTTTGTCACAACATGGGACAGAGTCATTTAGTCACATAATTATTAGTAGTCAGGCATTTTGCTAGGATGACTGAGTTATCAATATCTAGTTATTTACGATGGATGATTGATTTATGATGGCATAATGTATGATCTTATTCATCATTATGATTCCTGTCAGACTCTGATTGATGGATGATTTGATGACATGATTTATAGCTTGATTTATAACTGTTATGTTGACATATGATTGATTTATGGCATGATTTATGGCCCAATAACTTGTCATGATTTATGGTATGATTTACACCATGAATTATGACATGGGCATGTACACATATGTCAAAGGGATACCAAACAATGTGAAAGACTTATGGCTCTCAAACTGTGATTTATTCAAACAGACAAATCTGTGGCATTTATTACCCATTAAAGGAATGTGGGCTCCTTTGTGCCGGTGCAATGTAAAACCAAGGTAAAAAACAGATTTGCACTATTTAGCCTAATTGACCAGGAGCCAGAAGAACTCTGTCCTGAAATCAGGAACAATGTCAGGGAGGAAAGTAGAAAGACACTATCCATAACCAAAAAGAAAGATAAGTCTCAATGGATGGCAGATGAAACTCTACAAGCAGTTAAGGACAGAAGAGAAGCAAAAACAAAAGGTGTCATAAATAGAACCAAAACCCTGAATGTGACTTGTGCTCAGGAATAAGCTCTGAGTTTCAACACCTGAGCAGGGTGTTTAAGGATAATGTGACTTGGAGGTCATTCATACATAGAGTAACTGTGGGGTGAAGTCAACTTGAAGGCAGTTAACAACACAACAAATTTTGCATAAGCAGTGAGAGAAATTAAGACAGGCCGATGGAATGAAACTACCATAGTCCATTTCCCCATGTTAATGGATAATGCAAAATGTGGTACTCCCTTCCAAGGGAAGCTAGCCTCCCTGGTCTCCTGCTCTTGGTGGGCACAAAGCTTCTTATGAAGATGTTTGGCAACTGATGGGCTGCCACAGAAGGAGCTTTTTAATGGGAGGATGCTGTAGTTTGTTAAAAATAATTTCCTTTTATCCCAATTGTGTTCCAATAGTATAATTTGTTTAAATGATTAATATTAACTATTCATATTATAGCTTCATGTGCTCTATTTGCATTTGTGTATTAATCTTGTCCTAAGCCACCCTGAGTTCCAGTTTTGGGAGATATACAGGATGCAAATCAAAGCAGATCAATCCATCATATACCGTAGTTATGCAGATAAAATATCTGCTATGGTATTTAAATATCACTTAATAGACTATCTGTTCTTTAAAAGCAATGAATAATTAGAATAATCAGAGACAGTATACCTTCTCTGTGCCAGTTACTGAGTGTATGCCAATGATAAAATACTGTCAGGTTCATCTTGTACATGAAGCCCATTGGCAAATATGGTAGGTTACTGTTGCAAAGAAAAGCTAGACTTTATCTTTGGGCTGTTCTAAGTTCTTTTCATATTTTTAGTATCCTAATATGTTTTAGGCAAGCCAGGGAATCCCATTTTGGGAGACAGGCAGGCTATAAATCCCCTAAATAAATAAATAAGGGATGTAGTGAATCTGCTTAGTCTGTTTTGTTCCTGGCTTTAATGACACTACCAAAGGAGATTGAATTTAGCACCTTAGATGGGGGTCTTTAAAGTCTGGAATAAAGTCCACAGTAGATTCACTGCACCTTGATATGGAAGCCATTGACAGCCACTGAAAGCTGTGTGCAAAAAAGAACCACTCAGATAGGGCCATCTGTCTTAGGTTTAGAAAGTTCACATTGACATGAAATAAGATTTTGTATTTTGAGCAGGTTTTGTTGCTGTTCAGGAGTTTATTGTTTGCATATGTATGAGTAAGTGTATAAATGTAGCAGCATGCTTTGAAACTAATATAAATGTGCTTGGGCACATTCATACCAACAATGTTACAAAATGGATGAAAAAGAAATAGAAATGACACCTGGAAACTAAATTGAGCCCTTTGCCCCCTCCTCTAAAATCCAACATGAGAAAGATCAGAAATATCTACAGCCATTGTGCTACAAAATAAATTAATTTTGACATTTAATCCTAGATCAACTGGTGTATCTCACAACAGATGGTTTGTCTTGTCACTGTAGCAAATGATGATAAGCAAATCTGCTTCAAAATTTAGAATTAATTTCAAAAGTTCAGCTAACAGCATTTCCAAGAAACTGAAATTAAATGTAAGATATCTTGGACACCTACACAATACTGAGTAAGTTTTTAAAAGAACATAATCTTTTCTGGTTCTTCATTATTATTGTTGTTCTTTAAAAAGCACTATAGCCTTCACTGCACTAAAAAATATGAGATGTAATTCCAGAGATTCCTTCTGCAGTTGGAGGAGACTACTGATAATGCTCTTAAAAATAAAATATTTGTAAACTGTATTCCACTGGACAGTGTTAACAAATCCCATTGAACTCAATGAGCCTCACATCTGAGTAGTTCATGATTAGTTCTGATTTGCTCTGTTGGATTACCAACAGATGTAGTGTACCAACAGATGCGATGCAGTGATTACAAAATCTAGTTCAAATTTTTAATGCAAGGTCAACTGCTATCTCTTAACTTAATCTACTCAATCTACCTAATCTAGGTCCCCTAGATGTTTTAGATTTCACTTCCCAGCATCCTTTACCATTGGCATGTATACTGCTAATGCATGTGGAAAATGACGTTCAAAATATATGAAGGCTCAAATGTTGAGTATTATCAATATACCCCAAGATAGATCTACCACCTTTTTGCCCTGAGTTCTCAGGAGAAGGAATTGGATACAAAGGTAATAATAAATCAAAATCAATTTTTATCAGAACCCCACTGAGGTTGTGGATAACCACACCATAATAAGAAATTGAAAAGGGTGTGCAGTATAGAGAAACAGACAGGTGCTGCAAAAGCTATACATGCAAATGTTACTATCCCTGGTGTGTCCAGATTTTTTAAAAAAGTTAAGGTAGCAGGTAGATAGGGGCCTAAATATCCTAAAGGCACCAGATTCTGTCTGATCCTGGAAGTTAAGCAGGATCACCTCTGATTAGTATTTGGATGGGAGACCACCTATTAATACTATTCAAAGGAAGGAACTGGCAAAACTGCCTCTGTGTATTCCTTGCCTAAAAAACCTTATAAAATTTGTGGGGTCACCATAAGTCGACAGGTGACTTGAAGGAACATGTGCATGCACAGACATAGAGTAAGTAGATGTGAAAGACTTCTGGGGCCCAAGAGAGCTGCTGCCAGTCAGAATAGACAATATTAAACTAGATGGGCAAATAATCTAACTGATAGTGGAACACAGGGAGCTATCTTAGACTATGTTCATTCCAGCTGAATTATGTCATGGATGACTTGAACCCCTTAATGGCCTTGAACTGGAAAATGAGTCCATTATTCATTGATAACCTTGAATGATGTGGCTATGTAGGAATTCTTTCTATGACAATGAAATGACTTTCTCCCAAGTCTTTCCAGTACCTTATAGATGAAAAATTAATTAACACCCACAAAACCCCATTGGGAATTTTGGCCTCATTTGCATCAATATCATAGCAGAGTGTTTCCCTAGCATTAAGTGGGAACCTGAGAGTTAAATACAAAAGAAAATGTTGTTATGCCTGAGTCAGAGTTAGGTTTCAGATTACAATGTGAGTATACAGGAAACTTTAAAGATCAAAAAAGTCTGTGTACACACACACACACACACACACAAATGTTGATCAAAAATATGCGACAAGGGTGGAAACATCTGATTTCTAGGATCTGGAGAACTTGCATGGTGGGGCAACTTCTCCCAGGGTGGGGACATTTTTTGCCCCTGTATGAATGCAGCAGGCTGTGGTAGTGCATTGTCACTTCTGGTTTCCTTTTTCATTCAAAAAATGCCCTTTTTTCTGGATTGGAGAGAGAGAGTAGGGAAAATCCACTCAAACCACCCTAATTTTGTCATGGTTTGGGCCATTTTCAGCAATTTGGGGTGATTTTTCACATATTTTGGGAATGTCCTGAGTGTGGGTTGGATTGGGGGCTACACTGTCTCCTTCCAGATAAATGTAAGCAGACCACCTCCACCTTTATAAAGAAACTTATCAATTTCAGTTTTGTACTTCTGACTGCAGAAACGTAAACCTTACAAAACCTGTTCTGGAATAAGGAATGGAAGATGAACCAGTTTCACTATCTCTTGTATTCAGTTTTGCAGTCCTCATGTTCTTTCAACTCTAAATATGAAGACATTTGTGAGATTTCTTGTAAACAAAATTTGTGATTTTTGGTAAATTCTCAACAGATGAACTAAACTGAAAATCCTGTTTGTACTGTACCAAATTGAATTACTACAGCCATTCTAGGAATAGTAATGATCATGCTGTCATAGAGGTGAGAACCCTGTCAGGAAAAAGAGGTACTAACAGGGATGTAAATTTTTGACTATCTCATCCTTTCATCTAAGGATGAATAATTTCTGTATTGTTCTTCCCACTGTGGATTAAAATGAATATTCTTCCTATATTTGAATATTCCAAAATGTTGTTGAGGAATTATTCTGTGTTGAAAAACACATGGTTCCCCTCCCTACCAAAAAATATAGTTTTCTGTACAGAAAATAAGTGTGTGTGTATGTGTGTGTGCACGCGTGTGTGCTGGAAACAGGTTTTCTGTGCAGAAGACAATGTTTACACTTAGAATAATTCCTCCATAATACTTTGGGATGTTTGCATACCAGGAGAAAATTGTATTAGATTCCCAGTAGTTTATTATTTATCCCAACAGGGTTTTCCAACTGTTGGGAAACCAATTTTTTAACCTTGAAAGGAATAATAAGAAATGTTCTTTCCATCTGCAATTCAGCAGTAACACTTAAGCTCTCAATGCTTCAAGCCTAGATTTTTCAGTTTCAGTTTCTCACCCAGACTTTTTAACAATCTCAACTTCTTTCCATCTTGAATATGAAGAAATCTGTAAGTTTTCATAAGATTTTCCCCCAAGTCAACTGAAATGAAATTGATTCACAAATGTATGCGGGGAAATCAGTAGCTTTGTCCTATATGGTGGGGACAGATTGGGACAAGAGAAGGTCTTATAGGAAAATCATAAATAGGAAAGCTTGCAATTTGGCCAGCTTTTAAAAAAATAGTCATTCGGATAGACCTGTAATGAAATGAAGAGGGTGGTTTAAGGTTATATGCTTCTCTGCCTTCAGTAGATTTGATTTTCTCATGATAATCTGGAGGAAAAGCCAATGCTGAAGAGTTTGGGGACTCTGCAGAGACAAGCACCTGCAACTAGAATATTGTATTTGCCCTACTGCGATAGTGGTCCACATGGAGCTGCCAAGACACTTTGCTTGACTGAAGCTTCCACTCTACTGTAGTAAGTAAACTATAGGGAAAACTGCTGCCTAATGATGAAAGATCATATTCTAGGATACAGGTAAATTTAAGTTAACTCTTTTAATTAATCTAAACTCTGAAATATGCATCCCAAGTTTCAGGTAACTAGCTTTCATGATCTCAGTGGAGGAGATATACATATAAACATATATACACTCTTTCCTCTATTATTATAGATTATTAAGCAACAAGTTGAATTTGTAACAAAATATGTTAGTTAAGAAAACATCAGAGGCTTTCCATCCAATCCAAGTTAAGATAGGATGGGTGTCTTTGGAGCAAGCCATCAAACTTGTTTTCTACCCAATAGTTTTCTACCCACCTATTACAGACATTCTCCATTCATTGTTCCTGACAGCCAGCCATGTTCTTGTCCATGATAATGTAAGTTATAACAAACCCAAACAGAGCACCCTTCCACCACTGTTTTTCTTTTCCAATTGATATTTATCATTCTGAGGGGTCATTCACACTACATTATAAACCAGTTTGCAAACCAATTTAAAAGTGGTTCATTCACACTTGCATTGGGTTTTTCCAACCTGAATTGGGATGGGCCTAGTGCAAATCCCCCTTAACCCATGTTTTTTGGAAATGGGGATTTTAGTGGTTCTTTTTAAAAGAACTGGGTTTTTTGCGGGATCTACTAATGGGAACTCAAAGTTGATCCCATTTGGAGCATCCTGCTGCCTCCATTCTTCCTCCGCTATGAAGCAGTCTTCATTGGGTTGGGTGGGTAATGAGGGGAAGTTTTTACCATTTAACAAGAATTTCTGTAGTTCTGCAAAGTAGGCTTCCTCCAAGGATGTTGATCCTTCTTCTGCTTCTGAATAGCTCCATGCAGTTCCATTTCTGTTGGCCTGTATTAATATAAGTTCACTGTTACCAAAACTGGTGATGATGAGCAATGATGTATATGTAAATTCTCCTTGTTGATATTTATGAATCTTGATTAAGAATCAAGGAGTCCCTGAATATTGTGATACAAAGAAATATCAAGAAAATGTATTCCAACAGTAACAGTGTGGATCTCTGTTTTTACTCTGTTGTCCCTTCTCTCCAGTGAAATGGGCTACTTAACAACATCAGAAAGATGAATTAAGAACCTGAAAATGAGTTAAGAGTAGATTGCCTCCTGAAACTGCAATGGGGACATTGTACCAACAGAATAAAATCAAATACAATCTTAACATCCCTAGCGGTTAAAGAACTATTGCTGAGAGAATTTCTGTTTCAGAAATATAAGGGTAACAAATATTTAATGAAATGCAAACTACTGTGTTTAAATTATCTATGGCTTTCCATACTCACAGACCAACAAGTAAGCTTCAAAGAACTAGGCATGAATATTCAGGAAAGCTGGATTTAAAACTCATGCAAATATTTACACTAGTATTGCATGCATGTGCATTTGGTCCAGCAACAGAGGAAATAGTCATGTGACTTTTAATTTTGCATCCAGCATTTTGAATATCAAATCATGCTCTCAGAAAATGCAGTTTGTGATCAAACTACTATATTAATAGTTTCAAAAATATTGATTACATTTGAATAACAAATAAGTAAGGGAGAGTTGTGATTTGCCTAAGGCTGACAGATATTCCAAGAGAACCAAACAAACATAAAGGCCTTAAGTAGCAGTTACAATTAACTGCCCATACAAAGATATATATTCCTATTTTTAAAAAAGTACAGCTTTTTAAAACTGAGTATAGGATTCTCAGAGATCCCTTTTGGACAAATGATGGGACATGACAGGATATTTCTGACTTACAAAGTAAATGCAACCTGTCAGTGATAGTCCATTGTCAATGTTGAGAAAACCCAACAAAACATAGGGCCTTTGCAGACTGCCAGAAATAGTGCACTTTAAATTGAGGCGCTGCCCTGGCTCAGTGCTAGGGAATCATGGGAACTGTATTTTATTGTGGCACCAGAGCTCTCTGATAGAGAAGGCTCAGTGTCTCAGAAAAAAATGCAATTCCCATGATTCCCTAGCATTGAGCCAGGGCAGTGCCTCAATTTAAAGTGCACTATTTCTGGCAGTCTGCAAAGGCTCTTAGTTATACATATACAAATGAGCAATGGGGGGGGTGTTTTGATATCATGTCCTGTGTCACTTGACCAGAAATTAAGGTTAATTTAATAGAAATGACAGTCAAGATAAGAGAAAGGAACACCAACTATCTTAGATATGCAATGACACTATATGTTACTAGCAGAAAACATCACAGACTTGGAACAATTATTAAGGAAGGTCAAAGATCAAAGTGCAAAGGCAGGCTTAAGGCTGGACATAAAGAAAACAAAAATAATGACCATGGAAGAAATACATATCCAACCTAGACAATGAAGAAACAGAAATAGTTTAGAAGTCCCCATACATAGGCTCAAACACTGATCAGAATAGTGACTGCAGTCAAGAAAAAAGAAGAAGACTAGGAATGTGGAGGGCAGCTTTGAAAGAGCAAGATAAGATCCTAAAGAGTAAAGATATACAACAGAGCATTAAATCAGAATTGTACAAGCCATTGTATTCTCCATCACCATGTACAGATGCGAGAGCTGGAGAGTGAGGAAAGCAATTCATTTGAGATGTGGTGCTGGAGAACAATACTGAGGATACCATGAAAGACCAAAATGACAAACAAATGGGTCCTAGAACAAATCAAGCCAGAACTCTCCCTTGAAGCCAAGATGATGAAACTGAGGCTGTCATTGTGAGGCTACATCATGAGAAAGCATGACTCGTTGGAAAAGACAATAATGCTAGCAATGGGGGAGGGCAATAGAAAGAGAGGAAGACCGCACACCATATGGCTTGACTCAATTGGGGAAGTCTTCAAGACTTAAGCAAAGAACTGGAGGACAGGGGCTCTTGGAGATGTCTGGAGCCCGACTCAAGGGCAGTTAACAACAAGAACAATGCTGTATCATTTTTTAAAAGATTATTTTTTGTCATCTTATGCTATGATTTTGATTTTGTGTCATTATCACATTTGACATGGATGTGTCCTTTAGTTGTGCCTTTTGTGGTCAAGTTTTGTTTGTATATCAACTTTGTTTTAGATTTTCAGTTCATGGAGATCCATCTGCTTTTGATCTACATTTCTTTGGACTGGGAATTTTTAGAAGGCCATAAAAATGGATTTTGGAAGCCTTTATGAATACAAACATTGGAAGGATCAATCCTTGCTTCATTTTTTTCCATAGTATTTGTTGTTGTTTTTGTTGTTGTGTTCCTTCAAGTTGTTGTTGACTTAAGAGAAAGATGAAGCTATCATAAGGTTTTCTTGACTACTTTCTTCAGAGGGGGTTTGCCATTCTGTGAAGTTGAGAGAGTGTGGCTTGCCCGGGGTCACCCTGTGGGTTTCCATGGCAAAACGGGGATTCAAACCCTATACTTCATAGTCATTGGCAATATTAGCTGTTATATTATGGAAACATATCAATATCTAAAGTTCTGTGTTCAGAGTGACCATGGTGTAATGGTTTGAGCATAAGATACTACTGTTGTGGCCAGGGTTTGAATCCCTTCTCAGCCGTGGAAATTCACTGGGTGACCATGGGTAGTTCACATTTTTTTCTCAGAGGAAGGCAAAGGCAAACCTCCTCTGAACAAATCTTTGCAATAAAACCCCATTATAGGTTTTCCTTAAGGTCTCCATAAACTGGAAATAGCTTGGAGACACGCAACAAAGCTCTATGTAAATGAGTTTACCAAATGCTGAATAGTGGGGGGGGGGGGGAGAGAAAAAGAAATAGAGAGAAAAAGAGAACAGTAAAATCAAGGATTAAAAAAGAAAGCAATCAAGTACTTAGGCAGAGCAGAAAAAGAAAGACATTAAACCACACTTTTTGCTTACAGTACAATCCATGTGCACTTCAGATCAAGGTACAGTAAGGAAGGTAGGAACAGAACTGGATAAATCAACAATAAGATAGGAAAAATCCCAAAGCAGCAGTCATGTAGCACCAAATTCAGCAATTCCAGAGGCAGCAAATACTGAAGCAGCTCAGTATACCCTCATACATATCATTTCCTTTCATTGTGTTCTGGTGCCAGCCTTAGTCTGAGATAATCTGAGAAAGAGAGAGGAAGTGACTATGTAGATCCTTTGGAGAGTCTACAGCTTGCAGTTTGCAACAGCATGAGCTAATATCACATGGGGGCAGGGGGGAGAGTTCTTTTTAAGACAGCACTCTCACCCTGAGATTCTTTATTTCACCCTGAAGCCTAGTGGAGAGGGTCCAGAGGCTGAGATCTAGGCACCCTAACCCAAACTGCAGACTTTCAACATTAAAAACAGTGAGAGAGGGGACTAGTCCCAAAACTTCCACTGTGGCTGCTTTTCTGTGTTAGACATTGATCTTGTTGACCATACAGCAGGAACAAGGCAGTTTAGGACTATTGCTTCTTTAAGCAATTTATAAATAAATAAATAAGCATATGTATTATAATCTATTGTTGAACAAGAACCTGACTGCTCAAATCAAACATTTTATTTGCTACAGAATATGAAGACATTAGAAGGAGAGAAAGCAAGGGGGGAGCAGGAGCAGCTGGTTGGATTTCGTGAGATAGCAGCCTCTGTGTTAAAATATTTGGACGTGTTTCCAGCTAACATAGAATTGCCAACTTTTCATTAGTCCTGGTCCTGTGCCTCGCACAAGAGCCTGACACACATAACAATTAGTGGCTCATAATTTAGTGGTGAACATTACATTTAGTGAAGATTTTCTTATTACTTTATTCCCATATCAGAAAAGAGTGCACTTTTGTAATTGCTTTGGTTAAAAGAACAGGAATATTGCTTCTAAAATTACATTCATTATATTATATAGAATTATATGTATTACCATGCACGCACGCATGCACACACACACACAAACACCACGCACGTGCCAAACCACAGGCAATATAATGTTCTAGTGCAAGCATTGATTTGACCCAGTAAAGCTATTCTTGTATTTGTATGTCCTTCTACATCAAATTAAAACTGAAGATAAAATTGCACAGTGCCTCCAAAACAGATTGCGTCAGTCTTCTCTTTTCAGTTCAGGTTTTTTGATGCCTGTCCAAAAAAGAAAAAAAAGAAAAAGAAAAAAGAAAACATCTTCATGAAATCATTATAAATGCCAGCTATTTAACCACCTGTCACTTTGCCATTGATGCCTACTCAATATTTGACAGGAAAAACATTATTTTGTCTACATATTATCTCACAACACAAGCAATATAACACATACACAATGAGGCTTACCTATTGTGTGAAAATCTGTTTAAACAAAGAAAGGAAATTTCCTCCACAAAAACAAGGCAAGGCAAGGCAAAGCAGTTGCTGGTAATTAATGTGACTGGTAGGTTTAAACAGTCAAAACATCCAAATAAAGCAATACCCCTCAGTCCTGGAAGAGCTCTTAATAGCTTTGCTTAAATTAACCTCTTCTTTACTTCTAAAATGGAGCAATTCCACATGTGGCACCACCCCATTCAGAAAAGAAAATGACATAGAATGGCCTCAAAATTAAGGTTCCTAATAACAGTCAACTTGAATTGTGATTCACTGTAAAGACACATTGGCCCCATTACAGCAATAATGCCATTTGGCACCACTTTAATAGCCACAGAATCCTGGGAATTGTGGTTTGTTGTGGCACTGGAGCTCTCTGACGGAGAAAGGGAAATGTTTCACAAAACTAGAATTCCAGAATTCCACAGCAATGAACCATGGCAGTTAAAGCAGTGTCAAACTGGATTATTTCTGCAATGCGGATGCAGCTCAAGTTTCTTCTTGAAGGAAGCGTAGCCACATTTTTTGTTCAACTGGCATCTTCATCTGTTAAAGATGTTAACAATCAAACAGGAGAACAGGGGAAATGATGGTGTTGGAGTCATAAACCTGCATTTTAACAAGATGTTGTTATAGTTGTTCTCAGTTAAGGTGTTACTCCTCCACGGCCTCTGTCTACATGGATATTTTCTTCATGTTGCCCAGGGTGATGATTATGATTTCAGTTAGGATTTGAATGAAACAAACATTTGAATGGTACCACCTAAAATTTTTAGTTTGTTTCACACTGTGGACCCAAACTACCAATTTCTTTCCCAAAAGATGAGGGTTTTTCAAATGGTCCTGTACTTGCACAAAAACATAGGGGTTGTCAGTCTAACTCTAAATATCACCTTTCATCAAAATTGCACTCATAAATACATATTCTAGAGCAAAGAATATAGACATCTGAACTTGTTTGTTTGGGAGGTACCTGAAGTAGTTAATGGAGCTGTATACCATAACAAAGGGATAGGAAAAAACACTTACAAAATCGATCATTTGTGATTGCTGTTAGCCATCTACCACAAAGTTTCCAATGCATGCTAAGCACAATGAAACAAAATGACAACTTTTTTTAAAAAAAATCCTGAATTATTTGGCTGGAGCCATTTCTCCTGGGTCTTTAGGAGCAATGCAAAAATATATGTCAAAAGCCCTATTCAGGTGTTCAGAAATCCTAAGCATGTGAATCACTGTGATCTTGACCTTCCATGCTTAACCTCTCTATGTTGATTGTATTCACACTGGCTCAATGATATAGGAATTGTAATTTTGTGAGGCATTTAGCCTTCTCTGTCGGAGAGTTCTGGTGGCATAATAAACTACAGTTCCCAGAATCCCACTGGAAGGAGCCATGGCAGGTAAAGTGATGTCAAACTGGGTTATTTTTGCAGAGTGGATGCAGCCACTGATTATGAAAGTGTGAACAGAATCTGTACCCATATTTGATTGTTCAGAGATCTTCTCTATCAAGACAGATATGATAGAGTAAAGCCTGAGTGTGAGACCATCACCTTCACATGCTCAGGATTTCAAAATCATAAGAAGTCTTATGAGTCAAGTTTAGTGGCCTGATGCATAGTTGGATTCTTTAGGTTCCAGGCAAGGAAAGTTAATAAGTATGGATGCAGGTACAACAGATGCTAGGCATATGGATAGTTATAAAATATAGTTTTTCTCCTTTGTGAATAGCAAGCCAGAGTGGAGGGATTTTAATTGGGGCAGCTGTGGGGAGGAAGCCCCCCCTTAAGCCACAGTTCTGATCTAGTTCAAAGGCCCTTGTCCTGATTATTTTTTAAAAAGCCAGTCAAGGGTTAATAATGTGAATAACATCAAATTTAGTTTGGATCACAGGTTAATGAAAAATTAAGAATATGATCCAGTCTACAGTAAACATTTTTAAATCTCACTAATTTCAGTTAGAAAGAATTGAGCATATTCCTGATTTTCCCATTAAAGACTGTGGGATCCAAATTGCTAACTTTGAATGATTTCTGCCCTATGTTTTTATTTTATTTTTTCTGTATCTAGCTCCTTCATATCAATTTAGACAAGGGATATAATGGACAGAATTATATGAGCAATACTTAATGTTGTTTATACTCCAAATAGCTAGAAAGGAATGGAGGGGAAAGCAAGCATTTCTACATATTTAAAGGAAGCAGTAAGTCAACATACTGAAAAGACCAATTCCGTGTAGCAAATGTTTATAAAACTCCTTTTGCATCAGCTGAGGGAAACAGGCAGTATGATTTTGGTGATGAAATATGATAATTTTCAAAAATTAAAAATGGAATAAATTTTGCTTAAACTAGAAAAAATTGTATGTGTATCCTTAAATAATGGAGATGCTGTTGGTGCCTAGAAAATATGTGTAATGATCACCACCATCACCTCTATCTATCATGTTAATAATATTGTAGAATGTTGTTTTAATCATTATTTTTTTGTAATGACTTAGCCAAGACAAATGAACAGTATTGTGATATCTCCATACAACGATGTTATAGTACAAGTGTGAAAAAAGCCAACCCAGCAGAACTTGTAAATATTGACTTGATGAATAGTTTAAAGATAAGCCAAGTATACAGTTAAAAAAATATAGAAAGAATAACAAAAATACATTTCTTTGTGCTTTAGATTTAAGATTCTAAAATATTGATGGCGGGCTTGTTTGGAATACATTTGTGGTTTGTATAGAAAATAGTATATCAAATTAAAATCTTAGCACTGACGTATATAGAGTATGGCTGTTTGGCACAACAACAAAATCAAATCTTTAGACTTTCCAGCATCATTTCAAATAATGATTCAGTGCGGGAAACAGCTTTTTCTACCAACACTGGGTTGAGGAGCCTTTCTTTTTCTGTCAAGGGCCATAGGTCAACTCATATCTAGTCAATTGTGACAGGATATGGTTGAAATGCAACCAATATTCTCCCATTCTATAAAATATAAGATTAAGCAACTACTCCAAACAATCCAAGAATAATTGAATTCTGAGCAAAAGATTCTTAGGATACACTGTGAACCATATAGTCTGTTGGGGATGGTTGTAGTTATCAGATAAGCATGTAATCCATGCTGCAAAATGTTGAGCGTGTACACTTAGAAAAATGTTAAGACTCTGTTTGGTGTATGTTAGCTATAGTTAGACTGATGTTTATAATTAGCTCCCACAATATATTTGTAACTCATAGACTGCATCCGCACAGCAGAAATAGAATAATAGAATCATAGAGTTGGAAGAGACCACAAACACCATCCAGTCTACCCTCCTGTCATGCAGCAGGAATACAAAATCACTCCCGACAGATGGCCATGGAGCTTCTCTTTAAAAACCTCCAATGAAGGAGATTCCACCACACTCCTAGGAAGTGTGTTCCACTGTCAAACAGCTCTTATTGCCAGGAAGTTCTTCATAATATTAAGGTGGAATCTCTTTTCCTGTAACTTGAATCGATTGCTCCAAGTCCTATTCTCTGGAGCTGCAGCAAACAAGCTTGCTCCATCCTCCATCCTCAATATGACACCCCTTAAAATATTTAAACAGGGTTAGCACCTCTTAACCTTCTCTTCTCCAGGGTGAACATACCCAGCTCCCAGTCTCTCCTCATAGGCCATGGTTTCCAGACCCAGTAATCCAGTTTGACACCACTTTAACTGCCATGGGTCCATACTATGGAATTCTGGGAATTATAGTTTATTGTAATGTCAGAGCTCTCTGACAGAGAAGGCTGAATCTCTCACAAAACTACAGTTCCCTGAATTCCATAGCACTGAGCCATGACAGTTAAAGTTAAACAACCTGGATTATTTCTGCTGTGCAAAAGCAGCCATAACAACTTGAATTCAATGGCTAGAAGATATGGCAGAGTAGGGTTGGAGAGTGCAGGTTATATTTTAAGAAATTAACAGGAGCAACTGGGTTTTGACAGATCAGGTGAGCAACAGCAATAGGCCCTGCGCTGTTCTAACTGAACTCTCCGGCTGTTCCTCTATTGTAAAAGGCAGTGTGGCATATTCTGCACAGCCTGCCCTATACTCACTAAGGACGTTATCACATGTGGGCCAGAAAGCGATAATAATGAGGCATTCTGAAAATAAACTGAAAATAAACCTTGATTCTGCAAA
>CM034706.1:233417962-233429727 GCA_020142125.1 Phrynosoma platyrhinos
GCAAATGTGCCACCTTTGGCAAGAGAGGAGTCACTCCTGCAACTTGCCCCAAAGTCCCAGCTCTAGCTCTCTCGTTTGCTCCACGGTGTGTGTTGCGCAGTGTGCAGGTGTGTGTGTCTGTTGTGTGGGATGAAGAAGAGGGAGCTCCAAAAGCCACACCAGAAAGGAAGCTGAAACTTCTCCTCCAGGGAGCCAAGAGTTGAAGGTAGCGAGAGAGCGGGCGGCGGATACGTCCTGCAAGGAGGGAATTTCAAAACTGTGGGAAATGTCTGTCGCTTGTTAGCTCCCCTCCTGGGATTTGCAGCCAGGCATTTCTCTTTCCCTGCTTGGAAGCAAAAGCAGAGGGTGTTTAAGGTGGGTCTGAATTGGGGCATCACTCCAGACCCCGGATTAGACTTCTCCTTTTGGGCAAACACTATCCTGTAGAGAGGGAGAAACCCTCGAGTCCCATGCCAAAGGTTTTTGTGTGTATGGGTTGTGTAGAGGAGGAGGAGGAGGAAATTAGTTGCATGGACTCAGATTGCTTGATTTGAAGTGTGTGTGTGTGTGTTTCCCTTTGCCTTCCTGGCAATGATTTCAGGCTAGGGGAGAAATGTGTTAGGGTGAGTATACGATTGTTTATTTTATCCTCCTCTTGACATCTTGTGGAGAGGAATGTACACACGAGATGTTGGCCAGACTGCAAACCTGGATTTTGCCATAAGCTGTTTAGGGTTGGAACTTAATAGGGTTTTATTTTATTTTATTTTATTTGGCATTGTTGGCTTAAATGGAACTGCAGGTTCTTGTCCCTCAGTTGTCAGCCTCTTTCTTTTCTTCCTCCCCTTCCCTGCAACACAATTACTTCTGTTAAATGCAACAGAGGGAACTGGGTTATGTATATTTCATAAGATCTACAGCACAGCATGAGAACCTCTCTAACCTAGATTTGTCTGTTTGCTGCTGGAAGGAAGTGTACTCTTTTAATGTGTGTGTGTGAGAAAATGGGAGGAATATTTGCAAGAGGATTTTTTGAGAGTGCAGGCTACTTTAAGCAATGCGCCTCAGCAGAGAGGAATGAAAGAGTAAAAACAGGGACAGTATGAGAGCTTTCCTGTGAATACCAACCTTTGGAGGTTTGAGAACTATAGAACTGCAGCATTTTAATGAAAGAATAATTCTGGTGTAATTTTGGATTATTTAATCAGGGAGGAGTATGTTGATGTTTTCAGTGATCAGCTGTTTGAAGTTTTGTAAAACTAGTGAAAGTTGCAGGCTGTTTTGTTTGCAAGATTATTATTTTTGTGCTTTATTTTAAGACAACTTGCTTGTAAATGCTGGTGTTCCTACTCTCTGTCAACAATGTATTCATTTATAAACATTCACCGCTGGCTCATACTAAGTACAATTGTGTGTGATTTCCATACAGTTTCATATTTCACATTGAAACAGCTATTATGCTTGTCCTAGCTATTACAACCAATTCTTAATGTTATTACACAAAAGGTATCCTTTTTAAAATGTGTATCATATAGTTAGGAAACAGCAGTAGTTTTTGAAAACATTGAACTGTTTTAACTTTTATTGGAAGAAATGTTAACATTTCATTTGTCAGAGGATAGTTGCTAACACTGATGACAGATTGTAATGTACAGGCAACAACACATCTGGGAGAAAAATGAACTACATTCTGAAATTCTGTATGGGTTTAATAAGCGCAAGAGAATATTGAAGAGAATATTAAATTCATGTTATAGTTCATATAAAAAGAGTATCAGACACTGCAGCTGGTAATTCTCAACAGAAAGAGATAAATACAAAAGGTCTGTTTAATGGAAAGCTGGAAGCATGATACACTTTTCCAAAATTGACCACATTTAGGCCACTAATAAAACATTTTCAGAGGAGGCACTTAGATATTTGCACATGCTGAACAGGCATTTGCTGTTGCAGCTAAAAATGATTAAAGCAAACTTTTACAAATTGCTGTTTCCTACAGTGCCAGGAGAGAGACAGAGAAAATGACACTGCTGTAAAGTTCTTGTATCAGTTTCTCGGATAAATAAATTCCAAATATGATTAATAAGAGTCTGAGTGAGGTGATGAAAAGGAACATATCCCAAATACTGACCACTGCCAGCAGGTGCTGCTGTTGTTACTGTTACCAAGTGTTAAAGCAAGAGGCAGAAAAGAGATGAAAATGTTATAAGTGGTTCACGTCCATATATATAGCCTTTGGATACTGTTTAGATAATCAGAATATGCTAAATGTACTTCTGTTTATGGAATAAACCTTTAATTATAGAAAATAACTTAAAGAAAGTAAAATTGCAGTGGTGTCTTAGAACTCTGTTGTTCTTCATTCATGTGTTGTCCTCTACAGAGATGCTACCATAAATCCCTAAAAGAGGAGCTGGGAACATGGGCTACATTTCTTCTGGGATCGTCCACCATGGATGTTTTAGGGAGCTGGGTATGCTTAGCTTGTAGAAGAAAAGACTGAGAGGTGACATGATAACTATCTTTAAATATCTGAAGGGTGTCATGTAGTAGAAGATGGAGCAAGCAAGTCTTCTGCTGCTCTGGAGATTAGAATAAGAACCAGTGGATTTAAATTAAAAGAAAAGAGATTCCATCTAAACCAGGGGTAGGCAACCTTTCCCCTTTAAAGGCCTTCAGTTCCCAGAAGTCTCAGTCATGTTGGCCAATAGCTCCTGGGATTCTGGGAGCTGAAGTCCCTCAGCCCTTAAAGGGGAAAGGTTGCCTACCCCTGATCTAAACATTAGGAAGAGCTTCGACTATAAGAGCTGCTGCTGAACAGTGAAATTGACTGCCCTGGAGAGTGGAGGACTCTACTTCAGAGGTCTTTAAATGGAGGTTGGATGGACATTTTTCCTGGACTGTTTTAGTTGTGTATTCTTGCATGGTAGGAGGTTGGATTAGATTTCACTTGTGGTCCCTTCCAACTCTTGATTCTGTTCTCCTTCCCTACTTCTCAAGCTGCCAGGGAAGAGACTGCTGATTCTTCCTAGAAGTCTGGATTTAGCAGAGGGCTTTTCCTTACCCTCCTTTCAGTGTTGAGTCTGCTTTGCTTCTCTCCTCACTGTTTTTGTTCCTCCCCTTCCTCTGGGATTCTCTCCCATCCATGAAATTAGCAGAGAGCCACAGGTTGCTTGTGTGAGCTCTAAGGTGTATTTTCCCTAAAGTAAATGTATAAGCATGGATTTCACTCCACTAGTGATAAGTATTGTCATTTTGCCACGTTCTGAAGGCATGGAAACAAGATAACATGTTTCCCTAATTTTTTATAGTTTGAGAAATCTAGGAAATGCAGAATATGAGTTTCAAGAAGGAAGGGTTGGGCAGACAGGGATTCTCTAAGAAAATCTGCAAGGAATTCAGAGGTTTCTCCAGATAGCTTTTATGAAAGAAATAAGATGTTTCAGTGGGATTTTAATGGAAGAGGGAAAGGGCTTGGTGTGTTTGTGGTTGCTGACTTTGTAGTTGAGATTTTAGAAGAGTTGGGGCAGCCTCCGTGTTCTATAATTAAAGGATAATTCCAGCTTGGAGTAGATGATTGCAGGAACAACTAGATATTTGCTTTATCCTCCTTTAGGAGATCAAAGATGGAAAAGTTACAGTGTAAGTTTTCAGGTTCCATAACTGAAGTACTTCTCCAATGTTTTTTTTTTTTTTTGTGAATGGGTAGAGAAACCTTATATGAGGAGGAGTTGTGTGCAGCAGCAGAAACCCAGTTAAAAATAGCTAAAATGGAGCCCATAACTCCCTGAGCCAGTTGATGCTTCTGATGCAGCCAGCCAGCTTGCAAAAGAAACACTTTTTAGCTCAAAGCATCCTGAAATGTTAATGTAATTGTTTTGTGCACTTACCGAACATGATATTGTTATCATGAGATTTCCCATCTCATTTGTACACTGCAGCAAGCCATAGTTACTCTTTACAACCACTGAAGTACCTGTTGTACTTCAGCATTTCCATCTTAAAAGAATCAGGGTGTTTACAAATAGGGCTTGTCTAATGCCTGCATGAATATTCAGTTATACTGTACTCTTTGCTGTGCTCTGGGGTACTGCATGGTTTTATTTTTTTTTTTTTTGGTTTGGAACATTTGTGGAGATGCTGGTATAACACGGGTCCTCAAAAAGGTGAGCTATAAGCCTAGACAATTTTGTCTTAATTGTGTCTTAGCTGCAAATATAGATGATCTTAATAGATGATCTTAATGTAAGCAGTTATTCGGCCCCTACTCTGTAATATGCAGTTAATAATGATTGATGATGATGATGATAATGATGATGATAATGAATATGACACAGAGTTCTTGTGTGAATTGTTGAAGAATCATAAATGTAGCAATACTAAGTTCTTGTTGGAGCCCTGCTTTTTTCAGTGCAGCTATGTAAATAGATTCAAAGAAGTGCATGTACTGTAGTCTCATTTATAAAAATAACTAACCCAATCTTACCAGCCTTTTTATTGGAAACAATGGGGATATAAAATATACAGCTGACTGGATATTGTGAAATTGCTGCTCACATCCCTAGTTATGCTGGTTGGGGTTGATGGAAATTGCAACCCAAATGTTCGGGAAGGTCACATGTTCCCCAGCCTTGGTAAGGCACTTGCCACATAGGAGACTACCAGGTTATAAGTTTGTTTTATTTGTTTGTGCACTAACATTCAGTACTACTATAATTGTTTCAAATCCATTTCAATTTACATTACATACCAAGTCAAGATATATTTCATCATTCCTTAAAGATCGTCTTGCTACTAGTTGGTTTCTGAGCTCAATTCAAAGGACTTGCTTTGGCTTATGAAAGGCAAACAGTCTGGGGCCAGGATGTCTGAAAGAGTGTCTCCTATGCCTTACAATATTTTTCTGTTACTTCCTTTGGAGGTGACTATAGACTTGTAGACTATAGGGATAAGGCATTCATTGTGGGAACTCTCTCTTCCCAGGAAAATTAGCTGTATATGAACACCATTAGCATTTAGGTGCTACTTCTTCCCCTCATCATGTTTAGTGGTATTTGAATGATTAACTTTGTTGTATTGACAAGGATTTAATGGTATCAAATTGTAGCTTTTTGGTGCTATTAGATATCTGTTCTTTTTAATATTCTGTTTTGTGAGTCATATTAGAGAGCTTACTGTTTCTTGAAAGGCAGAATAACACTGATTTCTTGATAATTTATTTAAAGCAAATGGATTCCCTCACTTTCTTTGGACACAGTTTGTGCATCTTTTTCCTGTGTGGAAATGATTACAGTATAGAAAAACAACAACAACAGCATCCAAAATAAAAAATAATAATACAAATAACTACTCTCAATAATAACTATGTGTGAAGTGGGCATTATTTTCCAGAAAATTCATTCTTGTATGGTTCATCCTTTTGGTTTTATGTTCATTTAAGTCAACATATGGATTAATTAGTTAATGTGGATACACAAGACTACATTTAGGACTTCTGTTGGGTTTGCTGTATTCTCATTGTGCATGCCGCATGCTGAGAGATTTTATTTTTCTCTGCTAAAGTCTGATATGTCAAGACTAGTGATAAAAATCAATAGAACTTATGTTCAATTTCTACCCCTTGTGTAGGGAAAAAAACCCTTTGAAAGGCTTTTAAGAAAGTGAAAAGAAAAGTAGACTTTTCAAATAGCCTTAAAAACCCTGCAATCCCATAAATCGTATTACGCTAGCAGGCAAATTATGCATTAGATACTTATGGTGAATTCTGAATGTTTATACAACAGAAGGGCCCAGTTCTAAATTCCTTACTTGGCCAAAGGTGCCACTGAAGGAAAGCAATGTAGAAGGATTCTTGTATGATTGAGGAATGTAGGATCAGGGAATGATGGTAAATGTGTTATGTTGATGCTCTGTTTTTTATTATTATTTCTAGAGAAAACTTGTAAAAGTAGGCTTAAAGTTTGGTTTTTCATTTGTATAGCTATAAACACACATATTTTGTTGTAGAATATGTAGGTTTTACACTGCATTTTCAAACATAAAAATGGTAAGACATGATTACGGTATGTTTAAAAAACAACACCTGCCCACATTGAATGGTGAGAGAGCTATGTGTTGTTTCAACACACTGGGAGCAGAACGTCCTCCATAAATCACAGGGGCTACAAGATGCTTTTGTTACATTGCATTCAGTTTTGGGCTTGTTTTGATATATAGAAGATGGGATATGGGACTCTGGCAGTGTGCCTATTATTTTCTATAAGATTTTTTTCCCCTTTTACAGTCGTCCCTTCCGATTCATGGGGAATCCTTTCCAGACACCGCCCGCCCCCCCACGAATTGGAAATATTGCAAATACTGGAGCCCCATTGGTTAGAATGGCTGCATGCTCTTGGGCGCGTGTGTCATTTTGTCCCTTGCTGCTTGCTGTCTGCGAAAGACCGAGACTGTGGATGGTAAGTCCGCAAACAGCGAAGGACAAGTGTATACAATCATTTGTAGCAAGAAATTTAAGGTGGATTATAGCATCTGGCTGCCAAAAAGAAGTGGACAATTTTTCCCTTTGCTGTCATGTGAGTCTTTGGCACACTGAGCACTGTGCTCAGTTCTTTGATCTAATCGTTTATATAGATTCTTTTTAATTTTGGAACTGGCATATGCATAGTTTGCTCTGTCTGCTGTTTTCATTTCTTCCATTCTCTCTTTTATGTCCCTTCAGTGAAACTGTGTGCATGAATGATTTTGTGCATCAAAACAAACAAAAACAAAAAAAAAACCACAAAAACATGAGGTTGTATACTTAATTGCATTGATATTCCATGGGAGCTTCCATTTTAACCCAGTCTTTCAGATGGCCAACATCTGGGTACAATGTTCCATTAGTTTTTTATTTAACGTCTCCTCTGATCTCCTAGTGCATACTGTAGGTTGCTATGATTATTACTATGGCATTTACAGATTGTAAAACAGCATGCTTATTGGTTTGTTTTGGTTTCTTAATACATATGTGGTCTGTGTATAACAGTGAGGGACTGACTAACCCACTAGTGTCAGAGTTTGGAAAAATTAACAATTTGATTGCAGCTCCCATAATCCTCCCATCAGCTTGGCCAGCCCAGGAAAGTAATATTTACAAACTCTAGCACTAGCAAATAGATGACTCGGAAGATTAGGTAAAAGAGAATGTTAATGTGATTGGAAATACAACTGTATGGGAAATCCTCCCTCCAAAGTATGCACATGAATGCACATGAATGAACATGCACATGGCTTAGCTAAATGGAAGAACTCAGTACATGGAACAAATGAACAAAACTGCAGCAAATTCAAGAAAGCTGAAGGATTTCAGACTGAAAGATTGTTAGAAGAAAATGTGTTGTTGCCACTTCACATGCAGGACAAGGTAAACTGAGGGCCTTTACAGACTGCCAGAAATAGTGCAGCTTGAGGCCACTTTAACTGTCCTGGCTCAGTGCTAAGGAATCACGGGAACTGTAGTTTATTGTGGCACCAGAACTCTCTGAAAGAGAAGGCTCAGTGTCCCAGAAAAAATACAATTCCTATGATTCCCTAGCACTGAGCCAGAGCAGTTAAAGTGGCCTCAGGCTGCACTATTTCTGGCAGTCTGTAAAGGCCCTGAGTCAAGTAAATCCAGTGGGAAATTCAGAAGGAAGGTGCAACAGTGACATCCACACTGCTAAAGGAAGAAATTGTAGGACTTCTGAAATACATATGCTCTTAATCACATCAACCTGTTAATATTTTTGTATAAATAAGAATAAATGGCATATGCTATGTAATGTTACTTTTAAGCTTCACATAATTTATAGCCTCCTTTTTCATTTATCTTTTAAAAAATGCAAACACATTTTTCTGTAGTCCGAAAAAGTAGATCCTAAATGCAGTACATGCTTACATGGGAGTAAGTCTCATTGGCCAGTAGGGTTTACTTTTGAGTAGATGTGTGCTGGTTGTGCTGTGAGTCATTTGAGCTCAGGTAGATGCTAAATTATACCAATAGTTGTTCCACATTTTTTAAAAGAACTTATCAGAAGTTGTTTTTGACCTATCGTTATAAAGGAGGGTCAATGCAATGAATAAATTTTTATGGAACATTCTGTTTTCTTTTTACTTTTATGTGAACAGTAAATTGCAGTGGTAAATACTTGCCTTTTCCCTTTTATATTTTATTGCTTCAGCATGCTGGGAGATAGAATATTTCCTTTTCTTCTGATTAAAAGAAACATGATTCTTATGCTGATTTTGTGTGTGAGAGAAATACATAGTTCTGTTTTGTTTTTTTTGTTTTTGTTGAGGTTTCATTTGGTGTTTGAGTTTGAATAAAGTCAAATAGAGTAAAAATTTGTCATTAAAATCTTGACATTCTAGAATTGTTTGTGTCACTTGATGCCCTGTCTCTGTTTCCTGCGGCATAGACTTTGATGGTGTGTGCATTCCATCTGCATAATAGAAAGTGTTTGAGGCTCTCTTTTGCTGAAGGCTTTATTAAATCAGGGGTTCAGAACAAAATAATGAATGCCCATTCATTCATAGAAAATGTTGTTCTAGCATTATGTGTCTTTATTGTTAGTTACTTTTAGAATAATAAGGATGTTTTGAGCATTATATTAGACAATATGGCTGCCAGAGCAAGTTCTCATTAATTCCCTTAAAAAGATGATACACTTAAAGTTGCTTCTATGTTTAATAAGCAAGGAAGATGGTAGAAGAAAAGACTCAAAATTAAAAGCTTGCACACTTTAAAAAACTCTTTTCTGTATAGGAGTAGAACAGGATTATTGGGATGGGTAACTTTCTGTCAAGCAAAAATGAGCTGTAAGGCCAACATGCAAGTGTTGGGGATGCTTTAATTGGGAGTTCCTGCATGGCAGGGGGTTGGACTGGATGGCCCTTGTGGTCTCTTCCAACTCTATAATTCTATGATTCTATATAATTTTCTTTCTTTTGATGAACAATGACATTGTGAATATGTTCCTTATATACAGTACAGAAATGTTAATACAGTTGTGACCGTCATAGTATAAAATAATCTGAAACAGTTTCTGAAGAATCCTAAAGTTAGAACTTGAAGATAGAAAATAAATAAAATCAGTCTACTTATTGCATCTTTCTTCAGTTTTAATCCTGTAATATATCACCTACTTCTAGACTGCTTAATTTTACTACAGAATCCACCTCTAATGTAAAGCTAAAAAATCTGCATGACAATTAATGATAATTCTAGTAGAAACTGTACCAATAGATCAATAGCATATAAATAGCAACAGATCTAATGTAGATCAGTATTTGCATATTGAAAGATATTGGTAGTGGGAAAAACCTTTTGTTTCTGGCATATAAAGGGTATGGTTATAAAACTCTGCATGTTCATTTTTGTTCAAGAGACTGTTATTGATGTAAGTGGCTTTTTGACTCAAGCTACCTTCTTTTTGCACTATTTTTTTATTTATTAAACTTTACGTACAAAGATTTTTCTGTGGTCGGATCTAGGTCCTTTGCCTATCCAGCCAATGCTTTTATTGTTAACCTATATTAATCTGGATAAATTGTGTGCAGACCATTTTGAATCTATATTCAGGTTATCCTAACAGTAACATTTTATTGTGCACTCACTGGGTGGACTAATGTGCATGGAGTGAATTTTTCTCCCCATTTACCTTTTGTATTCATCTTCTTACTAATAAAGATCCAAATGCTTTTTTAAAAAAACTAGGATCTAGATTATATCTTTTAGCATAAATGAAGCATATAATTGTGTTTTTCTAACAGCTCTGCATTAAAAACACATTATTTTTCTTCTAATAGTGTTTTCCTAGATTTTTTTTTTTTACATCTGGTGATGATCATGCTTTTGTTTCTAGCTGTTTAGTATAACAATCTTTTTTTCTTTTCATCCTGTGGCAGACCAGAACTGATGTTGTGATCCCAGATTTCATGCACCATAATATGCTCTCTGTTCTGACAGCTGTGCTTTAAGTACAGATGTGTGAGCAACTGCTGATGTGCAGGGGTTGCTTTTCACACATCAAAGTTCAGTGTATGTACACTGGGGTGAGCTTAACAAGGAGCACGATGTGAAGAGTTTTACTAAAAGCATGGTCCCATGCCTGGGTCAGCATGTATACACTTACATGTGTGTAGTGCATCAATGGGGGGTTGCAGACTGCCAGATATAGTGCAAATTGAGTCACTTTTAGGTTTAGGGTTAGGGTTAGGGAATCATGGGAACTGTATTTTATTGTGGCACCAGAGCTCTCTGACAGAGAAGGCTCAATGTCTCAGGGGAAAAAAAACAACTCCCATGATTCCCTAGCACTAACCCTAAAAGTGGACTCAATTTGCACTATTTCTGGCAGTCTGCAACCCCCCGATATGACTTAATTTATGATCCACTGATAGTCAAGTCACTTTTGATGGACATTAGCATGTTTTCAGCCTCTCTGTATTATATTCTTCTTAATCTTAACTGTCTTCATTACTAGTTTTAATGGAAGAGTAGGATATAAACTCAATCAGTAATCACACTCTGGCCTTCCTATTGGTGCAACAAATAAGAGGGCGAATTGGTTCTCTCCATAATTTGATTAAGGCTTTCCAATATTTTTTTTTCTCTCTTTCTTTATTTATTGGGAGAAATGTAGATTCTGCTTGTGCATTCCTAGCACTGAAAAACTGTAAAAACAATCTCCAAGAGGTAGACCTCAAAATGAACTTGCTTCATGCAGGTATATGTATGAACTATGGAGAAAAAAAAGAGCTGTGGGATGGTGATGAAGATGATATTATTTATTTATATCCTGCCTTTTCCCCAGTTCAGGACTCAAGGTGGCTTCCAGTAGTTAAAACAAATACATTTCACAGGGAGGCTTTAACAGATGGATGTTGTTGATAACCTTGATGAGTAACATAGTGTCTAATAAGAGGATTACTGTCCAAATGGATTGTTTGTATCACTTTTTTTATGCACTGATTAGAAAAAAAAGTTTATCTTCAAAGTTGGCCAGGGTCCTACTTGACACCCTTTCTCACTACACAGTTACAACACTACAATTCCACTTCAGCTACATGGCTGCATTGTATGGAATCTTGGGTTTTGTAGTCTGATGAGGCACTAGAGCTTTCTCGTGAGAGACTGCTAAGATACTGCTCCATGAATTGGCAGTTTCAGAATTCTTTAGGATGGAACCATGACAATTAAAATGAAATTATAGCATGATAGCTGGGTCACTTAACAGGGCCCTCTGTCAATACTTACACAACTGACTGTAGTGCTACTGGTTTGACATTTTCATTGTTTATGTCCTGGACTTCATTGATCAAGTGGAAATTTCATCTTCACCAGTGGCTTCACCATGTGTGCAGTGTTGAACACAGGCATTCCAGCAGCATTCAGTGTGATCTTAACCAAGATCTGCTGCATTCCAGGTTCTTACACCATTATATAGATGTTTTTGTTATAATAATGCTGGTCAACTTCATGTGAAATACATTCAATTTGACATTGATGTATTATTCTGTGGAAGCCTTGTTGGTGTCAAAATGTGACACCAGAGGTCAAACTGTGACAGTGATGAGAGTGGCTGAAGCAGTATTGAAATTATCCCTTCGCTTAACTCTTATAAGACCATGGTTAAATGTTTCATTCATGTATATCCTGTCCTGGACTACAGCCAGCCTCAGTTCCCACAACTGCTACTAGGGATGGTGAAGATGAACAACAAACAGCAAAGCCAGCTACAAACCTTCCTGTAGTCAAAGCACAACCA
>CM034706.1:233443173-233482663 GCA_020142125.1 Phrynosoma platyrhinos
GACCGGTACCGGGCCGCGGACCCGGGGTTGGGGACCACTGCTTTAAGGTACAGGCAAGATACTACATTATACATTATAACCATACTTTATTCCTAGATTGTATTGAACATGTAGAATAAACCAAGTAGATACTCTAAGTCCACATCCTTTGTGAAATCCTTCTAAGAGTGCTCTTTCAGGGAAAAACTGGAAGTTTGGACTTCTCTTCAGACTTCTTTTCTTCTCCATTAGATAAAAACCTGATAATGAGCTTTGTCTTTTCAGTTTTGTAGAGACATGGGAATGATGTTGAATACAAATTTGGTTTTGCAGTGTTTATTACACTGATTACTACATGTTCTGTACATTCATGTAATTGCCAAAAGAATTATTGGGTCAACAGCTGTTGTTGGTTGTTGTTGTTAGTTGCCTTTGAGTCAACTCCAACTCATGTGGATAAGACGTCTCCAAGAGTTCTATCCTTCACTGCCTTGCCCAGATCCTTCAAGCCCTTACCCATACCTCCCTGATAGAGTCTATCCATCTGGTTTGTGGTCTTCCTCTCTTTCGTCTACCCTCTACCTTTCCTAGCATTAGTGTTTTTTCTGGTGATCCATGCCTCCTCATGATGTGGCAAAATTACGATAATCTCAACTTGATCCTCTTAGCTTCCAAGGAGAGCTCTGGTCTGATCTGTTCAAGAACCCATCTGTTTGTCTTCTTGGCTGTCCATGGTATCCTAAGTACTCTTCTCCAGCACCACAACCAGACTTGTTTATCTCAGATTGGCCTTTTTAGTCATCAGCGTGCTTGCAGAAAGCGTGGGATGAGTCCTTCTTGAATCCTTGTTTGCGAAGAAAAGCCAGAGAAAGAGACATAACTCAAAAGATGAAAATGGCCTTGAGCTCACAAAATTGAATGCAAAAATTTTGCAGACTTGTTTTGATGCTAACTTAATAGAGAAGTAGGATTACAAGTAGAAAGAATGGGTACAAGTAAAAAGCCCACCTGAGCCATTAACTGTTAATCATACAATTATGTAGTTGAAGAAAAAATTGTTGTATCAGTCTTTAATAACCAGTAGGCTATGGGCCATGACTTTGTGTTTTTGAATTTCATGATTGGGTTAAGCTATATATCTTTCTTTACTAAAAACAGGCATGGGTGCCTCAATCTAGACCTGTGGTCTGGTTATAAAATTGTTTCCTCCCATGCCATTTTTCTGCTTAAAGCCTAACTTATTTTGATCTTTTTTTAAAAAAAAAAAAAAGTATTTTAAAGGAAATACACAAGTAGCAGTTTCTGGGGAGTGCATTAATATTTAAAATTTGAGTTACAATACTTTGATGTATTCTTGGTTTCAGGAGTTTGATATATGTGTGTTACTAATAGCTGTGCAAAATAAAATTTATGGTGGATGATTGACACATTGAGAAGAAGCTGTCTGCCTTAAGTCTACTGTAGAAGAAACAGAAATGCATTCAAAGATAGTATAATAGGCTATGGATCTATTCATGAGCTGTTTAAAATATGACCATATTCAGGTTTCTAGTCAGTTTTGAACAGCCTTATACTGAGTCAGAGCATTGGTCCATCTAATTGGTATTGTTAATTCACATTAGCACCAGCTCTTCAGAGTTTCAGATACATTTCTTTTCTGGAGGTCCCTAGTATTACCTGCTAGTCCTATTTTGGTACTATCAAGACCGGACTGCATAGCTTCAGAAACTAGATTGGATCAGACATGTTCAGGGTGGGCTGTTGGTATCTGGACTGTGCTATAGTTGTTAGACCAAAACCAGTCCCAGAAGACTGACTATGAATTTATTTATTTATTTATTTATTGTGTTCATCAGTCACTACTCTAGTTAAATATTTTCCAAGGTCAACATACGAAATACAGGATTAGGGTTTAGTCCTGCTGTAGTGGTTGACTTGTTATCACTCACTCCAGATATTTAAAAATATGTCCTTGTCCAAGATTTCTAAAACCACGAGACAAAATAAAAAAGTGATTTTTTCAAATAAAGTGGCTCCCTTTGTAGCACTTTTATTCTTATATGTGGCATTTTCAGGTATCCAGTTTTTTGTGGGGGATATTTTTTCTAGGATAATCTAATCAGCATGTCTCCAAACTCCTTGAAGCTAGCAGAATGTTGATGTAGCCATTACTTTTGTATTCAAATGTCTTGGTGGCAACCTATTCCCTAGGGCCGACTGCATACAGTTTGCTTGAAACTTTACTGCTTTAGCTTGGTTTTTAACTTATATACTAGGTAAAATTGCTCCTTTTGATTCCCTGTCATCTTGGGGCTGTCTGGATTTATCTTTCAAGTTGCTTATCAAGTAAAGTAAACAACCTGATCTGATACATTATTTCTACCTTTAAAAAACTGTTCAGCAATGTAGGAAATTGATGTTGTTCTGTAGAAATAAAAGAAAGACATCTATTGGATCTGCTTTCCAAATTGTACAATATTTGCCACCACTGGAATGAAACAGCTCCAGTGCATAAAACTCACTGTTGTCTTGCTTCCTCAAAATTGTTTTGCATTTATAAATCTGTCCTAATTATTGTTATGGTTGTACTTGGTAGCAAAATGACAATGCATGGGTTTTGTGTGGAATCAGTTCAAGGGTTGAGTTGTACTGTTCAAAGTAGCAGAAACTAGAGTCAACTCAAGAATTTGTGTATAGAACATTTGCAAAACAAGCCAAGCTTGCACAATATTACTCCAGTTTGGCACTTCTTTTTGGCTTGACTATTGAAGGTTCCATTCATGTAAGGAATAAAATTTTGATGCTTCCCGAGGTTCTACATACTATTTACCCTGGTGTGAATTTTGGTGTGGCAGTATCTACGGTCCTGGTGTTCATTAGCTTTGATTTCTTCAGCTACTAATTGTATCCTCAGAAAAACTAAAACCAACAAATGTAATTTATAGATGTTGGAAAGTGCTACATTTAATGTTAGTGAACTTAGAATGGGTGGAATAAGGATTGTCCTGTCCAAGTTGATGAATAGAAAATATTTAAAATCTCTTTAGATTTAAAACTACATTCGATTTGGCAGGGTTTTTTTTTGTGTTTTGTGTATTTTGCACACAGCGGCATCTTTTTAGGTAGATTTAGCCATTTTATATGAACTCTGGAGATGAAATATAAATAACTGATGCTTCCTTCGTCCTGTCTGCATTGGAGAGGATGTTCTGGGGACAGCCTGGAGTATCCTAGCCTCAGAGCTGCCTTGACTTCCCCTGGTTATCTCTGCCTTCTATTCCAACAATGCGAGACTGTTTACATGCACATCCTGCTATGCCGCCCAGCACCTGTTTGTTTATGTTCTTGTCCAACGTATCTCTTCTCTTCTCTTCTCTTCTCTTCTCTTCTCTTCTCTTCTCTTCCTTCTTTTTTTCCTTTGGATTTGTATTTTAAAATACAGTAAAAGGTAAAAGTTTACATATGGAAATTTTTCAAGAGAAGACCAGGCTTGTAGTATATGATTCCCTTGACCTTCCCTTCCTCTCATATTATATACTAAATACTCACTCCTTTCTTGAGGAACTCTTCTAAATATTTTCTGGACTATGGGCCTTGTCTCTCTGGATTCACAGAGTTCAGATTTGTGGTTTTGATTATTTGCAAATGTTAAGTCTGCTAGTGCGCACTTCTCCTCCTACTCCCAGAGGGAAGGAGCAGCCAGGAAGAGTGTGCGCCTGTACCTCTCCCCCCCTCTCCTATCCCTTTAGCTAGTGATGGAAAGCTAGTTAAAGGGACAGGAAGGGGGATGAGGAGAAGCTCATCCCCTCCCACCCTCGTGTCCCTTCCCAGAGATGGCCAAATAGACAGGGGGGGGGGGATGAAGAGAAGCAGATGCACACTTGTTCCTCTCCCCTCCATCCCTTTAACTGGCTTCCCAGGGCTGGCATCAGAGGGGAGTTGGGAGGGGCATACCTTATTCACGAATTTTCATATTTGTGGGGGTCCTGTTCCCCTAACCCCCATGAATCTGGAGGGGTGACTGTAAAAAGAATACATGAAAAAGAAAGCACTTTCCTATATCCTGCTCTCCTTGCTTGAAATTTTAAGCGAGGATCCTTAAGTAACATATCTTTTATTAATCTGTGGAAGACTGAATAATTGGTTTTTTTGCCTATTGATTTATAGAGCCGTTCTGTAAGAAGCCTGAAATATTTCATTTTAATAATTTTATTGATCTTTGCAGTTTTTTCAGGACTGCCTTGATAAATGTATGTCTCTATATTGTGCTACTATTAAGAAAGTCAGTTTTTACATTACTTAAGTGCTAAATTAGAATTTTAAAGGTATGCCATCTACAGGGAAAACAAACTGAAATACTAAATACCTTTTCAATCATATGTCTTGTTTTATAAAGTATTTAGTTCACAGATGACTCATAACTTGCAAGTCTCTGACACTGGGTATCATAATATTTTGATATTAAGCTGCAGAAGACCCACTGCATTATCAACTTACCTCTGTAGAATAGAACAGGCAGCAGCTGAGGCAGAAAAAAACCAAGGCTTCAGTATGACAGAACTAAAATTGGACTTGGCAATTACCACATGCATGATTCACAGTATTGTGAAGTGAAGCTACTATATAAATCAGCCCCAGTAATCATAGGGTTTAAAATTAGTCTGTTACTATTAGCTCTGCTAGTTTTGGCATATGCTGAAGTATTATAAAAGTGAACTGCACAGTATACCGGTTTAAAGTAAAATCCTTTAAGTGATACCTCCCCCCCTTGCATGAGGCTTCAAGTTGATGCAGGAGGAGAATTGTGAGGGTATTAACAAAGGTTTCTATAACGCAAATGCATTTTATTGTGCAGTGAGGTCTAATAATAGCACAGTGATGGTGCACATGATTTGCATGTATAAGGCCTCACATTCAGTTCCTGGCATCTCTACTTAAGAGATTTCAGGTAGCAGAGCAGAGCAGATCCTTTGTCTGAGGACCCCTGGAGAGCTGTTCCAAGACAGTCGTGAGCACTGGACAAGATGGACAAATGACCTGCCTTCACTCTCTGTATAGCTCAGCTTCTTATATCTAATCTCCTTAATGATCAATATTCTTTACAAGACAACATTTCCATCATTCTCAAGATTCTCAGCATAGAGGAAATGTGAGTCTTGGCAGATACTGGAAGGGCTCTTGAAGTTGAATTCCTTCGTAAATCTGCTCCTGAACATTTTTTAAAAAATGGAAAATGGTATTAAGATTATAACCTTAAGCAGGCCCAGTCCTAATTATCCATACTCAGAAGTGGATTAATTTAAGTGAGACATTTGTTGATTTAACGGAAGCATAAGGTTACCTTGCATTACACACACACACACACACTGCCAATGTTAATATTTCATCTTAACATGCACTGCAAAATATCAACAGTATTTTATCAGTGAAGGAAGACAAACATGATTTGGAACTTGTATAAGAAATGCCTGTCTGACACAGCACTGTTTTAACATTGTTTAGTTATTTTTACTTATCTGCCTTCGTTGGTGATACTTTTTTTTTATCATGGCATTGAGTGTCACCACATCTGATCAGCAATCTCTACTTAGGGCAATAAGCTATTGTTAGAACAGAATATGGAGAAATGGAATGGTTCCCAATTGGCAAAGGGGACAGGCAAGGCTGCATTCTGCCATCCTCTTTGTTCAACTTGTAAGCAGAAAATATCCTATGAAGAGTAGGTTTAGACTCAGAAGAAGGAGGATTGAAGATATAAGGAAGAAACTTTAACAAAGATATACAGATGACACCATACTACTAGCAGAAAACATCACAGGCATGGAAAAATTACTATGCAAGGTCAAAGAACAAAGTGCAAAGGCAAGTTTAATGCTGAACAAAAAGAAAACAAAGGTAATGACCATGGTTTAATAATGGCTAAGTTTAATGCTGAACATATAAAGAAAACAAAAATAATGACCATACATACATTCAACCTAGACAATGAGGAAATCAAAATAATTAAAGGATTCTTGTCTCTTTGATCAAACATTGTTCGAAGTGGAGACAACAGTCAAGAAATCAGAAGAAGACTAGGAATGGGAAGGGCATTAATGAAAGAACTAGACAAGATCCTAAAGAATGAAGATATACAACTGAGCACTAAAGTTAGAATCATCAAAGTCATTGTATTTTCTGTCACCATGTACACATGTGAAAGTTGGGCAGTGAAGACAGCAGATAAAAAGAAAATCAGCTTATTTGAGATGTGGTGGTGGAGAAGAGTGCTGAGGATACCATGGACATCCAAAAAGACAAACAAATGTGTCCTTGACAGATCAGGCCTGAAGTCTCTGTGGAAACCAAGATGATCAAATTGAGGCTGTCATATTTTAGCCATATCATGAGGAAGCACAACTCATAAGAAAAGACAATAATGCTAGGAAAGGTAGAAGGAAGAAGAGGTTGACTGCACGCCAGATGGACAAACTCAATCAGGGAAGTTTTGGGCCTGAAACTCAATCAGGAAAGTTTTGGGACTTAAGCAGAGCAATAGAGGATAGGGAGGAATTGAGATGTTTCATCCGCAAGGTCTCCAAGAGTCGGCGTCAACTCCGGGGCAGTTAACAACAACTGTGAGATTACCATTGATCAATATATGATTCGATTTGGCTTGTCTTCCTTTAGTATTTATTACCATTAAATAGGTACAGTTTTATGCAGCCATTTATTCTGAATGAAGTAGAGCTGATATGTAAAAAATGTATCTTCTTCTCTCCCTTTTGCACACTAATTCTGAAAGGTCTTCATTGAAAAAGGTCCTAACTATAGGGGGTTGCAGACTGCCAGAAATAGTGCAAATTGAGTCCACTTTTAGGGTTAGGGTTAGTGCTAGGGAATCATGGAAACTATTTCTTTTCTGAGACAGTGAGCCTTCTCTGTCAGAGAGCTCTGGTGCCACAATAAAATACAGTTCCCATGATTCCCTAACCCTAACCCTAACCCTAAAAGTGGACTCAATTTGCACTATTTCTGGCAGTCTGCAACCCCCCTATATCTATGGAGATTAAAGAATTAACACTCCAGCCCAGAAGCCAAGCTGGATTTCACCTTTGTCCAATACTGAGGTTTTGGTATAATTCCTGTCAGTATACAATACAATAGCCTGCATAGGTTGATTCCAGGTTGTGAATCTTGAAAGTTTCCTATGCATAAACAAGTATTTTGTTTCCATTTATTAGATGTGTTAAATTCTGAAAGATGGCTTGTTTGTTTGCCACTGAGCCAAGTGGCACTGCTTTTTAGTGTAGAGATAAATATGTGGGTATTCTTGCAAAGAGGCAAAGCCTTCTGACTTTCCACTGTGTGCTGTGATTTAGTCCCCTCCCCACTAAAATAGCATGCAATATGGCTAAAGAGCTAACCAACAGTTTGAACAGAATGCATAGAAGTTAGTGCAAATGGGCTGAATATGAGAAATCACAATCCAAGAGACAGGAAGTGTGCCTTTTAGTCAGGAAAAAGCTGTCATTGGCATTGTGAAAAGAGTAGTATAAATAGGGCATTGGATTAGAAAGCAGGAAACCTAAGTATTGTGTATTTTGCTTTTCTGGTGGCCTAAGATAAGACTATTAACCCGTTCTCCCTCAGTGCTCCAATTACTGTTGTTTGTCATTCAAGGAAGGTCAGCTCTCTTTTTAAAATGGTTCACAGCTATTGGAAATAATGCTAGTTGGTGATGTCAGTAGTAGCTTGCCTCTAGAAGGCTTATGCTTGTGTTCGGTTACTGAGACATCTCCCTGTGGACTAGTTTTTGTGATGTTTCCCATTTCCTAGAGGTGACACCAGCGCTGCTCTGTCAACCTGCCAGTGGCAATGCTGAGAAAGTGAGACATCTGGCATCATTCCCATAACGCATCATCTCTGTAATGTCCTAGCTTGCCTGGGGCTGGAGGGTTTTGCTCTGGTTTCCAGTGAGGCCTTCCCAGGAGGGAGCTAGAAGGATTGTCAGTGTGCCAACTGCCTCGATAAATTAAACTTCTGAGTGACAGCTGAACTTCATATTTACTACCTAATAGAGCAATTAAAGATAGTTGACTATGTTTGGAGGTTTGTTCCTTCTCTTATTTTGTGGCAATTTTTAAAACAGCTAACTTTATTTTAAAAATTTATAATGAAAATATGAATTACTAGTATATTTAAAAGATTAACTCTCTTTCCCAAACAAACAGACTCTTTCCCATTCTGAGCAAAAGGAAGATGCTGTCTAGATGTAGGATGGAATCCTGTACATTTTTATCTGGGAACGTGTCTTATTGAACTCAGTGGGGATAGCTGCTCAATAAAGCTACAAGGAGGGGAATGTGAGGCCATGTAAACTTAATTACTTCAATTGTTACCTGGGCTGTATTACCTAGAGCTGCTGGTAGTGAGTCCTGCTGCTGTCCATCAGACATTTCCACATACAGGTGTTTGAGATTGCACTGTAAGAGGTTCTTTGTAAACAAATTCCGCAGTTAATTTTTTGAAGGGAGTAAGGAGAAGTCAAAGTGTGAACTTTATAGAAGTAGATATTCATTCATTATTAATTGTGCCATTGTTGCCTTGTTGCCATTCACACAGTGCCATGTGCACATCAGTATTTGACAGGCAATTGCTATAGCAAACACAAAAACTATAACAAAGTACAATAAAATCTAAAACCCACAGAGCAGTGATAACTCTCTTAGAACAACCAAAATGTACAAAATACACAATGCAAGCTTTGAAGCTCCACTGGCTTCTTCATCAGGCAAATGTGTTAAAAAATCATATAGGGGGAAAATGACAATGTTAGTCATGGGCCTGCATTTTGTCAAGATGTTGTTATTATGTTGTTCTGTGTTGAGATGACATGGAGAGATATCTATGCAGGCATGCCCCTCCTCCTTCTGGCCATGTGGAAACAAAGCATTCCAGAGAGTCCAAGAGATACAGTTTGAATTCCATTAGCAATACAAAAAGGTACTTCTTCTGAGAGCCACAAAAACTATACAGGCGTCCCTCCCAATTTGTGGGGGATCTGTTCTGGACACCCCCCCCCCCATGAATCCGGAACAATGCAAATATTCAAGTTGTCATTGGTTACAATGGCCATGTGCTCCTGCACATGGGGCATTTTATCCCTCACTACTTGCTGTCTGTGAAGGACAAAGACCACGGACTCCAAGTCTGTGAACAGGGAGGGACAAATGTATTTGATTCAATAGCTGGACACACAGTAAATATGTGTCCAGATTTTGTGGGTGGCTGCAGCTCCATAGTGCCCCACTGCATGCTTGAAGACATATGCTCTCCCTAGATAGCTAACATGTTTAGCACAGCAAACAGTGATTTCAGATTGATTTTTACAATGCTGTGTAAAGTCTTGATTGTCTCCTGATTGGTTAATGATGTGGGTTTGCTTAATAGCAAGACTGACATAGTTATTGTGCTATATAGAAATCTGAAGAAATATTGTCTTTTTTTTTAAAGTGAAACTTCTGTATATGATCAGAACTTGTTCATATCCAGGGTAGAAATATTTAGGACATTTCAAACCTGTCTCTATTCCCCCTGTCTCTTTTACCAAGTGGGTCTTAAGTGATTAAAAGAGAGTCAATGGTGACAGACATAATCAGATAGGAGAATCTGAATATGCCTTACCTCTTTCTATTAAAGAGTGAAAAACTCTCAGATTAGTACGAGGGGATATCATAAAGTTTTAAAATATTTGACAGAAAGTTTGTTTTGATTTGTCATTGTTAATTTATCTCTACATAGTCACCATCCAGATTTACACATTTTTCCCAGGATTTTTTCCCTTCTGAATACCATTATTGTAGAAGTCTGCAAATTGTGCCTTATGAGGGGGTATCGTAAAGTAACAATTATCACCCAGAAGTTGTTATGGTATATTGATGACATTTTGTCACTGTCATCATTGGTCCCTAAGTGCATGATGTTGAGAAAATCAGCTCTTTGTATCCTTTATTTTTGTGACAGGTTGTGCCAGAAGGGACTAAAGTGTAAAATCCTCGTACAGTGCAGAAGTAACACAGCTTGACACTGCTTTAACTTTCATGGCTCCATCCTATGTAATTCTGGGACTTGCAGTTTGTTGTGGCACCAAATCTCTCTGATAAAGAAGGTTAAATATCACAAAACTACAAATCCAAGAATTCTATAGCATTTGGACAGGGCAGTTAAAGCAGTGTCAGACTGCTTTAACTCTTCAGTGTAAATGCAGCCATTGAAATTCATCCCTGGTATCAGCCCCAAGAGTACTAAGGAAAACTTAAAATCTGAGAATGAAGGCCAGAAAATTTGCATTTGATTTTAACTGGGTACTTTGGAGATCATGTGTCCCATGCAGTTTTAGTGTTTCTTGGTTGTAGTAGATTCTAATTTTGTTGCAGTTAATATGGTCAGATGACTAATCAATAATACTTGTTCTGTTCTGTTCTGATTTTGTTGCAGTTGATTAGTTCTTAGTGCATCTGAGCTAATCTGCCTGGCCATGTTCATCCCTGGAACAGCCCTGTTTTAATTGCATACTGTTAGGAACAAAGTCCCAAGCAGTTTCTGTCTTGTGGGGGGATATGGAGACAGCTGTATGTAGTATAGCATACTCTATTTATATGATTCTATTTGCTTTTATTTGATTTATCACAGCATTGCTAGTTGTTAGAAAATAGCAAAAATGACATCTCTTGAAATGGAGAGATGCCCAAGGACCCAGAGGAAAGCAACATAGTTGAGCAATGGAACAATAAGTGGAAGGGAAGAGCTGCATTTATGCTGTAAAATGGCATGTTGTTCAGATTATTTTAAACAAAATGTATCCCTCCATTGTTGATCATGTTAATACTGAAAAAATGGTGCCTGTTTTCTTAGGAATCACATATTTATAAATTAAAAGAACAACGACACTAGTTACTGCTCATTAGAACTTGAATACAATGCTTTTTTATTTTCAATTCAATTCTACTGAATCGTTTTAAATTAAACTCTAACCATTCATGTATGGCTGCCGTGTATTTCCATTTTTGCTCCAGTCATCAGTTATCTTGCATTCCTATCAAAAGCCTTTAAAGTTTAAGGAGGACAGAAGTGTTTCTACTTTAATTCTGATCAGAGAGAGAGAGAGAGAGAGAGAGAGAGAGAGAGAAGTGTGACTAGACTAACCCCCTTTGCAGATGGCGCTTTGTGCCATCTTGGAGGCAAGGAAGGGGAGGGGCAGCCTCACGCTGGGCACCCCTACCCCTTCCTGAGGATGTAATCGGAGCGCCCATCGCTCAACACGACGGGCGCTCCGCTTATGTCTTTCCTGCTCAGTGTCCATACATGCCGAGCTGGAAGAGATGGCAAAGAAGCGTGCCACGCCTCTTGCAGCACCCCTTTCGTGGCTTGCGGAAGCAGGCAGCGAAAGGGAGAATCGGGCCCGAGATGTCTGGCAGTCTCGGCCTCAATCCTCCACTTTCAGAGGTGGCCCAGGGCCACCCGTCTCCTTCCCCCCTCAGTGTTACATTTATAATTGCATGTATCAGTTTAAACAAAGGTAGGCCCATTAATCCCACCATACAGCAGTGTGGTGTAGTGATTTGAGAGTTGAACCAAGGGCCTTTGTAGACTGCCAGAAATAGTGCACATTAAATTGAGGCACTGCCCTGGCTCAGTGCTAGGGAGTCATGGGAATTGTATTTTTTCTGAGACATTGAGCCTTCTCTGTCAGAGAGCTCTGGTGCCAAAATAAAATACAGTTCCCATGATTCCCTAGTACTGAGCCAGGGCAGTGCCTCAATTTAATGTGCACTATTTCTGGCAGTCTGCAAAAGCCCCAAGACTCTGAAGACCAGGACTTAAATCCCCCTTTAGTCATGAAATCCACTGGGCGACCTTTGGTAAGTCACACATTCTGAGCCTCAGACAATGGCAGTGGCAAAGCCTCTCTAAAGAAATTTGCCAAAAAAAAGTATGATAGGTTTGCCTTATGGTCACCAGAAATGGGAATCGATGTGAAGGCACACAACAACAATAAACAAACATATATCTTTAACAATGAGATATTATCTTACATGCATTTTATTCAAGTTTTTATTAATTTTTACTTCTTTCTTCTTCATTCTTGTGATGGTACAAGTTGAGTATCCCTTATCTGAAATGCTTGAGAGCAGACGTGTTTCAGATTTTGGATTGCAGAATATTTGCATATACATAATAAGATCTTTGAGATGAGACTCAGGTTTACACATGAAATTCATTTATGTTTTACATACACCTTATACATATAGTGTAAAGGTAATTTTATACAATATTTTAAATGATTTTGTCCATGAACCAAAGTTTGTGTACACCGAACCATCAGAAAGCAAAGGTGGCACTATCTTAGCAACCCATGAAAAAGGAGTATTTGATTTTGGAACAGTTCAGATTTTTGGATAAGGGATACTCAGTTTATAATTGCAAAGTACTTGTGTTACTAAACAAACATGCTTCTTTCCAGAAGGGTGGGGAATTCCTGGGTCAGGATACAATTTTTGTTCTCTCTTTGATCTCAGTGGGCCTTCCCTGCCCCCATTTTTTTCAGTGCAAAAATAGCCTCCTGGTTACTTATTTTTTTTAAAAAAAATACTATTTCAGGCTTAAAGTAGGTTTTGGGGTGGGGTGAGGTTGGAGAATAGCCTTTAAATGGCCAATAACATCCCTCGGTAATTTATGTGGTGGTGACTGGGCATTTGTATAACAAATATTCTTTTATCATGGGGGAAAGAGTCCCATGCTCACCTGCATTCTTCATTTTGCCCACTTTCATTCTAGACTGTTTCTAGTATCATTCCAATACCATAAATCAGGGGTAGGCAACCTAAGGCCCGGGGGCCAGATGCGCCCCCCCCAAGGCCTTTGGATCTGCCCCAGGCCAGTCCTGCTGCCGCCGCTCCCACCACCCCCCGCCACTGCCACCGCCCACCATGATGATATTGATTATTGTTGTTATTACTTGTTCTTGGGGTTTTCTTGGCAAAATCTCCACAGGGGGTTTGCCATGGCTTTTCTGGGGCTGAAAGAGTGTGCATGCATATTTTTCCAATTTTTTTATTATTTATTTTTGGTGCTTCGGCCCCCCAATTGTCTGAGGGACAGCAACCCGGCCCCTGGCTCAAAAAGGTTGCCTACCCCTGCCATAAATGTATAATTTATCATTTTGCAAATAAAGATAATTGTGTGACCAAGAATATTTTTCTGTAAGTGATAGCCCCTTCATGTATTACTAGTATGGAAGGCTTTGAAGTATAGAAGAAGTTGAGTTGCCATGCAGGTCTCATCCTCCATGGCACATGGCTGAGGTAGTAGTGCTGCTAATATCTGTGGGCTAAATGTGTATGAAAAACACATTTAACCCAGAAATCATTGCTTGCACATAGGGATTCCTTTTCAGATGTCCACACCCAGTTCACAGATGTTGTTGGGTGAGGCTAGAGTGGTGAAGAGCTACCCCACTGCTCTTCTGATGTATAAATGTTCTCTTTGTGATTAATACACAAAGGGCCTTTACAGACTGCTAGAAGTAACGCATCTTGAGGCCACTTTAACTGTCCTGGTTCAGTGCTAGGGAATCATGGGAATTGTATTTTTTCTGGGACATTGAACCTTCTCTGTCAGAGAGCTCTGGTGCCACAATAAACTACAGTTCCCATGATTCCTTAGCACTGAGCCAGGACAGTTAAAGTGGCCTCAAGCTGCATTCTTTCTGGCAGTTTGTAAAGGCTCAAAGGGGACAAGTCTGTTATGCAATATTATGAACTCCTTGTTCTCCAAGAATTCGAACACATGTGGATGTACATACATTGTTGTTGTTTGCTGCTGTTTAGTTGACTTTGTTTTACCATAACTCTATGAATGAGAGACCTCCAAGTCTTCCTGTCATCAACAGCTCATCTCAGGACTTGCAAATTCAGGATTGCAGATTCCTTGACTGAGTCTATCCATCATCATCGTGGTCTTTCTCTTTTCCATCTTCATTCTACCTTACCAAACATTACTGTCTTTTCTAGTGAGTTATGTTTTCTCATGAGATGTCCACAGTATGACAGTCTCAACTTAGTTATCTTGGCTTCAAGGGGGAGTTCAGGTTTGATTTGCTCTCCTTTTGGCAGTCTAAGATAGCCACAGAACTCTTTTCCAGCACCACATCTCAAATGAATCGATTCTCTTCCTATCACCCTTCTTCACTGTCAGGTTTCATAACCATACATAGAAATTGGAAATACAATGACATGGACAATTGTGACTTTGGTACACAATTACATGGACAATTATACACTTGAGGATCTTGTTTAGTTCCTTCACAGTTGCCCTTACAAGTCCTTGTCTTATGATTTCTTGACAGCAGTCTCTATTTTGATTTATGACTAAACCAAACTATAGGAATTATTTGGCCCTGTCTGCACAGTCCAAATACTGGTTCTGGTGTGAACAAATGGGATGATGTCTGGCTTGTTCAGCACCAGAACTGAGCACCCTTAATGTGAACATTAAAACACACATTTTACTCCTTTCTGGTGGTGCTAGGCATCTGTTTAAAACACATCCTGTTGAGACACCTGGTGCATCTGCTGCCTCCACCTGTTGCTTGCTGTGAGATTGGAATGAGGCGCCCAGCCATGTGATTGAGGCTAGTTAACTGGGACTGCCTCAAAGTGAAGCAACCCACAATGATGGTGGATGCACCAGGCAGGTCAGCAAAATGTGCATGCAATCAGCTGCATAGTGTTTCAACAGCGGGCCTTCACGACACAGGAAGATAATCTGAGTGGCACTGCACCAGTGCGGACAGGACCATAGACAATCTCAGTATCTTCACTATCTAATTTAAAGTTATTTACATACATAGACATTTTTAAGAGCATATATTTCTGTCTAATCTCCAACTAGGATCTCTTAAAAGTGAATTTTCTTTTACAGTTTTAAATAAAATGTATAACTAGTTTTACTCTTGCAATCAAGAACAGTGCTTTGTTTTCTTGATATTATTTGCACATATTGTTGTTTCCAAACCATTGTTTCATATCAACAGTTGGTTAACTTGGGTTTTCATAATTAGTATAAATATCTCTGTTAAAATTCTACTAAATTCAGACTTTAAACACTTGACTATATCTGAGTAATATTTGGTTGGTCTATTTTTGAGCTATCAAATGATCAATTCTGTTCTTTTTGTATAACTAGCAAGTATATCCTGGATTTGTCTGTCCTTGCTTTTTCCCTTCTTTTTACTCATAACTAGTGCTTTCATTGTATTGACCTTGATGTTTCTGTGATTAGTTATCCATAATAACATATAACTGCATTTATATTTATATCTAAACAGGGAAATTTCTTTCACTAGATACAATGGCTAATAGAAAAGTGTAGGCCAAGTCTCATTACAGCAATCTTGTGATGAATTTCCAAGGTAAATTAGGCACTGGGCAAAAAAGGTTAATTAGGCATTGTTTTTCTTTAATTCCCAATTCTTCAGAAGAAACAAACTGCTATGTGGATGTGAGGCAGTGACCTCACATCCACATAGTATTTTCCTTAAGCATTTAATAATAATAATAATAATAATAATAATAATAATAATAATAATAATAATAATAAATTTTATTTATAACCCGCCCCTCTGCTAGGCAATGAGGTGGCGTACAGAGTTAAAAACAAGACAACAGTTAAATTCCATCCCCCCCTCAATCCCTATAAAAGTCGAATTAAACCAGTGCAATAATTAATATACAAATTAAATCAAAATAATTTAAAAACAGTAAAACAGTATTTGATTTAAGTATTTTCCTTAAAAAGTTTTACAGGGCTCAGCCACCACTGTTGTAAGCTTGGCTTACCTGCAAAGTAGCCTTGAGGCAGCAACTGCAAAGTTCTGCTACCCATTTTCTTGAAGTGGCCTACAAAAGGAATAAAAGGCATGGTGAATGTCTCTAAAACAATGTACTCATATTTGAATGTTTTCTGCTGTTTCTTAGATAACTTAGTTTTGTTATCTGGGTCAAGTGTTGCAGTTGCCATGTGTTCCAATGCCACTACTTTGCTTTATGGAAAAATGAAGATTGTCTTGATTGCGTCTTAGGTAGATATGAAGAGATTGAGCCTTGAGGGAGAGGATACTGCACAGCTGGAACACGGCATGGAAAAGATTACAGTCTAATCTGCTTTTACAGTATAGCTGTTGTTCAGTGCTGAAGTGGTATGTTCTTCTTTTCCTTTATGTGAGAAGCCTGCCTGTGTTTTGATTGAAGGAAAATTGCACAGTGCTGGAATACATATCAAACAGATTTACTTCTTATATTACTGTTGCTGTTGTTGTGCTGGTCACCAACTTATAGTTTGAACTATTACCCAACAGATAGATTTCTTGTTCTTTTCTGCTAATATGCTGTCTTGTGTAGGTTTTCTTTGAGGATGACTGAATTCTTATATTGGTTGTTGTTCAGCCTGAATAATGAGGAGAAATGTTAAACTGTTTCTGATGTACTCCCTTGAGGCTTCACGTAGGAGATGTACAGGTAGAAGTTTACTGCATCAAAGCCAGATCACAGTTTGAGCTTCTACCATGCATCAAAAGAAGCTGTTGTCTTTTTGAACATTATGAAAGTGGAAAGTAATTCAAATGTGTTGTTGATGTGCTCCATGAATGTTAGTAGGTATGTTCTCAGAAATTTTTAAGATAGTTGTTTCAAGAGGTCAGGCTGGTATTCTTTTGATAAACTGAGATAAAATGAACAACATAGTTGCCATTGCTAATGAGTTGGTTTGTGACTGCAGTTCTTCCTGAGGGGTTGTTTCTTGCTTATTTGGGCAGTATAGTTAATCTGTTAAGTTAATAATCAAGGCAAAATAATAATAATAGTATGCTCACTCTTTCTGTGGAGTTGCCTGTCACTCATGGCTGAGAAACTGTTTCCAATTATGCTTCCTATGTAGACATAACCTTTTTGTACAATACTGTATGTACCCCATGCATTTCACATGCAGTACATGTATGTGCATCTTATTAAAATACCCTGACAGATGGCTGGAAAGATTGATGATAAAGCTGTGAAAGACATGTTCACGTGAAGTAATAGGTGTGAGTGTCCTTGTCATATGTGATGGAAGTATAGCTGTGGAACATATTGATGGCTGTATGGAATAGAAACCCATATAGAAAATTCATTCTGGCTTAAGCTTTGCTTGGGTTCTGTCTCTGTAAGAGTGAATTAATAGATGTTTAGCTTTATATAGGTGGTACATAATGACAGATAATCTGTGCCTTCTCACAGATTTCAAATCTGTATATTAATTATTCCGCTTAGTCTCATATTCCTTCAGTTTTGTTGTAAAAATGAAATTGGATCACATATTTGCCATCTCTCATCTTCAAAAAAACCCCAGTGTTAGGTTTGCATTAGGGTTGCTGTAAGTCAGAAATGACTTGAAGGCATGCAGCAACAACAACAAAGACATGGAAGTCTGTTTTGCACTGGTAGTCAGTATTATTTTTCTTGATGAAGCTCATGACAATTGTCTATGTATTTAGTGGGTGGACACAAAAATGATATCTTTTTTTTAAAAAAAACCTAGAAATTTTAACATCCCTAATTATCATATTAATTGTCCTCGTATGGAACTTGGCAAATCAGTACTGCAACTGATATTTAGGACCTGCAAGAAAATTCTCAAGTTCAGGTTTACAGCCAGGCATGCAATTCTTCAGAACAGTATGAACAATAGGGAGTTCAAGCCTGATATTCTGTCCCCTTCCCTCCCCTTTCTATTCCAGCTAATATTCAACATTTATTTAATTAAAATATGTATACCCTGTCCTGTATCAAAGATCTCAGAGCAGCTTGCAAAAAACATTAAAATAAATTACACAGTTCCAAACAATAAAATAATTAAATAAACTAAAAACATGTTTAATTGCAGTAATGCTGTATATACTCATGTATAAGTCAAATCCTCACTCCCCCCAATTGACCCAAAAAACTGGGTCAACTTATACACAGGTCAATATGACAGTACTCTCTTCCCCAACTGGGCTGTCTCCCAAAGGGACAGCTGGGCTGCGGAGGAGGAGGCAGGGCAAGCACTCACCCCTCCAGCCTCGTTCCCAGCCTGGCTGTCCCTCATGAGAGGGTGGGGAGGGGGATGGCAGGCAAGCACCCACCCCTGAAGCTTCATTCCCAGTCTTGCTGCCCCTCGGGAGACAGCCAGGGTCGGGATGAGAATGCAGGGCAAGCACTCCCCCCACCAAAGCTCATCCCTAGCCTGGCTGCCCATCAGGAGACAGCCAGGATGCGGAGGAGGAGGGAGGGCAAGCACTTGACCCCAGAGCCTTGTCCCCAGCCCAGCTGTTTGCTAAGGGGTAGGATGGGCTGCGGAGGGAGAATATGGGTGGTCACCCCTCAAGTCTCATCCCCAGCCTGGCTGTCTCCCAAGAGGATAGTCTGTCTGTGGAGGGGGAGGAAGGGTGCTGAGACCCTATGTTTATCCTTGACCTATCCATGGGGCATATCAAAATCCCTAATTCTGGCCTGCAAACCAGCCCTATACAGTAAGTTAAAAACAGATTTAAACTTTTTTTTTTTAAAAAAACAAACTTTAAAACTATGTACACCATATTTGGGATGGGTTAATGAGGCTTAAAGGCTTTGATGGATTTTAACTAGGTGCCTAAATGACATGATTGGTGGCATCAGTTGGGTGGCATTCCACAGTTGGGTGCCATGGCCGAGCAGGCCCTCTCCCAATGTCCTGATACACTATATTGATCTCAATGGTGGGACATGGAAGAACACACCCCAGAAGATCTTAATCCTTGGATAAGGACATTTTATCACTACTGCATAATGCACAGCCCAGTTGAGTTCTTTTAATGGTTTTAACTTTGCCCCATAGGCTTTACATTTGAAATTTCTGCAAAACTGGAGATGAACTGAAATCAGGCTGACACCTATTTTGTCACTATTTTCTTTTCTTTTTTGAGGGACCAGGATATCTCTTGCCCTTTCTCCCCCCTCTCTCCATCCCACCTCATCCCATCCTCCAGTTTGAAGTTAAGCATTGTTGCATGCCTTTAAGTCATTTCCAAGTTTTGTTGACCCTAAGGCAAACCAAGCATGGGGTTTTCATGGCAAGTTTTTTCAGAGGGAAAAGATTGCCATTTCCATCCTTGGAGCTGAGAGAGTATGACTTGCCCAAGGTCACCCTAGTGGGTTTACATGGCTGAGCTGAGATTCAAACACTGGTCTCCAGAGTTGTAGTCCAATGCTCCAACCACTACACCACACTGGAACATTAAAATTTAGACGTTTAGACTCATTAAAATCTTTTAGACTGACTGTGTTTTCTTTAGGGTAAGAAAAGAAATCTGTATGCATGATTCATGGAAGGCTCATGTTTTTCCCCCTCCAGCCTAACTCACAAACTCTATGTACTTGGTAATTTTTGCTGTCATTAATCACAAGTACCTAGACAGCCTGATTTTGCCCTCTGTGCATTGTAAAGCTCATTGAGTGACCTATTAGAAGTTCCAGTTAATTTTGGTGACATTTATAGCACAGAGATCTACAACACTGACCTGCTGTGGGAACACACTGCGGCTTTGCCATCAGTTTAAGGAAGAGAATGTGATTGGGAGGGAATGGGGAAAACCCCTAGATCAGTGCATGTTGTCATGAGCAACAGTGGCTACCTCTATATTTGTGCATATCATGTTTTAATCATTTGCTGGCAATTGATTTCTACTATCATGGAAACAAAACAACTGATGGTGGAAAATGTATCCATAATTAATTATTGAAATGTACCAAAGGAGAAAAAGTACAGACATGGTTGACACTAAGCAAATGGGGGGAGGGGGAGTTGGTTCAGTATGCCATGAAGACAATAAAAGCCAATTTCCTTCTTTTTCCTTTTTTTAAAAAAATGAACCTATATCATATAGGATGATGTATAATTTAAATACTTAAAAAAAACCTGCTGCAATTGGGAAAATACTATATATGGGTCACAAGTAGAAAAAGTATATTAAAATGCATACACCTATATAATCTTTGTCATATTATCTTTATGACTAATGCATAATACAGTAATAATATGAATGTCATATTAATGAATATTTTACTTGCACATCCACAACTTCTGACCAACACCAGCCTTTCTAGCACTGCAGCACAGGGAGATGAGGTACGAAGCAAGACTACTTTACCAGCCTAGATTGGTTCGCCACCGGGCGATATATAAATAAAATTTATTATTATTATTATTATTATTATTATTATTATTATTATTATTATTAGCCCTGCTGAAAAACTACTTGCTTTTTCTTTTTTCCTCTCCATCATTTTCTCCTTTTGTGCCATGCCTTTTAAGACTGTAAGCCTGCAGGAAGGAAGTGCTTTTTTCTTTTTGACTGTCTGTGAGCTACTCCAGAAACCTTTTGGCTGAGGAGTGGGATAAAATTTCTGAAAAGAAATGTACATACATATGCATGCACATTTCAATAGCCTGTTGCAAGATATTTTAATCAAGATGATCACTTAGACTTGGAAACATTTCAAATAAAAAAAACCTATCACTAGAACCATATTTTAGATGAGAATAGTATTTAGCATTTAAGTTATAAAAGAGCCAGTGTGATGTGATGTGATGTGATGGTTTGGAGACCAAGGTTCAAATTCCCACTCAGCTATGGAAAACCACAGGGTGACCTCATGCAAGTCATATAGCCTCTGAGGAAGGCAAAGGTGAACTCTCTCTGAACAAATTTGGCCAAGAAAACCCTATGATAGGTTTGCTTTAGGATCACTGTAAGTCAGAATTGTCTTGAAAGCACATGACAGATTTGACCTATATTTTAAGCCTGCCATCCCATTTTGGGAGAATCCAATAAATAAATACATTTATGTTGGCTTGTCATGTTACTGAAAAATGAATCTGGAATCCATAATGTCTGGCAGTACACCCCAATATACATATCTTTTCAGAAATAATTGGTACTGGGTTCAAACTATGGGAAAAGAGATCCACCTAAACCTTAGGAAGAATTTCTTGACGGCAAGAGCCATTCAACAGTAGAAAATGCTACCTTGGAGTCTGGCGGAGTGTCCTCCTTTGGAGGTTTTTAAACAAAGGCTGAATTGCCATCTGTTGGGAGTGCTTTGATTGTATCTTCCTGTATGGCAGGGGGTTGGACTTGGTGGTCCTTGTGGTTTCTTCCAACTCTATGATTTATTAAATTTAGTGGACCTTAATAACAAGGAATTTAAGATTGGAGTGGGATAAAATTTCTTAAATAGGTTTAACTCTCTGTTTCTACATCTTTATGTCTATCTAATATGTTGTATCATATAGTTTGGTGGTATTTCTTATAGCTACTAATATTTTATCTTTTTTTCACCAAGAAGAGTGTTTTCTTTCAGCTATTCAGCCATTTTCTGAATGCTTACAGTTAATTTAGAACCCATCAACGAACCTATTATACATATATTCCACATTTGTAAACCTGGAATTTCATCTATCAAAGTGCTGACATTCATTTCATTTCTGAAAGACCCTGTGAAATAGCTCACAATCTTGGCTCACCCAAATTATTTTCATGATGATGACATATATACACAGTCTTTGGGGGGAAAATTATAGCAATTCACCATCACAGGCATTTTATCACATGGATTTTCTTAATAAAACTGATTTTGTAAGTACCATAATGACTTTGAATGGTAGTTTGTGGACTTGAATTTAATTTGCTTTTCCTTGCATGGTGAAAAATCAGCAATCACTGGCGATATTTGATGATGAGAAAAGCAATGTGAAAACTTTGTTGTTGTTTTTAAACATTGCTGAATGCATGGTCTTTAACTGGATTCTGTACTGGAAGAAAAAAGGACTTGGATACTGTGGTTCTAATGTTGCACATGGTAAACCAGAGACATCTCTCTTCACAGCAGAGGACCTCCCATGAACCTAAATATGATGCTAACAGTATATAGTGAAAACTGTGGAATTCACTACCACAAGTAATAGTGCTGGCTGTCAGTTTGAACAGCTTTAAAGTAAACGATATAGATTCATGGAGGTTAAGACCATCAATGGAAACTAGTCAGGATAACTGTTACTTTCTCCAGTATCAGTAAGCCTCTATATATCACCTGTGAGATAAAGAGTAAAGTGAGATAAAGAGTCCTATGGCATTCCCATAGGCAATTGGTTGGCCACTGTATGAACCAAATCTTAGACTAGATAGGACTTTGGTTTGATCTAACACTTTTTTAATATTCTTAATGCAGCCCTATAGATGTCCTTCAGAAGTCCAGAGCTTATTTCATGGTAAGTGGGTATGGAATTGCCACATAAGCTAGATCCTAACATAATCTTTCTGGTGTAATAATTAATTTCAGACTATTTCCAAATGTGTAAATTCCCTCAACCCTTCTCCCCTGTACTAATTAAATTTCTTAAGTGCTGTAGCTACAGTATCTACCAGTATGTTCTGTTTATTTCAGTAGGGTTTCTAATATTCATCCAGATATTAGTGAAACATTTCAGTAACCCTCAGCTATAGCAGAATGGCAGCTGATCTTCTCTTCTTGTAATAGTTTCTCCAGTTTGCAAAATATCCAGGGACTTAGTGCTCTCTGGTGAAATGCTGTACTCTCTTATGGGTGTACTTGCTAAACATCTGGAAACTTTAATCCTGGGAAGTAGTCAGATATGACAGCTCATGGTAAATCTTCTGGGAAATAATACATTAAGAAGAAGTGAGCATGAATTTCTAATTAACTAAATTTGCAACTGATACACATGAGTTAAAGGGCACCTGATTTATCACTTGTCAGTAAAAATATTGGTTACTGTTGTTGTTGCTGTCAGTATTGCAGTGTATGCAGTTGTGACACACAAGATAAAGGGCAGCTGATTTATCACCTGACATGAACTATGTTCATTAAGCTGTCTTGCCTTGGGGTTGGAGTGTGGTATGTGCTATGCTTTGTCTTATTTTAACATTGGACCTTCTGGAACATGTGCATTCCTGAAGCAAATGTAAGGATGCCCTTTTAATTTTGGCACCAATGATCTCCACCCATTCTCCCCTCCCCCAGTGGAAAGGAATGCTCTACGTGTTACTTTGCCTTAAGACCTGTGTAGGTAAGTGACAAAAAAGTAGCTTCAGTGTGTGTGCATGAAATGTGCAAACAGTCAAATATATGTGTGAGATTTATGTCCCCCCCCCCATGAAACTTTGCTGAGGATATTGCTCTTTTTCCTATAGCAGGCTACTCCTCTTGGCCAGCTATAACATCTGGACTTGCCATATGGATTCTTCATGTCATCCAAATGGCAAAGTGCAAGATAGAAAAAAAAATGTTGCCACAGAGAAGCAGCTTGCTACAGGTACAAAGGAACATGTAGGCCAGTGCTCAGCTTGCAGGTGGCTTTGTGCACATTACTAAATAATGTCAGCTAAATACATCACACCACCAAAAGGAACCATCTGTTGTTTGGAAATATGTACCAATGTATCAGAAATTTGCATTGTCTGACCATGCCTGTTAAACACCAGTAGTTTCAGTTTATTAACTATGAATCTGTCTTTTCACCTCAGCATATAGAACCTGGTAGAGTTGGAAGTTACCCCATGGTTTATCAAGTCCAGCGCCTTACCATTGCAGGAAATACTCAGTTAAAGCAGATTACTATCCAAGCTTCAACAGAGGAAAATCCAGCACCTCCCCTAAATACCCTTTTCCACTTTCAAAAGATCTTTCAATCAGGAAGTTCTGTCCAGTGTCTAGTCATAGGACATACAGTTTTACAATCCATTGGTTTGGTTCTTACCTTCTGGCCTAACAGAAAACAAACTTGTGAAATCTTCCATATGTATATTTATATGTGTATGAGGGGAAATCGTAAAGTTTTAATTATCACCTTTAAAAAATTTTGACAGAAAGTTTTGATTTGTAGTTGTTATTTCTATGTAGTCACCATCCAGATTTACACATTTCCCCCAGTGTTTCTTGATCCTCCAAATACCATTATCGTAGAAGTCTGCAGATTGTGCCTTAAACCACTCTTCTGCTTCATGAATCACGTCATCTGTGTTGTCAGATCAGTGACCCCGCAATGGATTTTTTATTTTTGGGAAAAGAAAAAGTCACTTGGTGATGATGACACTGACAAAATTTCATCAATACACTTCCAGGTGATAATTATTATTTTACGATACCCCCTCATACTTCTCCATCTTACACTTTAGTCACTTCTGGCACAACCTGTAACAAAAATAAAGGACACAATGAGATGATTGGGACCAATGATGACACCAACAAAATTTCATCAATATACCATGATAACTTCCAGGTAATAATTATTACTTTACGATACCCCCTCATATGTGTATGTGCCTTCACGGCACCTGTCAATTTATGGCAACTCCATGAATTTCATAGGATTTTCTTAGGCAAGGAATTCTCAGAGGTGGTTTTGCCAGTTCCTGCCTTGGTCATATAGTCTACAGCACCTAGTATTATCCAGGGCTGACTGCTTAGCTTCCAAGATAAGATGGGATCTAGTGGCCTTAGGGTATTTAGGCCATATGAGACCCCTTCATATATTTGAAGATGGCTATAGACTTTCAGTATTTTCCCTAGGCTAAACATAATCGATTCCCTCAACTGCTCCTCACACTGATAGGTTTTCTATTGTTGTTTATATGGGGAAAAACCTGTAGACAATAATTAGAGCCAAAGTAGATATGATCTTAAATATATCAATACCAGCCAGATCAGCATTTTATTTAAAATGAATACTAGGCACAAGAACCAAGAGGAGTTTTTCTTCTGGGCTTAATAGAAGGGATTACAAGGACTACAGTAGGGAAAGAAAGAGTCAAACTTCTGCATGCTCATGATGAAAATTGCCTTTCCTGTTTTTAAGAAGACATGGTTTCTACTCATACATTTATTATCACATTATTTACACTGAAACCTTTTTTTGTGCCAAAATTACTTTAAAAAAAAAAGATGTGCATCACTTGATTGAAACGGTTTAATATATGCAGATTTTTATTAACTGAATTTTGTTGATGTATCTTTAAAATAACATTATACTACAAAGTCTGCATAAATGTATAGTTTCTGGATTCCTTTATATCTGTTTCCTCATCCTTATCATATCTTGTGATTTTGGAAGCTCTGAAGCAAATTTTGATCTCCCAACCACAAGAGCATCACCATTCATTGTGGTTGGTAGGTTTGAATATGTAGAGTTGTCCCTCTCCCCATAATAAATTGAAATGAAGGATCTATCTTTATTTGCATATCTTACTGTGGGGAGAGGAACATCTCTCAGGTTTTGCCACAGTTGGACTTAAACAATGAATAAACTGTCCATAGGACGATCTACAGTTTGTGCATTCTATGATTGGTGAAGAGAAAACTGGAATAGGTTCCTGTCTCTTTAATGGTTGTGCAGAAGAGGGAATTTCTGTAGGCATTGCATGTTACCTTCTTGTGTGAAGACCCAAACCTGCTGAAATTCTCTCTTCTGCACATCTGATTAAATGTACTGGGATCCTCTCCAGTTTTTATTCTAGTAACTGGTTTTATCTTTGGTTGGCAAATGGAACTGATGTAGTGGCCTGTTAATGCAGGGGTGTTTTGGTTTATTATTCCCAGCAGCCCAGTATAGTCCATGGTATTGGATTGTGGGAATCATACTCAAAAGCATCTCAAAGGTTAAAGGTTTTCCACCTCTGCCTTGTCCCCTACAAAGCATTTGGGGGCAGGGAGTGTGGCCCTCCTAAGTCTAAATGGCCCTCCTAAGTTACGAGGGAGGTGAATGCAGCCCCCTATCATTTCATATTTGCCTATCCCTGCCCTAAATGATGCCCCTAAAGGAGACCCTGTAATATTACCTCGAAATGTGTGATAACTTTTTTTGTGTTGGGACAAGATAAAGCAGCTCCTTTCCCCTTTTTCTGCACCTGTTTGGTGCACAAATTATTATGACGTAAAAAAAAAATATTAAGACTCCCTCATCTCTACTGAATGCTGCTCAGTAGTGACAAAGGTAATGCTTAAACTGTCCAGTAATGACTCCTCCTCCTTTGGAGAGCAATACATCCTATTGTTTTTCTGCAGGAGGTGGTATTTTTACACATTAAATATGCCCATTTACTGTCCAGATCTGTGCTGCAACAGTTGTGTTTTCACTGAAAGGCATATAATGTAAATTACAGGTTTTCCTTGACTGAATGCAGCATGGTAGAAACAGAATTTCCTGTGATAAACCCTATATAGTTAATATAGTTCTACTTGCTTTATCAGTTCCATCTCACAGCCAGAGGTGAACTAAAATATGTCCTAAACTACGGGTGGGCAAAGTGTCATCTGCAAACCACATGTGGCCCCCTGGGCCAATTTTGTGATCCCGGGGTATCCAGGGGGTCAGAAATATTATTTTGCCCCTCCAAAGCCTTCTAGGGGTGTTTACCTGGGTGATGAAGTTTTTACATTATTTTTTTGCAAATGTTTTCAAATATTTGGCCCCAGAATGCCCTCTAGGGGCTGTCAGGGAAATTTCCACCATTTTCTGGGTCCAGGCTGAACCAATTTAGGTCGCCAAAAGGTTTTTTTTTTTTAAATGTGAACAGGAATGACTTCCACTCACTTTCTGTTGTTAGAAAAGACCTCTCCTGGGAAGCTCAAAAAACAAAGTGGAAATGTCTTGTACCTTAGATGGCATTTGGGGACAAAAATTGATTTTGATTTGCAGGAGCAGGTGCAGCAGAGGACTGTCGTCCTCTAAGGTCTCCTGGGAGCTAATGTGACCCCCTACCCTTTTAGTTTTCCACTCCTGTCCTAAACAGTGTCCCTGAAAGAGAACCCATAATAAATGTGTTTTAATCTAAATGTGCTTTAAATTAACTTGTTTGTGTTGGAACAAGAATTGTATCTAGAGGCACCTCATGATCTCACTCCTAAGTTATAGATTGCTTAGTTTATATTTAAATCTGGTGCTGCCCATGGCTATTGCCATGCTAGTTCCTATGTTTAATTATCAATCTCCTTCATGTGACTAGACTGCAATCCTGTACAAACAGGTCAGGGAGTATGTCCTCCTGAAATTAATGAATATTTCAGAAAAGACATAGGTATTCTTGGGCTGCAAGTAATCTTTCCAGACACTACAAGTGCTGTGAGTTCCTAAACATTTTATGATATGAGATCATTAAACATATGAGCAATTTTATTTTATGGGTTTACAAACAGGGTTTTCTGTCTTGGGAGGTCTCCTTTCCAAGTCCCCATACTCTGCTGCTCCAGGAAGCATTTAAAATATAGACAGAAGCACTACATTCACATGCCATGGAAAGAAATCGAAGCATTTGGGCATTTTCCCTGCTTTATGATTCAGATGTGATGGTGGATAGTCATCACTGGCATCTTCCTAGTTATTGGAACAAACAAACAAGGACAGAATATTTACCAGGAGGTAAATTCTGTTGGAGTAAGTGTGGCTTATCATTAAGTAAAAACACTGAGTTAGCGCTGCTGTTTGTATGTAGTACAGTGGTACTCAAACTTTTTACCCTCTGGACCCCTCTTTACATCTACATGGGCACGCACACACACACATACACACCATATACTATATTAATACAAATATTTTGTTAATTTATTGTATGGATTTTCATTTGCACATTCATGCATATTTATCTTTTAACATTTTATAAGGAAATAGCATTCAAATTTGAACAGTTTTATTCAAGTAAATTCAGTATTTATCTCAACACTTGTAAATTTTACACATAAAAAATTTTGGGAAGAGGAGGAGGAGGAGGGGTTAGGTCCTCCAAGTCTCACACCCCTCTTGAGCAATTCTTGCCCCCCTGAGGGTCCCACCTCACAGTTTGAAAACACAAATGTATTCTGGACATATGTACACAGCACATTGTAGCTGTTACTAGCACCATAAAATCTGTACACAGATGTTTCATGACTCCCTTATAGACCTAGACTTTTATTTGGGTATAGGGGGAACATATGGTAAATAATGAACAAAACCCACCATGTCCTTCTTTTGCTAGTAAAAAAAAAAAAAAGATGGGCAAATGTGGAAGATTAGAGGACTGCATTATTCTTCCCCTGCACTCCCGATGCTCCTGCTCCTGCAAGAAAATAAATAATGTTTGGTCCCCACCTCTAGTGTTTCCAAATACCCTTTAGGAGACATGAGGGCATGATTGTGAGACTACTGGGGCCCCTAGAAGGCACTTCAGGAGATTTTAAGCAAAATGAATTTATTGTAAATATTGCAGAATTCTGTTTTGTCCCCTGAAGGAACCAAGGGGATTCAAAACATGGTGAAAATTGCCTTTTATACTCCATAGAGATACTTTTGGAGCATTTTGGAGCAAAACATATTTTTGATCTGTTGGGGGCCTATAGGCCATAAAATGGTCCGGGGGGGGGCTTGCACTTGGTTCACTCTTCCCATGAATAATTGCTTGCCTGTACCAAGAGGTAGAATGAGGTAGCAGGCCACTTGTGCTAATGCTCAGAAGGAATCACTTAGTGTTTCTTACAAGACCCACACATTCTCAGAAAGCTGGGACGTTTTTAAGCCAGCACTTCCAACCTTTCCCACCTTGCTGCAATAAATCTTGAGCAGACAAGAGCAGGCTTGAGGGCAAAGGTCACTCAGAGGGGTGTGGGAGCCTTGTTGGTTTTTTCAATACCTTCCTACTTCCATCTCCTTTCTCCATGTTACTGATTTAGAAAATTATGCCTTGGTAGATAGAAGCGTGAGCTGTAAAACAGATGCACGCTTGTGACATTTTTAATTAAAGCAATTACAGTGAGCACTGGAGGAAGCTAGTAATGGCAAATTTCATCTGTCTTATCCACATTATTACCTGTCTCCCACCTTCAGGAGTAATGATGGGAACAAGGACTGAAAGAGACAACAATATTTTCACACATGCAGGGATTTCAACTTTGGTTTCATATTTCATTAATTATTGTTTTGTCATACTACTATTACAAGAAGGAAAATCTTAATCACAGGTGCTGCTAAGTACAATGTCTGAGTAAATTGATTGATTATAAGTAGCAACTTGTGCATATTCCTGTTCTGAACCGAAGACCTCCTTGTGGTGCATTTGAAACTCTTGAATCAAATAAATTAGCATTGTGTCATTTATGAGTGGCATGCATGTGTCTAAATAATTCTGTTGGGTGCAAAATACTTGTGAGCAGCAGCTGGAAAAGGATCATCCACCCAAGTAAATTCTGTTGGCAAACAAATAGAAAATGAAGGGAGAAAGATAAATGATGCAACATAACATTGAGGCCATCCAACCAGTGAATTCAGTCAGTTACAGTTCTTACATGGAAAAAGCATTGTATTCAGCCAGACCCATGAAAGTGGCAGCTAAACCTCAAGCAAACAAACAAAACCAAAACACCCCAAAATTTATAAGAAAAATTACATCAGTACTCCAAATGAATCAATCAATCAGTTACTGTGGGCCCTTGTTATCTGCTGGTGTTTGGTTCCAGGCCCCCCCCTTGTGGATACCAAAATCCATGAATGCTCAAGTATCATTAAATACAATGGCATAGTAAAATAATAATAATAATAATAATAATAATAATAATAATAATAATAATAATCTATTTCTTACCTGCTTCCCATACGTGGAGGTGGGGAACATCAACAGACCAACAAACACACATCATTTAAAACACACACATCAATTTAAAAGAACAACAAGCACATATGTATTAAAAAATCCACATTTAAAATGGTATCCCTTACATAAGGCAAAAACAAGGTTTATTTTTGGGATTTTTGTTGTTGCTGAATATTTTCAAGCCAGGCATAATTGAATCTGTGGATGCAGAATCTGTGGATATGGAGGGCTGACTATATTATGTCACATTCCAGTATTTCAAAAGGATGCAGGCAGTGAATTTGTTGTACTGAGCGTTTCATGCACACTGTAACTAGCCCCACTCAACAATCTGGATACGTCATTCTGGGTCAGCTAAAATCTTAGAATGTTTTGTAAAAATAGCTTCATGTTGAGTACATTAAGTAGTCCAGACAGTATTTAATGTAACCACATATCATCATCATTCGATGTGACATCTCCAGAAACAGATGCAGCTGGTACACTAGACTTAACTATAGAGAAAAAGTTTAGGAGTGTACCCAGTGTTCCTAGTGCAAGGTTGAACCCAAGAGTACACCCATATTGTTCACCAAACACCTTAAGAGGGGTGTGATGACATGCAGTGCAGGTAAATGATGTTTCATTCCACCAGAGTGTCTGTTTTTTACTGAATGATGTTTCAGTTGGTTCACCTAAATATCCATTACCAACATCAAGGAGACATTTAGAACTGCAATACCTCCCTGGATTTGGATGGAAAGGAGAGGGAGGTAGGGTGTCATCAGTATACTAGTAGCACCAAATCCCCAAATTCTAAACTGGTTTTATTTCATGTTATATAACAGGGGGACAAGACTGAATCTTAGGGATAATAAATAGTCTACTGGTGGCATGATGTTGAACAAGAGCCCCCCCCCCCCCATTTTATACTAACTCCTGGTAGGGACTGCAGTATGGTAGGTAACTGTAGGTAGGTAGGTAGGTAACAATATAGTAGGCAATTATTACCTACACCTCCAATATAGCCAATGAGGATAGCTTGGTTGATTGATTGGTTGCTTATTTATTTAGTCAGTCTATTAAAATGTTTCTATCCCACTCTACATCAAAATGTGTCAATGGGGAATACAAGTAAAATCAATGCAAACAAAACAATTTAAAACAATAAACATATTGTAAGTAGACTTTCTTGTTGTGTACCTTCAATTCATTTCCAGTTTATGGCTGTAAAACATATTAAATATGAGCAGCAAGTTAGAAACAGACTTAAAAGATTAAAAGTTTTAAACCTGAGTGCACTAGCATTTTGAGACAAATCATTGAGGCCCAAAAGCTTTAATAAACATCTATATTTTTACTTGGCAGCTAAATGAAACCAGTGTTGGCGCCAGAGGATTTCCATTGGTGCCCATGAGGTGATCCAGAAGGATACCATAGTCTGAGGTACACAAGGGCACTTGGTGGTCCATCACAACCAACAAGGTTACTGTTCCCTGCTTAGTTCATAGCAGAGATCATACCCTAATGAGTTTCTGTCCCATAAGCAGGTATGGACCTAGATTAAAACTGTTATGAGATAACATTCTCACAGGAACGTCTCAAAAGCAAATAAATAGTAGGCAACAAGATAGTGTGACCACAATTTGTCTATACAGGATGCTTTTCTCTTCACCCTGTCCTGTTGGATCTCTCATACTGGAGATATCGGTGTGGTGGTAACCTGCTTTTTTGGACTTCCTTCCCCAGTTTTGCTTTATTTCACTCCTGCTAACCAAAAACAGTATGATTCCCTTGGTGAAGGTCCTTTGAGTAAGGAAGTTCAAAGAAATATACCAAACTTTCATTTTTCAGGATGTTTAAGCAGGAGGTTTTAAAACTTTTTTCTAGTATAAGACAGAAGATAATGAATTCAGAATGGTTAGAAGATTGTGCACCCTGTTGAGTCAGGACAGTTTGCAGCACATGCAGAACATTTATACCATGTTCCTGCAAGTTTCTACAGCTGTTCACTAGCAGAGACTAGCTGATTTGTGTTTGCCAATGTATATCTTGCACTTTTGTAGGTGAGAATGCTGGCTGTGACTTGCTAATGGTCAACTTTTCGTCCTTAGTTTAAATAGTGTTGGGATACATGTGTTCACTTAAGTATATGATTTGACCAAAGGATTAAACATAAGTGATGAATTTGGGATAAAATAAAAGCAAAAACCATATTATTTTAACCTCATTATATATAAAAATGTAAGCATCTGTTCTGTAGATCTGTTGGGAAAATGATTCAAATATATATTCATGCTTTTATGGTATGCAGCCTAAAGCATCTGAGTCTACTGTTATTTTCATTCTGTAATCAAGTTACATTTGTTTAAAATGGCAACCTGTTAGATGCTAACAGAAATTTGGACTTTTTAATATATATATATATATATATATATATATGTTATAGATTTGTGAACACTAAATCCTCTGGAATTTTAAATTGGGTCTGCAATTCTGTGTACACTTACTCAGAAATATATCTTATTAAATTCATTGGGGCTTACATTGGCGTAGACATTTTGAGGATTGCATTGTCAACAATTAAAATCCCCCCTACCTGTTTTGGAAGTGTTGCACATTCAGAAGCTTTTGCAACAACTAGTGTTTCTTGTCTCTTGAGAACAAAGGAGTAATTTGGTGATGCCAGAGAGGAATAATGAATTTCGCTGTTTACTCCCCTGTAGCTTTATGTATTTATCCTCTCTCTATTCCAGTGCTGACTGATTTGTACTCTTGTCCCCTTTCCTGCATTATTATCTGAGGGTCATAACTTGGTCATCTACCTGTGACAGGCTGATGAGATTCCGTAGGCACTTTAACATTGTTTTAGCAAACTGAAAACATTGTTTCTTTTGTCAAGAACCTGTGCCCTGTAGTAGCTTTGCTTAATGGATTGCAACATGCAGAACACCCTTGGGGTGGGCGGGGGAATCTGCTATTAACCTCCCCCCCGCAAAGGTGCAATCTCTTTTACTAGTATATGGACCATGATCAACATAACCATGTTAAGTGTTTAGGAAGGCATGTTTGCATCATTCTCAGTCATGGGGTGTTACGAATCAGAACATCAAAATTCCCAGGAACCTTTGCTGCTAGCATTACTGACTTGCTGAATTTCGGGGGATTTACCTTATGTGTGCGTGTATAACAGAAAGAAAGAAAAACTGCAGATTGCGTTAAGATAATCAATTATGTGAGAGAGGAAACCAGAACTTTTTCCCCACTGCTTTTATCAGATCTTGTGGTCAGTCAAAGCAATACAAAGCAACTCAGAAACCTATTACATGTACTCTTGCTGTAATCACTCCATCTCTGTTTACCATATTCAGTTAAATTCGCTTGTTTGCTACATCCGCTTTCCTGCCAAAATAACCTCATTTACTCTTGCAAAAGCTTCTTTCAGTGCTGCAGCAGCATTGTTGCCTTGCAAATACACTCTTGGTCATAGAACTGAAGCTCAGAATATATTGTTGTTTGAATCCCGCAATGGAGATTATTGGTTGATATATTCATTCACTTTTAAATAACATTTTGGATGAGCAGTATTTTTGGAAATGTACATTTGGCAGGACGATTCTCTAATCTCTTGCAAGGTTGGATGATCTGTTAACTTGGCATTTCTTCATTCTGAATTTATTTTAATTCAAATTCAAGTAGAACAGCCTATTCCAAATGCTTCTATTAAAGACTTTGCACAAAGCAGGCTCTGAATTCAGCAGCAGATCCAAGTACTGGCAGAATTAGGGGTTTTAATGATTTGGCCATGAATATTAATAAATTTTGTAGGCACAGCATTCCTTTCCATTTGTTCAGATATTCAAGTCCATTATTTCCTCTTGCCCATGAAATTTTTTTCCTCCCAACCCCCCATGAGCTGTCACCCTTGGGAAAACTGGTGGTTTAATGTGAGTGTTTGAAGTCTAGGCCACTGTTCTTAAAGGATGGTGGATCACTTGAATAAATGAAAGGTGAGTGACAACAACACTTTAATAAACAGTCCCTCCCTTGACAGCTAGCTTGTTTTACTTCAGAACCCATCATGCCCAGCCAGCATGGCCAGCAGTTGAGGAGAATGGGAGGAGTAGATCCATGACTTCTCCTGTGGTCCACAGGTTCTCCATAGCCATATTAAGTGTTATTTAAAAATAACTTTGTTTAAAATTATATCTGATTTTTCAGAAGCATGGAAATGCATGTTCATAATACTTTAAAAGTAGTTTCATCAACTTTTGCTCTCTGTCAAATGCAAAGTCTTAAGGAACCCACATAAGATACAAAAATATGTAAAGATGACTAGGGTTGGCTGGTTTAAACCAAATTATTTAATAAAAAACCTACTACTTTTTAAATTAGTCAGTCATATTTTTTAATAAAAAGTCTGGCTATTATTACTGTTTTACTGATTGAATTTAAATATTTTAACTTTGGGCCTTTGCAGGCTGCTAGAAATAGTGCAAATTGAGTCCACTAAATAGCTTAATTACAATTGTTCATTGTTAGATAAATATCCAGTGTAAGTCTGTTTCTTTTTAATTACTTTATTTTATAGCGCAAGAAATTCCGTTCCAAAACAAATCCTTCAGTTAACACATGTCCAACCAAAACAGTTTGTTTAAAAGAGCACTTTTTAAAAAAGCAATTAGTATTTAAGCTAGTGATCATAACACCTGAATTGCATTTTGTTACTTAATTTTCTGTTTTAGCCCTATATTAGTGTAGTCCTGCATATTAATGCAACCACCAAACCTGGTTTAAATAACAACAACAAACACAGTTTAAACCAAAAGCTAAAAAGATTTTTGGGTTCTTTTTAAATCTGTTTTTTCACCAAACCTGAATACGAGTCAGGGCAACATAAAGATGATACAATGGTTGTTTCTGCACAAAAGCTCAGGGAGAATTGTTCAGACTTACTGTTTATGAGCAAAATGTTTGTTCTCACTTCTTATTCACTCCTGATTATTTTTTTCTAGCCAGCAGCTATGGCTGAACAAGCCAGAAAATCTTCAGTGCTTCTTTGTCTAGTGCCGTGTTGGCGAACCTATGGTATGAGTGCCATTTCTGGCATGCAAAGCCATTTTGGAGGGCACATGGAGACAAGGGAGGGCAAGGGAAGAAGAGAAACAGGTATGCATCTGTTTCTCCTCTTCTCTTCACCCTCCCAGGCTCCAGCTATTTCTAGGGAGGCAGCTGAAGGCCTGGAAGAGCAGAGGGAGAGGAGGAACAGGCTTACACCTGTTCCTCCTCTTCCCTGCCATCCTGGGCGCCCCCAGTACTGGGTAACATCTGATGCCAGAACACCTTTAAGATTGGGCACTCGATCTCTAAAAGGTTTGTCATCATTGGTCTATTGTTTTATTTTAATCAGTGTTTAAGTAGCCTTTATAGTTTATCATTCCCCTATCAAGTTACAAACTGGGTTAGTTTTTGACTTCTGACAGTACAGATATCCCAGTTTAAGAATAATACTAAACAAAGTAATGAAAGTGAAGCCTTGGTTTGTTTCATCAGTCAGCAAAGTGCTTGTTACTGATAAGCTAGTAATTCAGGCTTATTGTTAACATGTGATCCATCCCAATGTGTGGTATATTTTGTTACTATTCAGATTCACAGTAATTCAGGCTTATTGTTAACATGTGATCCATCCCATTATGTGATATATTTTGTTAATATTCAGATTCTGAGTATGGAATATTTAGAATCTTGTGAATTTAACTGAATAAAAATTACTTACCATGACATGAGAAATATAGTTCTGTCTATGAAGTAGTAGGCTTTGATTTTGAGAGAGAAAAAAGCTTGGTGCTATGCAAATAACTTATTGTTTCATATCCTTAACTACAGCCAAATAGAAACCTTTTATTTCATACTTTGCTTCTCTAAGCAGATAATTTTGAAGAGCAGAATTTATGTGGGTGGCATGAATAGAGGTTCTTGATTATTCTCCTGAAAGATAAGAACCCTTTCCCACCCCCAAACATATTTTATAACAAATCAATTTACCTGTGTGTAATTATTTAGAAACTACGTGTATCTTACAAACTCAAAACTGAATAGAAGTGCATGATCAAAATTAGAAGTGAATAGAAGTGCATGATTTTTAATTATTAAATTGTTAAATCTTGAAGGTCAGTGGTGAAGTTGAAGTCCAGAAAGGGATGAAACAGATGGGCCAAATAAAGCGGTTTCTACCCAGTTTGAAGGCAGGGCATTTAGATGACACACGCCTCCAAGGTGGGTGGAAAGTGGATTGAAGCCACACTGTGGAGCTAAAAACCAAAGCAAAAAGAAGCCAGGATATTCTGATTTAGCCCAGAAATAGTGCACCTGCATATAAACGCCCCAACGCAGGAGTGGTTCTGAAGGAGTGATCCACCCTAAACACATCGGTCTATAAGTGGTGTTTAAATGCAGGTGTGCATTTAAAAGGAATGGAGCCATAGTACCCAAGTGATCAGGGCAGCAATGGAAAACAAATGACAGTATGGGCCTCTGCAGATGGGCCCTTTGCGGCGTGTTGGAGGCAAGGAAGGGGAGGGGCAGCCAGACACTGGGCGCCCCATCCCCTTCCTGAGGATGTCATCGGAGCGACGGCCCGTCTACACGACAGGCGCTCTGATGACATCCTTCTGGCTCAGCATCCGCACACGCTGAACTGGAAGAGACTCCAAAGAGGCGCACCACACCTTTTGTGGCGCCTCTTTCACGGCTTGCGGAAGGAGCACTATTTTAGCGCTCCTTTTTCAGGCGGCAAAAGGGAGGATCGAGGCCGAGGTGTCCAGCAGCCTCGGCCTCAGTCCTCCGCTTCCCGGGGTGGCCCAGGGCCGCTCGTCTGCATCCCCCCCATGACACCTCCAATGGGTGTAAGTACAACACAAACCAAACAGTCCAAGAGAGTGCATGAGGTGAAGGGATATGTGAAGAGGGCATGTAGTAGGGGTCTGTATGATTGTACTTTGTCAGTGTTTTACTGGGCACACTGATGCTCCAATGCCCAGTACTGGTGGAGGATCACAGGACTGATGAAAAGGGTAGCCATCCAATAGGATGGCATTTATTGCAGCATGCAGTTTTTGTGCAACAGTGCACATGGATGGTAGTGAGGCAACAAATAATTACCCAGCGGTGTGGCTTGATGCTGCACCACTCAGTTGGGCCATGTGCATTTGGGCTGCGTTGGTAGCGGCCAGTGCAGTTAGGGTTTTGACCCGCTTTCAGAAAATGCAGGTGTGACTTGGGTTTAACAAATGTGTATGTGGAGAAAATGTGAAGATTAGAGCACAGTTTTAGAGGGCTGTTTTTAAATTTCCCTTTGTCAGCATGAGTCAATGTGGAGCAAGCAAATACATTTCCTTCAGAAGAAATGCCTAATAAGATCTTATTTATGAATATATGAATAGTGGTTTGTAAATATTGATTCTGGAATTTATGAATGATCTGACACTGACAAGCTGAAATGAATTCTAGCTTTCTTGTATTAAATTTAGTGGGTCAGAGGCCAAGATGCAATGTAACAGTGACCTAGAAAATATTTCTAGGTCAACTGTGGAAAAGCAAGTTGTTGAGCTTCCTCCACCAACCCAAACCCATTGGTAAGGCCATACTATTTTATGCTTATTCAGACATTTGTTTTGTTTTGGCAGGGCAGCACAGTACCAGAAAAATATGATTGAATGCTTATTTCTTACCTAGGGGGTGGGGATAAGTATGAGATATTCTTTCTTTAGCATAATCATGACTCCTTTAATCTATCTTCTCCTTGCATGGCCTCCTGTAACTTACAGGAGTTTTGTATTTAGTGACATTGTAAGACTGCTCAAATGGTTAAGATGCTGACTCTGTTGATTGCAAAATTGACAGGTTGGCAGTTCGAGGCCCGTGTGGTGCATGATGGGATATGCTCCTGTCTCTAGTCCTAGCTTCTGCCAACCTAGCAGCTCAAAAGCATGCAAATGTAAGTAGATAAATAGGTACCACTTCTCAATGGGAAGGTAACAGCATTTGGTGCAGTCATGCTGGCCACATGATCACAGAGTAGTCTCTGACAGTGCTGGCTCTTCGGCTTAGTAACGGAGAAAAGCACCGCCCCCTGTGGTCGGACATGACTTGACAACCTTGTCAACGGGGAATACCTTTACCTTTAATACTGCAATCTTGTATGCACTTACTTGGAAGAGAGCTCATTGAATTGAGTGGATTACTTCTACTATTTCATGCACTACATTTTTAGATCATGACTGATTTCAGTGTCATTGATTTTTCTAGGTCGAGCATATCAGTAAGTAGATCCCTGTTGAGTAACAACAGTTGTACAAACATTTGCTCTTTCTTAGTGGTTGTATAAATGCAGTCACTGGTAGGATTGCTAGACTGAAAGTTGAAGGTGGCTCTTGTACCTTTAATAGTTGTGTAGAAGGGAATTTCAGCAGGTCAAGCAACACTTGCTGAAATACCCTTGTCTACAAAATTATTAAAGTTATAACAGCCATCTTCAGTTTTTATTCTAGCAGTCCCTAGGGCAGCTAGTATCATTTCACGTAGCCCTCTCTTTCACTTTTGATCTGGTGATTGAGGGACTAATGGACCATTGGACAATGGGTGAACTGAAGACCAAAGTGTTCTTTGAACAAATGACTGAGCAATTGTGGGATCCAACATAATTGTGTTCACATATGTTCACATATGCTATGTAAAAGTGTTTAGGATCTTGGCATCAGTGTGAACCCAAACTGGTGGGATTTACATTTGAATGGACATGTGCAAGATTATACTGTATTGTTCAGCTGCAATCTTAAAAATTGCTTACCCAGGAGTAAAATTAATTGAATCAAGGGTGCTTCTTTTGAATAGACATGTATGGAATTGAGCTGAATTGACTTGAATTCCATTGGCAGACAATGACCTTTTTATTCTGGCAGACATTTTGCTTTTTAACTTCTTGCAGCAGATAGAATTTTTCAAAATGGGGTGTGTTGTGACTGTATCTTTCAATTATGTCTTTTTAAAAAAAACTGGTTTTAGCTTGTATTTTAAAATAGACTTGTTATTTAATTAGTTTTAATTTTTTATAAATAATTTAATTTAATTTAATTATTTTTATAAATAATTTTATAAATAATTTTTAAACTGCACTTTAACTTGTTGTAAGTGACTGGTGTGCCAGTGTGGTGCTGCGATTTGAGTTTTTTACTGGTAGTTTAGAGATCAGGGTTTGAATCTCTGCTTGCCCATGGAAACTCACTGGATGACCGTGGGCAACTCACATCGTCTCAGCCTTAGAGGAAGGCAACAGCAAACTTCCTCTGAGCAAATTTTGTCAAGAAAACCCTATGATAATTTCAACATAGGGTCACCATAAATCAGCAACAACAAAGTCACATTGAGTCCTTTGCAGAGAGAAATAAATAAATAAAATAAAATAAATTGCAAGAGCATCAGTGGCCCTCCAGATATTCATGCACTCCAGTTCCCATCAACCTTAACCCATCTGTCTGATGGTGGGAGCAAGATAAGAATAGGAATTCTAGTGACATTTCTAACATCAGGAGTGAGGGAAGTTCCCATCCCTGTTCTAAAGTCAACATTCCCAGGATTAAATTTATTTGTTTATATGTCACAACTTTCAGCAATCCTTCCACACAGTTTACAAAAATATGATATGATATCGATATGAAATAAGTTAACAAGTTCAATGCATTGAAAGACTTGGAAAAATTAAAATTGTATTACCTTGTGGTGAATAATAGTAATGTTGGT